>CM046456.1:10630023-10945023 GCA_025506515.1 Flaveria trinervia | reverse complement strand
CTTTAAACCATCTTCAAAATCATCAAAAATCTCTAATGTTATGTCATAGTCGTTTCCGTCTCTAATGTTTTTTCAATTTTTTATATGATTGGACACTTCTAAATGGGTCGGGCATTTTTGTAGTACGGTCAGCCGTTTCTATAGTGCTTGGACGCCTATATAGTATTTGGCCACCTCTGTATGGTTGGGCGCCTCTATAATACAATCGGACGCCTCTATAGTAGGCTTGAATGTCTCTATTGTATGTTCAAACGCCTCCATATGTTGTGCGCCTCTGTCATACGTTCGGGTTCCTTTTTATAAAGACATGTTAATGATATTTTTTTATAATATTCATTTTAAAGGAGTTTTATTTTAAAAAACCGTCTCATGCGGGAAAAAAGGAAACTTACAAACATTTATGTAGACATATTTAACATGGTTTTAAATGCAAAGTTAAATATATTGAGATTAGTTTATTTAAAAGTAATATGTTGATAGATGAAAATAAACTATAACTTCACTGATTTGATTAATATGTATAACTTAAAAAATTAATAGTGACTCTTACAGAAATTATTACTTTTTAACTAAAGTCGACTTAGTACTAATATAAATAGTCGTGTGATCAACTTCATAGATTGTGACCAGTTAGAAAAACAATTTCGCCTACTTTGAAGTTTTAACCCATTTGTGTTTGACGATTTCATTTTTGAAATTTTAAAATATAAATAGAGCAAAGCAAATTAAAAGTGGAATATAATATTTATGGCTCTAATATTTTTATAGTCAAAGAGAAAAAGCATGATGCACCTTTCGTGACATTTATTAGCGTGTGAGATGGTGCTTGTTTTAAGTCTTTTTTTCCATTTTATTTTGACAACGACATACCAGCTCACCCTGTTAATTACGTGTGGGCCATTCGAGAATTTTTGGTTCTTTTTCCACCTCTTTCTAATTTTATAGCAGTGATATACACGTATATCTTGAGAGTTAAACTTAATAGTTAAGTAGGATTCTAGTTCGACGATATATATTGATAGTATTTTTGGGTGAGTCAGGTTTGGAGTGTTAAAGTCAATTAACACGATTGACATCTTGTTTCGAGAAGACTCACTCAAGTATTAGAGGTAGTGGACCTGTTTAAATCGTTCGATGTTCGATGCTTGCTTGGCGATTGCTTGGAAAATGCTCGTTTCATTTACCAGTTAGCCGATCAACTCGATTCAGTATGTAAATGAGCCAAATACGGGCAAAGGTATGCTTGGTTCGAACTTTTTTATAATTTATTTTTTTATATATAATTACATATACACACAAATACAATTATATTTATAGTTTTATACATACCACTTTATTATATTTGGTCCATTATATATAAATATACAATTTATATTTATACATACTAGACAATCAACCCAATACAAAATTTAATATATATACAGTATTAATTATCAACTTTGGTAAGTTTAATGGGTTGTATTATGTGTTAATGGGTTGTACTCACCTTTGTCTTTTTCTTAAACTTTAACTTTTTTAATTTTAATCTACTATTTTCATATCTTTTACAAATTAGCCCTAATATTTTATTTTATTTTCATCTGATACCCATACATTTCATATTTTACAAACTTTTTGTTTTGTGTTTCTATATAAATTTTGTGAGTAACAATCATAACGTGTGTGTGATTCAACATTTTTACCCTTATATGTTTTCCGTTTAACACCCTATCGCAACATGTTGGTTCTAGATCGATTTACTTATTGTTTAATGTTTTTACGTCTACTTTTTGTTTGAATTTATTTGTTTTGTTATTTATTTATTTTTTAATATGATTTTTCCTGGTGGTGTGCCGTTGGTACTAGTTAATGCGCTTTTACGCCCCCACTGCAACGTAGGGAACTTAATACTAGTTAAATCTAAAACACTAAGTTGCTAAGCGATTGTCTTTGACCCAGATTGTCATTGATAAACGTGATTAAACTATGAAACGTGGTTGTTTTTTAAAGTATAAAAACTTGAGACCCGATGTATTCATTCTCTTTCTTTGTAAAATTAAATCGCGTGTCATATACGCGATCAATATCATGGGTTGTAAAGATCGTTTGCCACTCAATCGAAGTTTGCTCAGAAAATTAATGCCCGAATAAAGTTCGCTCGATTTTTGGTTCGGTGGTAAACAAGCCGATTGACTCAGTTCGGTTTATAAATGAGTCAAACATGAGCCAACGGTAGAGCTTAAACATTCTCATAAGGGGCGGAGGGTAAAATTATATTATTTTAAGTGAGACGAACTTGATATATATTTATATAACGTTATCATGTTTTTATAATTTTACAAGCCATGAAATATGATAATAATAATAGTATTTTGTTTTCTTTAGGTTTGCTTTTTGTATTTTTTGATATTTATTCTGAAGTGATTTATTTTTTATATGTTTATATATACGATTTATCTTTAGTCATGCATTGATTTTCTTATTATTTTTAGATATGTACGATTGGTTTCATTTGAATTATTAACCTAATAGGATGGTTGAGACATTTGCTTCACATAAATCAGCCATTTATTCTTCCCCCGCTCATTATGTTGTGGAATGAAGTTTGATCGGCAATCCTATGTTTACACCAGTTTGTTTAATATTAGATTAGAAGTAGTAAAAAGAACAATTAATAAAAAGGAACTAATATATAGGGTGGTGGCAAAAGAAGCCAAACATATAATTTTAGATCAAAATGGGTATTAAAAATAGAGATATGTCAGGATGGGTTAAGAAAATTTACAATTTATCATTCATTTACATTCTTATAACTACATTAAAAATTATTATTTTTAATTTATTTTAAATTAAATAATATTTTTCATATATTTATTATTATTTTTCTTCTGTCATCTACTCACAAACACTTTCAAAAATATTTAAAAAAATTATAAAGTTGTACCGTATTTTCTCAAATGTGAGAAAAAAACGATACAATGCCTATAAATTTTCTTCAACTTTCACTCACAACCATCCCCTATAAATCTATAATATAAGACACAAATTAAGATAAAAATAGAAACAGATTGTATAAGGGAAAAAAATAAGAAGTCAAGATGGGTAATTGTAGAAGAAATAAAACATAAGGGTCAAAATGTGTTTTTATCTCTCTAGAATTTGGATCAAAAAAACCAATGGTTAGTTTATTAATCTTCCAACACGGGTTCTAGTCTCCCACAACAAACAGATCGACCTCCGCCTTCGCCTTCGTAATCGCACGTCACAGTCGCCACTCGCCACTGTTGTTGGGTTTCATACTTTCCTCGCACCACCTACCGCATAACATGGCACCATCACTGTCGCCCCACCATTGTCCTAGCGGTCTCACCATCACCGTCAAATTATCAAAGCTAATCGACCCTAGAGTTTGATTTGATGTTTCTGTCCTATTGTTTCTTCAAAAGTTCAATGTTCCTGCTTGAAATTAGCTAAAGCTTAGTAGATCTTGGTTCGTTGATTTTGTTGATATGTTAATAAACGATACATAAATAGATCCATTTCACAAACATAACATAATTGTACATTCTAAATTGGTGAAAGGACCAAATGACATTCACTTACCATAGAGAATATGATGACATTAACTCACGTTGGCAGCCTGGTACATATTTAAGATCAAAGTTAGAATGAAAGACCTTATGTTGATCTTCTCTTATTCATTTTATCAAAAAAGACTGGAAGTGAGAAACAAACACCAAACTACAACCCTGCATATTAACCACACTATAAAAACAAGTACCCTTAGAACATGTTATAAAACCCTCAAAGCCTGTACATAAACCACACTAATAAGAACAGAAAAAGTATAAAGTTAATATGTAAAACTGGATCTTTGAGGAATAGAAAAAGGAAACAAACCTACTTCAATCAACATCATGTAGAAATTAAAATAAACTAGTATTAAGCATCCTGCGTTGCAGGGAGGGGCGTAAAACCATGTTAAGTGGCACCAATGGCACATAACCGCAAGTGACCACCAACACCGAAAAATAAAAATGATATAAAAAACAAAGAGAGTAAAATCAAACAAAAAGAAGCGTAAAATCATTGAACCACTTAAGTGAAATGCAAAACATATAATACAATAAGTAACTCTTGTAACATCATGTATTTTGGTTATCTAGATATTAGCATCGTTTATTATTATAAGGACCTTTACTGTCATATATAAAACTTATGGGTTGTTTATGTTAAATTCTTTGTTATCATTAAATGTTAATGATGTAAGTTATTAACTAAATAGTTAAGTGTATAGTAGTAGTAGTAATAATAATAATAATAATAAAGTAATAATAACACCAACAATAATAAAAATGGAGATGATATTATAATAGATAACGATAACTAAGGATAAAAACAAAAATAAATATTGTTATTGATAATAATAATTTGTAAAAAAATTATTAAACTTAAAAACGTATACGTATAAAACTTGGATCTAAAAGTCAGGGGGCTTATTTGTAGATCTATAAACTATAATTATGAAGTTTTGTGTAGGAAATGTCAAAATGCAAACCACAGGGACCAAAGGTGTAATTTACCAAACCCAACCCCCCACCCACCTTTTCTCTCCTCGTATTTCCGGCCGCCGGCGAGGCTCCAAAACCCACAAAAACACCATCCGTTTTTTATGCCAAGTCATTCCAAACGCTTCGTGAACACGATTCGAACACTATTATGAGCTTTAAGCGCCTTTAAATCATGATTATGAACCTATTGAAGCGAGTAACCGTCGATATTTAATCCTAGAGCCGTTCAATCATTAAACCTATACAATTAACTCAACATAAACGGTCATCTATCAACCCTTAATCGAATACAACTCTCATTTCATCTTAAACAAACATCAACACCGAATTTGACTACCCACTCGCATCGCGACCTGCCACAATTCGAACACTATCTTCAAGGCTTCAAAACTCGAAATTAACAGAGGGCATTTCATCTTTAAGTTCATTAGAAACTACCTGTGCAACGAATTTGATTATCATCGTTGTTTGAACATCAAACCAGTGCTACGTTGGTCGCGACCTGTTCATCGTAGTGTTCGACTCCGAATCATCCTCATTCGGGTAATTAAACACACAAAACAATTCGTATTTACATCATTAACAAAAGCCCTATGTTTGATTTCATTACCAACAACGAATTAGGGTTCAATTTGTAGTAACCCGATTCTAGGGTTCTTGAGTCTGGGGAAACTTTCGAAACTGGGTTCATAAGGAATTAAAACCGAAGTAAACCAAGGCCGCGACCCTGGTTTACTGGTTACACACTTGCATTCCAACATTGAGGTCTCAAGTTCAAACCTGGGCACCCTCAACTTATTTTTTGGGTTGTTTCAACCTTTAAAAAATTATAGAAAATTTTCTAAAAATTCTAAAAAGTAGTTTTGTAAACTTTGTTTATTTTTAAGTTATCTAATTATTTCCTATAAATTTATTACTATAAGTAGTTTAATTTTTTTTATTTTTAAAAAATTATATATTCAAATGTTGTACTTAGTTTAGTTTTATAAAAAAATTATTAAACTTTAAATAGTTTAAATTCACTAAATTATTATTGGTCGTTACGTCATCTTTAAGTATAGATTGATTATGATTATAAAATTATATTTACATTTTCATAATAAAATTTCGCAAATCATTATAAAGGATTTAATTCCTTTAAAAATTGTTTAAAGAGTTTTTTTCTTTCATTAGATATATATATATATATATATATATATATATATATATATATATATATATATATATGTTTCAAAAATTATCCATATTTATAAAAAAACCCCTAAATCCTTATTGAAACCCTAGTTCGCGTTTAATCATTAAACTTAGTATTAAACTTAAACGTGTAATATATACGTTTAGGTATCTTGCAAGGAAACTCGTTGGAACGTCGTTTGAATTCTTATTATCATCTTCTATATATCATGTGAGTATTTCTATATATCTTTTTTATATTTTAACACTTTGGGGTGAAACATGTTACCTTATAATCACTGCACTTGTAAAATCGTTTGATTCTTGTAAACAATTAGGCAATTCACTTATATTGTTGTGGTTAGTTGAACTTTAGTAATTACCACGTATTGACTATTTTATATGCAATTATTAACTATTGCTAGCCTAGCGACGTCATAGATCTATGGGCTTGACAAGCCTGCTTGGTTAATCCAAGTACACTTAGCTAATCGTATAATCTTGTAAACGTGGAATCTTGTAAAATGTCAAGGGTTGATTGTTACATCTGTCATAGATCCCTAGTTACTTTATTCACTAACTTATGACATGAATTGACATCTTTTATATACTTATGTATGAAAACTATGAAAATCTCATCAACATTATGTTGACCCTTTATTTTTAATATGTTTCAGGAAATGCGCAAGTTTGATAGTCACCTTTGAAGTTCTTTCACATCTAGGAATGGACTTAGTTAAATAAATAAAATGTCTTGGTTTATTTACATCTTATGTTATGTCCATTTTCATCTTTGAGACTTATGTTTGTAGTGTTACATTTGAAACTTATGATTATTATATTTGGGATAAATAATAGCGTTATGTGGTTGTGAATAATCTTAACCCTCACATCTTGACGTTTCCACCGTCAAGGTTGGGGTGTGACAAGTCTATTTAGAACTAGTGTGTTGTGACAAGGTCGTTAAACTTGAAAAAAATAAAGGTAAAAATATTGAATCACACACATGTATTGCGGTGTGTTACTCGTAAAATTTAGACGGAAACACAAAAGAAAAAAATTATATAATATGAAAAGTATGGGAATTAAAAATGAAAATAAAATAATATTAGAGTTAAATTGTAAAGATGTAAAAGTAGTAGGTCAAAATAAAAAAAGTTAGAGTTAAAAAAAGAAGATAAAGGTGTATACATCCCACTAAACACATAATACTACCCACTAAACATACCAAAGTTGGTAATTAATATTATATAAATTAGAACAAAAGAATGATAAAGATAATACAAAATCAAAATAAAAAATCTACACTATACTAAACGTACAAAAATTTAAAGTGTTAATTTATAATTTTGTTCAACCCATGTTTACATAACTTTGGACGTTGATTGAGCTAAATCTTTTGATTACTTTAATTTATATGTTACTTGTTTAATAAAAGGGTTTTGAAGTCAATAGTAATGTTTTTAGAACCGGATCAGACGTCGAACCGGACGCCTTACTGGTTTGGTGGTCGGACCGAATTTAATAACCGGATGACGTCATAATTATATATATAGTATATTATATTATAGTTATATATAGAGTTAAATATAAGTAATTTATATATGAATTATATATGTATTTTATAGATATATATAAAACTTATCTATATTTATATCTATATTTATATATATATATTTATATATCCAACACATTGTTTAGCACATTGTTTAACACCCCGTTTTTACCCATTGAAATAAAAAAATCAAAATCCGTTTGAACCGGTCCAGTTTCCCGGTACGACCACTAGTTTGGTGTAAGGCCCCGTTCCCGGGACGCTTACAGCTGGGTTCTCATCGCACACAAAACGTATAATTACATTTGTATTTCATAAATCGCAGCGGAAAACTAAAACAAACTTTCATTTCCATGTAAAAGTTTTTGCAAGTTAATACGACATTCATTACAAAATAGCTTGTTCGCATTACAATGCAAAAACATTAATCAAAAGAATGTCATCCCCAAAAGAGCCGAGTAGTCGCCCGTGCCATCCTCAGCAAACATTACCTGCCAACCGGAAACACATCAAAGTCAGCGTTGCTGAGTGAGTTCTAGTTTTATAAATACAACATACTTTACTTCCATATAAAACCATTCGTTACTTTTACATGATCACACATCGTACGTACACATAGATAATATCATTATTATCTTCTTCATTCATTCATTCGTTCATTATGACTTTACTTGCGCATCGGACATCATCCGTACCAATACGATGTGCTACACCCCGGTTAGTCATAGCTACCGGGCCGAAGTCAACAAATGAACAGCTAAACGTATGCCACGGTACTAGGAGTAACCATCAGTCTTAGCTACTGGGCCGAAGTCAACAAATGAACAGCTAAACGTATGCCACAGTACTAGGGGTGAGCGGTAGAGGTTCTCTATTAAGGGCCAATCACAAAGAAGGACCCGTCATCCGATGCATGCAAGACGTTTCATTCGTTCATTAATACTTCGTTCATCATCATGTTCCTCCTTCATTATCTTTCACTTTACGTTACATAATACTTCATTTATTCATTAACATGACACATAAGGCCACAAGAAAGATAACATACATCATATTAGGACATAGCACACACAGTCATCATTATCATCATACAGGGCAACACCATACATACATAACGTACATAAACTTGCAATACCATCATCATCCTCATCATGCCCAACATGCTTTCTAAGACCTCCAGCGTCATCTTACAAACTCTTATGGGAACCCTTACATCAAAACTTACATCTGCACTTTCCCCCGAAAGTCAGAAGTCAATCTACACCTTCCTCGGGTACAACAGTCCTATTCGGGCGTATGGACACCCTTCAGTCGCATTGCCTCCATGCGACTGAACATCATGCGAATGAACTAATACGGATGAACACCTATGCGAATGAACATCCAGTCGTGCGAATGAACCTTTAGTCGCATGACCCCCATGCGACTGGCCCTTCAATCGTGCGAATTAACCCCAATCGTACGAATGGACCCCAATCGCACCCTAATCGGCCGTATGGCCTCCATTCGGCCTCCAGTCGGTCGCCTAGCCCTAACTGATGCAGAATGCAGTTCATCCCGACTGCAGCCGAGGGTTTTCGGCCTCCAAACTCATCTAACCCATTTTAAGCCTAAATCGACCATCCTAAACCTTGGGGATGCATACCATAACATTATTCAAGCACAACCAAGCAAGAAATCAAGCCCCAAACGGGTCCTACACATACATACACGCATACATACGGGTTTTCACCCAAAAACGCGGGAAAAAGGGTTTTCAGATGTGTTCCAGCCCCAAAATCATTCAAAACATGTAAAATAGGGGTCCTAGAACTCACCTAAACGAGCACAACGACAAGAGCTTCGATTTGGCTTGCTTCACGACGATTTTGGCGACCCGAACCGACCGAACCGGCACTTTTCCTCTTTTTCTCTCTTCTCCTCTCTAGAACCTGAAATGGGTGGGAGTGTGGGGGAGAGTTGGCTGCCCTCCCTACTAATATCACCACATTTCCCAACTTTTCTTCGTTGGGAAAGTTTGGTCCCTCGACTTTTGGACTTTATTTTTTTTTTTCTTCACCGGCTTCAAAATAATAAATATTCGGGTGTTACAAGTCCACCCCCCTTAAATAGGTTTCGTCCCCGAAACCTGTTATTCGTCGAACAAACGTGGATAATGCTGTCTCATTTCTTCCTCAGTCTCCACGTTGACTCGGATCCCTTCCTGTGCTTCCACTGTACACGCACAAGAGGAACCACTTTATTTCGCAGCCTTTTTCTTTACGATCGATGATTGCCACTGGTTGCTCCACATAATTGAGCCGTTCATCTACTTCGATATCTTTCAATGGACAATCATATCTTCATCTGCTAAGCACCTCTTAGATGAGATACATGGAATGTCGGGTGAATCCCACTTAACTCAACTGGCAACTCCAATCTATAGGCCACCTCCCCTACTCGAGCAATGATTCGGAAAGGGCCTATATATATTGGGCTCAACTTGCCCCGCTTTCTGAATCTGATAATACCCTTCCAGGTGAGACCTTCAACATAACCCGGTCACCCACCTGGAACTCAATTGGCCTACGTCGCTTATCGGCATACGACTTCTATCTATCTTTGCTGCCTCATGAAGGCTTTGATCTTTTCAAGCTTCTCAGTCGTAGCCTCGATTACCTCGACGCTCCCCAATTCCTTCTGACCAATATCACCCCAAAAAACGGGTGTTCTGCATCTCCTACCGTATAGCATCTCATATGGCGGCATACCAATGCTGACATGATAGTTGTTGTTGTAGGAGAATTCAGCTAACGGTAGGTGGTCATCCCAACTTGCACAAAAATCAATCACACATGCTCGAAGCATGTCTTCCAATGTCTGAATGGTCCTTTCTGACTGACCATCGGTTTGGGGATGATAAGTCGTGCTAATATGTAACCTCGTCCCCATAGGGTCGTGGAATTTCTTCCAAAATTTAGATGTAAACCGAGTGTCGCGATCAGACACGATAGACACCGGCACACCATGACGAGCTACAATTTCCTTGATGAACAGATCAGCCAACCTCTCAGATGAATACGTCTCGCGGATCGGTAGAAAATGAGCGCTCTCGTCAGACGATCAACTATCACCCATATGGCATCATACCCTTTCGGGGTACGCGGCAGCTTCGTAATGAAGTCCATGGTGATGTGCTCCCACTTCCATTCCGGTATATCCAGAGGTTGGATCTTCCCATACGGCTTTTGATGCTCTGCTTTCACCTGTAAGCAAGTAGGCACTTACTCACATACTCCACCACGTCACGCTTCACACCGGCCACCAATAATCTTTCTTCATATCATGGTACATTTTCGTGGCACCAGGATGAATGGAGTATCGAGTTGTGAGCTTCATCCATTATCTTCACCCGTAGATCCCCAAAACGAGGAATCCACACACGACCGAATCGAGTTCTAACACCGAGTGTGTTTTCACCCAATTCCCCAACCAGACCTCTCATTCTTTCCGAGTTAAGGTGATCTTCTTTCAATGTCTCATCTTGAAACCCCTTGATTTGCTTCATCACATCAGAGGTCATGATTAGTTGATAAGCTTTCACCCGAATCGGTTCGGGCCTTTCCTTTGATAAGGGCATCCGCCACCACATTAGCTTGCCTGGATGGTAATGGATCTCGCAATCATAATCCTTTATAAGTTCCAACCATCTCCTCTGCCTCATGTTCAGATCCTTTTGCTCGAAGAAGTACTTCAAGCTCTTATGATCGGAATATGGTGCACTTCGTCCCGTAGAGATAGTGCCTCCAAATATTTAGTGCAAAGACCATGGCTGCTAGCTCCAAGTCATGAGTGGGATAATTAACCTCATGGACTTTCAATTGTCGGGATGCATAGGCTATAACCTTCCCTCTCTGCATTAACACACACCCCAACCCTGAGTAGGAAGCATCAGAATAAACCACAGATCTTCGCTTCCATCGGGTAATGACAGAACAGGAGCTTGAGTCAGTCTTGCCTTCAGCTCTTCGAACGCTTCTCTGAGCTTGACCCCATACAAACTTCACATCCTTTCGGGTCAACTTAGTTAGTGGAGAAGCAATCTTAGAGAAGTCTTGGATGAATCTTCTATAGTAGCCGCCAAGCCCAAGAAAATACGGATCTCGGATGGGTCTTTGGTGACCTCCATTGCATAACCGCCTCCACCTTTGCCGGGTCCACCATAATCCTATCAGGATTCACCACATGACCCAAAAACTGAACTTCGCGCAGCCAAAATGCGCACTTGGAGAATTTAGCATACAATTTCTCCCTTCTCAACGTCTCTAGAACCTCTCGAATGTGACCGGCATGCTCTACTTCGCTCCTTGAGTAAATCAGGATATCATCAATAACACAATAACTGATTTATCCAGCATCGGTCGACACACACGGTTCATCAATCCATAAAAGCAGCTGGCGCATTGGTCAGACCAAAGGACATGACAAGAAACTCGTAATGACCATAGCGTGTGCGGAAAGCTGTTTTAGGGATATCTTGTTCCTTACCTTCAACTGATGATAGCCAGACGAAGATCTATCCTTGAAAACCAACTGGCACCCTGAAGCTGATCGAACAAATCATCTATTCGGTAAGGGGTATCGGTTCTTTACCGTCAACTTGTTCAGCTCGCGGTAGTCAATGCACATCCTCATACTACCATCCTTCTTCTTTACAAACAGGACCGGAGCACCCCAAGGGAGAGATCGGTCTAATGAACCCATTATCAAGCAGCTCTCGCAACTGCTCCATCAACTCTTTCATCTCGGTTGGAGCCAACGATATGGTGCCTTGGCAACAGGTTGGGCACCCAGTATCAGATCAATCTGAAATTCAATCTCTCTGCCAGGTGGCACTCCTGATAAGTCTTCTGGGAACACGTCTGGAAAGTCCACACAAACTGGTACATCGGCTAGTTGTGGTGTTGGTGTATCCACATCTTTTACATAGGCCAAGTAAGCACTACATCCACGCCTCAAACACTTTCCGCCACCGCCATTGAGATCACCATTGAGATCACCTTCGGGATCGTAGTAACCCGATCACCATGAACCGTTACCAAACTTCCGTCAGGCGCTGTCAACCGAACATCTTCTTGCGACACACAATGTTCGCCTCGAAGTCCGCCAACCAATCCATCCCAAGAACTAATCGAAACCACCAAGGTCATCATGAACGGTCTAACAGGAAACTTATGACCTCAAGTCCCCATCACAATTCTCTATCATCTCAGAAATCCTGGTAGACTTACTATGGCAGTTTCTACATCAAATGGCGCATCAACACGTCTGTACTAACAGGCAGCACAGACAGAAAGCAGCAGAAATAAAACTCCTACTAGCACCAGAATCAAATAACACAGAAGCTAAAGTCTGGTTCACTAGAAACGTACCGGACACAACGTCAGGATCCGTCCTAGCCTCCTCCTGTGCCATGGTGAACGCTCTGGCGCTCGCCCTCGGCCCATCACTTCCCGTCTTCTTCACCCCTGAACCCTTAGTCCTCGACTTCTTACGATCTCTGCTCATATGACCAGTTTCCCCACAGTTAAAACATTTGCCCGACAGGCAATCCTTCGCCATATGCCCTGTCTTCCCACACTTGAAGCACAAGTTTGACCCAAACCTACATTCCCCGCCGTGCTCCCTTCCACACTTGCCACACCTTTTCGACCCCGCACTTGATGTGACCACACGACGTTCATCCACCCGTACCTTTTTGTTACCCATCGGGGCATCACCCCGACCAAAACGTTTCCCGTTCCAGTTCCGATCACCACCACCCTTCTTACTTGCTTCAGTCACCACCACCTCCCGCTCGTCATACAGCCTCCCTGCCAAATCAACCGCCGACCTAAACGTGCTTGGCCGGGCGGCGATCATATGCCGGCGAACATCCACCGGTAAACCCTGAATGTACCTCTTGATTTTCCGAGACAGAGGCGTCACCTGATCAGGCACAAGCCGTGCCATTCATTAAACTGGTGGTATACTACTGTGGTGGTCATGGTTCCAGCCTCCAACTGCAGAAAACTCCCTTTCCAACTTATCCATTTCCCGATGAGGACAAAATTCCTCAATCACCAACCTTCTCAGCTCAGGCCATTTCATTTTCCCAATGGCCCTACTACCCTCAGCTTGGACAATGTTGTCCCACCAGCACAGAGCTGAATCCACAAAAGAGTGGGTAGCAAACTTCACCTTTTGGTCCTATCGGCACTCGCTGATATCGAGAACAGCTTCCATTTCCCTCACCACACGGTGAGCAGCTGCAGCGGTGCCGTTTCCATCAAAAATAGGGGGCTTGCATCTCATAAATGCCCCGTAGTTACATCCTCACACTGCCTCTGGCACAGGCTCTTTTCTTCCTCTTCATCATCAGACAGAACCGTTTCCGGCTCTGGTTGTTCCCGTTCTCCAAAGGATCTGTTTCTTTCTTTCTTTCCCTTCTCGTACAGCCTTAATAACTTCAGTCACCACAGACGGTAAGATTGTCTGCATGACCTGATGGCTTCTTCTACAACAGCCTCCTTTACTGAGGCTCTCAGATTGGCGCTTTCGTCGCCACCCTCCGGATGGGGGTCTCTGGTTCTTCATGAACCACCCTCTCAACTCTGGGTCTCCCTCTCTTGGGTCGCGGTTCAACACCGTGACCTCCACCCTAGAAGCTTTCGAAGATATACCTCCGGCCATCACACGCACATTGAAAGATTCAAACACCAACACAGTCATTCAAGGAACAACTCAGTTTTGTCAAGTATAGTAAGTCCCTAATTACAGTGGCCAGTTGTGATTAGCCACTTACTTTACTCTTCATACCCCAAGTATTACCGGTCCTGACTTCATCAGTATTTAAATCTACATACAACACATAACACATACCATGCGCACATAAAAGCGGTTAACTTTACGAAAATACCTAATGGCACGCAGCTACTCAGTTTGGCATCCCATTCCATTTCCGTCCCATTCTCAGTTAAGATTAGGTTTATTTTGAAAATTTACCCATTTCACTTAAACTTTGGCTCTGATACCAACTTGTAAGGCCCCGTTCCGGGACGCTTACAGCTGGGTTCTCATCGCACACAAAACGTATAATTACATTTGTATTTCATAAATCGTAGCGGAAAACTAAAACAAACTTTCATTTCCATGTAAAAGTTTTTGCAAGTTAATACGACATTCATTACAAAATAGCTTGTTCGCATTACAATGCAAAAACATTAATCAAAAGAATGCCATCCCCAAAAGAGCTGAGTAGTCGCCCGTGCCATCCTCAGCAACACATACCTGCCAACTGGAAACACATCAAAGTCAGCATTGCTGAGTGAGTTCTAGTTTTATAAAAAACATACTTTACTTCCATATAAAACCATTCGTTACTTTTACATGATCACACATCGTACGTACACATAGATAATATCATTATTATCTTCTTCATTCATTCATTCATTCATCATGACTTTACTTGCGCATCGGACATCATCCGTACCAATACGATGTGCTACACCCCGGTTAGTCATAGCTACCGGACCGAAGTCAACAAATGAACAGCTAAACGTATGCCACGGTACTAGGAGTAACCATCAGTCTTAGCTACTAGACCGAAGTCAACAAATGAACAGCTAAACGTATGCCACAGTACTAGGGGTGAGCGGTAGAGGTTCTGCATTAAGGGCCAATCACAAAGAAGGACCTGTCATCCGATGCGTGCAAGACGTTTCATTCGTTCATTAATACTTCGTTCATCATCATGTTCCTCCTTCATTATCTTTCACTTTACGTTACATAATACTTCATTTATTCATTAACATGACACATAAGGCCACAAGAAAGATAACATACATCATACAAACTCTTACATAATGTACATAAACTTGCAATACCATCATCATCCTCATCATGCCCAACATGCTTTCTAAGACCTCCAGCGTCATCTTACAAACTCTTATGGGAACCCTTACATCAAAACTTACATCTGCACTTTCCCCCGAAAGTCAGAAGTCAATCTACACCTTCCTCGGGTACAACAGCCCTATTCGAGCGTATGGACACCCTTCAGTCGCATTGCCTCCATGCGACTGAACATCATGCGAATGAACTAATACGGATGAACACCTATGCGAATGAACATCCAGTCGTGTGAATGGACCTTTAGTCGCATGGCCCCCATGCGACTGGCCCTTCAATCGTGCGAATGAACCCCAATCGTACGAATGGACCCCAATCGCACCCTAATCGGCCGTATGGCCTCCATTCGGCCTCCAGTCGGTCGCCTAGCCCTAACTGATGCAGAATGCAGTTCATCCTGACTGCAGCCGAGGGTTTTCGGCCTCCAAACTCATCTAACCCATTTTAAGCCTAAATCGACCATTCTAAACCTTGGGGATGCATACCATAACATTATTCAAGCACAACCAAGCAAGAAATCAAGCCCCAAACGGGTCTACGCATACATACACGCATACATACGGGTTTTCACCTAAAAACGTGAAAAAGGGTTTTCAGATGTGTTCCAGCCCCAAAATCATTCAAAAACATGTAAAAGAGGGGTCCTAGAACTCACCTAAACAAGCACAACGACAAGAGCTTCGATTTGGCTTGCTTCACGACGATTTTGGCGACCCGAACCGACCCGAACCGACACTTTTCCTCTTTTTCTCTCTTCTCCTCTCTAAGAACCTGAAATGTGGGGTGTGTGGGGAGAGTGGGCTGCCCTCTCCCTACTAATATCACCACATTCCCAACTTTTCTTCGTTGGCGAGTTTGGTCCTCGACTTTTGGACTTTATTTTCTTTTCTTTCTTCACCGGCTTCAAAAGAATAAATATTCGGTGTTACATTTGGTGGCCGGTTCAACCGCCATAAAGCGAATCATAGCAAACCAAACGGCTAGGGGGCTGATCCCTGGTCGAACCGGTCAGATCGACCGGTCCGATCCGGTCATGAAAACAATGGTCAATAGTCAATTCAATTCCATCAGTTTTTGGTTTTGATAATCTACAATTAAGATTATATATATATATATTATATATATATAATATATATATATATATATATAATATATATAGTAGTGACCTATTTATTATACTGGTTGAATAAGAGATATAATATTAAATGAAAAATATAGTGATTATCTGATCTAATTCACGTGTATAATAAAAGATCTAATGCACAACTAAAAAGATGTTTATAATAAGATATTCTTATATTGATATCAATAATATGCCAAAAGCAAACTTAAATATATGTCACGAATATAAAATCATTATACCCCCACGTGATAAATAAGGCTGTTCAAATAGCTTAATCCTTGAAACTCGTTCAAACTTGTTCGAAAAAAAACTTGGATTTTTGCTCGTTTGATATTTCGTTCGATTGTAAACGAACCGAGCAACTCGGTTAGGTTTGAAAACAACCCGAGCACGAGCAAATGTATGCTCGCTCGTCATTCGCTCGGTTTTGATTGAATTGTTTTTAAATTTAGTTATATATATATATATATATATATATATATTTGTACCAATATGTGAAAAAATGTCTTTTTAGAAAAGTTAGATATAAGATATTTACTAATTTTAATTATTGTCTTGGGTTTAGTGTTTGTTTATCTTTTGGATCAACTTGATTTTTGTTTAGGGTTTAGGGTTTATATATCTTTTGAATTAACTTGATGTTTTTTAAATTATGAATAGTTTGATTAGTATAAATGAAAGCTCCTTGGATGGTGATGGTCAAAAAAGAAAAGTTGTTATGATGGATGTTGAAATGATCATAGTAGAGGTAGTGGATTTGGATTTTATCGTGATTGATTTGAGTTTGAGTTAAAACTTCATGTCTTTTATATTTTTATTTTGTTGAACTTATTTGTATGTTTTATTTGTTGCTTTATAGAATTTGAGTCAAAACTTGAGGTCGAAACTCTTGAATGAATTATTAGTTTTGTTTTAAATTGTAACACGAAACCGAACAAAAACGAGCGCTCGATTAAAACCGAACCGAGTTCGGGAATGAAGTTTGCGCTCGAATTTGTAAATTCGAACCGAACCGAGCCGCTCGGTTTAAAACCGAACCGAGATCGAGCAGAGCTGCTTTCGGTTCGTGAACAGTCCTAGACTAATAAATGATCATTACTAAGAAGAATAAAAAAGGTCACATCTTGTATTAATTTATAAATACTTTTAATAAATATATACAAGTTAAACTCGTTAAATAATATATAAAGAGGACATAGTTAATGAATTGCTTTAGTTTCACTATCATTTCTTAATGTAACCAAACTAGTGAAATTACCTCGTGCGTTGCGTCGAAAATTCTATTAGTGACTGTTCAGTTTATTACAGTATTTTGACATTACTAAAAGTTGGCATAGCAATTAATAAAGAAAACCAAAATATAAAAATAAAATCATGATATACCAAAAAGAATATTGACACATGTTTCACATAGATCGAGAACTATCAAATACGAATATTTATAATGATTCTGATAATACCATACTAATGTTCGGTTGAATTTGGTTCGACTCTTCACGGCACCGGTACGTTACCGGCAATCGCAGTAGCCTACAATTGTTGGGATGGAATTGGTTTGGCAACAAAATCATATTTTGAATAAAAGTCCGTTTACAACATTGTTCGAATGAGATTGGGTTGATTTGTTGATTTGAGTTGATTTTGAGTTGATTTGTTGTGGTACTGGTACTCGCTATAGAAAACAAAAGAGAAAACAAATGTGAATAATGATATCGGTTCCGATAATGTTGACGTTAGTCTGATAATATTTGGTCAAAATATGTTCGATCTATTACTGTGCTGGTATGACATTGTCACCCGTATGTATTACATTAACAAACACAATATTTTATTTTAAATAAAACTTTATTTTTAATGAAATTTATACCAAAATGTCTAAGGAAAAAAAATAAACATGTTGGCTTCAAGATTTCAATTAGTATTACTTCGATTCGTTAAGTACTAATTAAATGTCGACACTTGATATAACAACTGAAGAAGAAAAAAAGAATATCGGTGCTAGTATCAATATTGTTTTGGGATGATATTGTATAGTAAGAACCATATAAAACATCCCACTTATATTGTTAGAATAACAAAAAAAGGATGGTGTCAATTTATATAATAAAAACTAAATGTGAGATTGTTTTGATAACATTTACGTTTAAACTTCAATTATTTATACATTGCCACTCACAACTCGATTTTGAAAAAAATAATTGCAGTAGATAAAATAAACATGTCGTAAAAGTATATTCGAAATTTTATAAACTTTCTTATATTACATTTATATGAGAAAAACTAAATTAATTATAATAATAAAATTAACAAAAGTTTTAACATATTGTAGACTCTATGCATCTCTTATTGTTAAATGTCACATTTATCCATCAATTACATACTTAGACCAACAGCATGAATTTACTGGTCATCAAGTTGTTAAATGTAATGGTATATAATTATTTTTACCTTATGCTAAAAAAATTATAAAGTTTTAAGTGTCTAATAAATAAACTTTTTAATAGGTGATTGTAATGAAACAATTATTCATGTTTTAATAAAACGAAAACAATGAATATTGGAAATTGATGTGATTTAACAAAATAAAGAGATTGACACTAAAAAATAAAATTAAATTGGTAATTGAATATCTACATAATGTATTAAAATTAAAATGCGGAATCTTTTTAAAATTTTAGTAAGTTTGACAATGTTTTTAATATTAGTGAGATGGTAAGGATTAATATGGTGATGACATATGGCATGTCTTACGTGGATCCTAGATGTTTTGTTTAGATACGGACACGTGTCAATAGTTATTCTTTAATCATAAGTTATAGATTATAGATTATAGATATATATTAATTAACAACTTTGGTATGCATCATGGGTTGTATCATATGTTTTAATGAGTTGTACCTACCTTTTATCTTTTTTGTAATATTTAATTTTTTATTTTAGCTCAATACGTTAGCATATTTTACAATTAAGCGCTTACATTATTTTTACTTTCATTTTGGTCCCTGTACCTTTTATATTTTACAATTTTTTGTATTACGTTTTAGTCTAAAAACCGTTTTCGATATGACCATATCAAATATGATATGCCCGTATCAGTAGTAAAATTTCAAGCAGTTTTTTTCTAAAGTTGAATATGGTCATATCGTTTCTAATATGGCTATATTCGATCCAAAATCAGGTTTATAACTCCAATACATCCTATTTCCAATATAACTTCATTTCTTTCAAAACTATAGCCCCCCTCAAACCAATAGGTGATTATGGATCTTTTTCAAAAGTTTTAGGGAGATTTGGAAGCAAAGATTGAACATATCACACTTTCAAAGAGGATCTAACATTATCCATCCCATCTACACTTAAATTGGTTTAAATTCTTCTAGATCAACTTTGAGTTCTTATATTTTCTTGAGTTTGGGTGTGTTTTTGTAAGCTTCATGTGCCAAAATTATATTACCACTTGATTAGATAAAACTTAGCATGATTTAACAACTTGTACATAAATTTTAGCTTTGATTATGTTGATGTCATGTTAAAACTTGATTATTCTTCAATGATTATGTGTATATGTTCTAGTTTGATGCAATGTTCAACTTTATGGATGTTATAAACATGTTATGTTTACAAGACTTATGCATATGATTGTATTTTTTATGTAATTTGTGACTTTTAACTAAAAATGATAATTTGGGTTGAATGTTTAGTAAAATTAGGTAATTGTGCATCCTTATGATTATGTTGAGAAAACCACGGTGTATGTCATAAATTTCTCTTATCATTGGTTATGGATTGATTTAGTAATCATGGTTTGATGTTCATGAATTGAAGGATATTTATAGTATTGTTTACTTTACGCAAGTTAAGGTAATTTTCATGTGTTTATCGGGTTATTTCAAATTTTGTGGAATTAGATAACTCTAATGGGAGTTTAGTTCATCTTTAGCATTGACATAATTGTATCATTAGTTTCTCATAGCATAACTTTAGTGGACTATTGTATGTTTATCATTCTAGCTTTCGGAACGTTATATGTTTAGATATCTTTGATTGGGGGTATAGACTGCTTCTAACATGTATTACGTGTAAAAATGTTCTCACCTTAAGTTTGTGTTAGTTGTTATTATAATGCTAAGTGGAGTCGAAGTCCAAGTGGTATCTAAAGTTGATTCTGTATCTAGGTCATTATTTCCTTACTTTTGTTAGTTTAACTTGCTAATCATTTTTTAATTAATTACACTTTCGCAAATCCAAACTCAATTGGTCAGTTAGATAGTGATGACAGTTTAGTACCGGGAGCCATCGTATCCATTGATTGATACTCAGTTCTTACATCAAACTATACTACTATATGATATGTTCACTTACCTATTGTGTGTCTAGTTAATGTAAAGGTCCAATTACCCTACACCTTGAACAACAACAGTAGCTCCACCTACTCCTTCATAGATCAAGGACCAATTCAAGGAAATATGGATATATATTAGGCTTTTCGCGAAGAATATGATGGTTGTTAGACGACCGTTCTTTTCTCCCCACCGCCAACCATTAAAAGGGAAGCCCGAGATGGCTTACATACCACAAAACTACCGTTGTAGATCTATGAATCAATGGCTTGAAATCTGAAATGCATTGTTCATTTCAATGTCTTTTAATATTGAGAGTAATTTAACATGTAAAGATACTTCAATATTTATACGGTATTTTGTTATTATATATATTATAATATGACATGACATGATATAATACGTGTAAGGATCTGTTCCCGGCACCCCACAGTTGGTCAATCACATCAGTTAAAACACTACACATTATAATTATACAAACTTAAGCAGCGGAAATGATTTATCAAAAACCATTCATTTCATTTAAAACACTGTTGTTAAGCAATACATCATCATTTACTGTTTACAAAAGAATTGTTTTAACGTATTACAAAACAACAACAACATAGAATACGAATGGATGTCAGTCTTTTCCTGCCGAGTAGCTTCACCCTCATACCATCCTCAGCAATAATTACCTGCCAACTGAAAATGTATAAAAGTCAGCGTTTCTGAGTGAGTTCTAGTTTTAAAAGTAATAAAATACTTTCTATATGTTGTATAAATACTATTTTCTATAAAATACAACTCTGTACTGTATATGTGAGCACGCATTAACTATATGAACAGATACTGTTCGTTCTATTTACTGTATGCTTTGTCTGTAAACTTTTATCTTTATCTTTCACTTTCTGTATGGACCAATGAGCAATACCCCAACTATATGCGCGATGGAAAACGGGTGATGGGCCATATATATCCCTTGAAAGGGTCAATTGTATCCCTCGAAAGGGTTCTGTGTACTGTGTACAAGGCCGACCCAATCACCTAGGGTACGCTACAAAGGTCCTACCAATCTCAATTGATTGGCCCTGTGTGCATAATAGGGTAGCTAACCCGCAACACAGTTGAGCTAACGACAACATGGTCGTGTACCTCCTGTAAGCTTGCAAGACTTTTTAACATTTTCATTAATGTTCCTCTTCTTTTCTTTATTGCTCTTTCTCTTTATTATTACGATATACTTTACGTTACGATAATAAACATACCATGTAAAGACACATACTATAAGTAGTAGTAATAATAATAATAGCAATAATAATATTAAGGAACAATCATAACCATGCATGAAACATCATCATAAATAAGCCCCAGACAACCCTCGGTCAAAACCCTAAAAGCACAGACTCCCAGAAAATTCTGTAAAAATTTCTAAGTGCTTAGGCGCTTTGGCATTATCTGGGCGCATGAGCCCTGTTTGGGCGTTTCATCACTATCTAGGCGCATTAGCCAACACTTAATCATTTTATCACTTAGGCGCATGAACTATTCAAGCGCATGGGCACTATTCGTGCGTATGAACACTTAGGCGCATGGGTTATTTGGACGCATGGACACTTAGGCGCATGAGCCACTTGGGCACATCGGTACTATTAGGGCGCATGGCCCTACACTTAGTCGTCCGACTAATATTTTTAGGCGCATGGATCACTGTTCAGGCGCATGGGCTGTACTTAAACATTTCTAAGGTAATCTTAGGCGCATGGGTTACTGTTCAGGCGCATGGATTACACTTAAATCTTCTAAGGCATTTTCAGGCGCATGAGCCTTATCTAGACGCATGGACCCTCTGTGTAACATGTTCCTAGTATGTTTTCAAACCCAACCATCGAACCATCTATTCTAAGCTTAATGGGCTATTCTAAACATGAATAAACTATAAGCATTCAAGAATCAACATCCAATATGCACAATACATACGGGTAAACATACATAAGCTTTGAAAATCATTTTAATACATTTTCAACCCCAACGATAGTTTAAAACAAGTAAAAAACGGGGTCTAGAACTCACCTAGTGCAAGTTGAGTGTCTCTTCCTTCTAACCTGCTTGCAATTGAGTTAAAACACCTAAAAACAACACCAAAACCCACACCCGAGCACATACACAAACACATAAGCACATAAGCATATAACCGGGATAAAACCCATCATAAACATTTAAAAACCACGAATTCTTACCTTGAATTCGACTTCTCTTCTTCTTCTTTTTCTTCAGCCAAGAGTTTCCCCTACTCTCTCTTTAAAACCGAAGAAAATGGTAATCTGAAGTGAGGGTGAGCGGCCATGCCCACCTTTACATCAACTTTTCAAAGATTTGTCCTTTTGGACACTTTTAGTCCTTCCACTTAGACTTTATTGCTGTTCTTTCATTTATTCTTCATGTCTTGTCTTTTTTATAACCGGGTGTTACAATACGATACGATACAATACTACACGTCATAGTATAAAATATAAGTTTAAATATATTCGCCGCTGATAGATTTAATATATAGACTCTGCCTATGAACCCTAGTCCGTTCATCGCTCTTCTCCATCTCGTCGACGCCAAGAAGATCTGTAGATTCATGTGTGATGTGTTACATTTATACTTACTTATTTTGGAGTTTGGACTAATAGAAAGATAACTTTAAAAATATTTAAAAATCTAAAATTATATTTTCTCCTTTTAAAAATATAGATTATTTAAACAAACTTTCTAATACATGTAAAACTAGAGGGCAGTTGCTATACAAAATATTATTTTTGTGCGAAGCGTACGAAGTTTTAGGTGAAATTATTACACAAGAATAATATAATCACGCAAGGACTTAATAATAGTTATGCAAGACGAATTACATTCGCATGGAAGTATCATGTAGACATGAAATTATCACGCAAGAATATCTTCTTGAGTAATAATTCTATCTTTGCGCGGTAATTTCATCTTTGTATGATTAATTCTTACACTCGCATTATAATTCCACCTGTAACGTTTATTCTTGCGTCATAACTCCGTGCGCTTCGCACGAAAAAAACACTTTCACTTTGTACCGTAACTTTTCTTTGTAAAACTAACCCAATATATAATTCTATTTTTCATAATTGTATTAAAAAAGAAAATAATTGCAGATCGTGAAAATAAAGATAATTTTAACAATATATGTTAAAAAACTATTTTAGTATTATTATCGTTTGTTTTCTAACCAATTCATTCACAATATATGTACTTTAAAAAAGCAAACAACAAAGCTTAAAAGTTGTGTACAAGTATCTATTGCATTGGTACAAAAGTAATTACTTGAAACTTTAAGTTTGTCTATATTGTTTGTTCACAACCTTTCTCTTATATTTTAACCAACAAAGATGATGATGATCCTCTAAAGCCTTTTGGCAGCCTCAATAAAATTGCTCCGCCTAATCTAACATTTATGAGTATCAAAAAACTAAAACACATGTGTTCTATTCACAGATTAAGCACGGCTCACGCGCACATAAATACCTTATCAAGCCATTATAATACTTCTTAATAACTAATCGGTGACATATTTTAGTATTGTTTTAAGAAAATTATCTTTAATTTCACTATCAACCGATCCGTACTTTTTATAATGACCTTGAAATTAATTCTTCTTACTTCAAGTAATTTACTCTCTTTCTACATATATAGCTCTATTAAACACAAGAACTTATTATAATACTCAACGAATTTAATATTTAAGATCAACTTAACACATAGTGTAAAAAAAGTTATGGTTATGATTATTATGGTATAAACCCCGTTGAAAACAAAGTTGGATTCAAAAAACGATTGAAGTACGAAAAAAATTACAAAATACATAATTTGTATTTGTTTAATTTTGGTTTTAGAATGATTTTTGATAACTCAAAAGAAATGATTTCATATGACTTTATTGAGGTTATAAAAATGTCTGGTTAAATATAAAAAGGTTACCATATTTGTTTTACGTTTTAAATTTTCCAAGTTCAATTTTTAACATGAGTTTTGTTTGAAAATCTATATGGTCAAATATAATATGTTTCATTCAATTGTATATCCGAGTTACTCTACATTGCAATGCTTATTGAGTTCAAAAACGAGTCAATGCGATTGTAATTTATATATTATTATATTGCGTACACAACATCACGACACATGCTTTTTATGTACTTTTTAAGTAGATCTACGTTTCAATATATACTTTGTTTGAAAAAGGTTGTGTGAAATATAATATGTTTTTATTAAATGGTATAAATTCAAGCTATTTTACGTTTCAACATAAATATAGTTCGAAAAAGGTTGAATCGATTGTGATCTATGCTTTATTACGCCGTGTATGATTTCGTGGCAACGCGCGATGGTTAAAACTAGTTTTATTTTACTTTAGCATCCATGTAAGATACTTTAATAATTTACAATTATTAAATGACTTTTGTAAAGAAAAAGAGATTAGGTTAGTGTTTATGTATAAAAAACTATTAAGCAAATTTGTAAGGAGAAATAAATATGTCAAGGGTTTTCTGGTATTTGTTATGACATAACGATATGACATTTATAATATAATATGATTCAATAACATACAATGTAATATAAAATGTATGTTTAGATATCTCCGTCCTTTTACGGTCTATATATACAAATTGTTCTTGTGAAGCCCGATCCATTCATCACTCTTCTTCTTATCCATTCACATCAACGCCCTGAGTTTTATAGATTTTCTTGCGATGGTGTTATATTCAGTTTGCTCTTTTGGATGTGGACTATAGAAAAGTATATTTCTAATGCTATTGAATCTAAAGTTATATTATTTTTTCTTATTATAATTTAGATTATTTGTAAGGCCCCGTTCCCGGGACGCTTACAGCTGGGTTCTCATCGCACACAAAACGTATAATTACATTTGTATTTCATAAATCGCAGCGGAAAACTAAAACAATCTTTCATTTCCATGTAAATGCTTTTGCAAATTAATACAACATTCATTACAAAATAGCTTGTTCGCATTACAATGCTAAAACATTAATCAAAAGAATGCCATTCCCAAAAGAGCTGAGTAGTCGCCCGTACCATCCTCAGCAAACATTACCTGCCAACTGGAAACACATCAAAGTCAGCGTTGCTGAGTGAGTTCTAGTTTTATAAATACAACATACTTTACTTCCATATAAAACCATTCGTTACTTTTACATGATCACACATCGTACGTACACATAGATAATATCATTATTATCTTTTCATTCATTCATTCGTTCTTATGACTTTACTTGCGCATCGGACATCATCCTTACCAATACCATGTGCTACACCCCGGTTAGTCGTAGCTACCGGGCCGAAGTCAACAAATGAACAGCTAAACGTATGCCACGGTACTAGGAGTAACCATCAGTCTTAGCTACTGGGCCGAAGTCAACAAATGAACAGCTAAACGTATGCCACAGTACTAGGGGTGAGCGGTAGAGGTTCTACATTAAGAGCCAATCACAAAGAAGGACATGTCATCCGATGCGTGCAAGACGTTCATTCGTTCATTAATACTTCGTTCATCATCATGTTCCTCTTTCATTATCTTTCACTTTACGTTACATAATACTTCATTTATTCATTAACATGACACATAAGGCCACAAGAAAGATAACATACATCATATTAGGAACATAGCACACACAGTCATCATTATCATCATACAGGGCAACACCATACATATATAACGTACATAAACTTGCAATACCATAATCACCCTCATCATGCCCTACATGCTTTCTAAGACCTCAAGCGTCATCTTACAAACTCTTATGGGAACCTTTACATCAAAACTTACATCAGCACTTTCCCCCGAAAGTCAGAAGTCAATCTACACCTTCCTCGGGTACAACAGCCCTATTCGGGCGTATGGACACCCTTCAGTCGCATTGCCTCCATGCGACTGAACATCATGCGAATGACTAATACGGATGAACACCTATGCGAATGAACATCCAGTCGTGCGAATGGACATGCGGATGAACACCTATGCGACTGGACCTTCAGTCGTGCGAATGGACCTTCAGTCGCATGACCCCCATGCGACTGGACCTTCAATCGTGCGAATGACCCCAATCGTACGAATGGACCCCAATCGCACCCTAATCGGCCGTATGGCCTCCATTCGGCCTCCAGTCGGTCGCCTAACCCTAACTGATGCAGAATGCAGTTCATCTCGACTGCAGCCGAGGTTTTTCGGCCTCCAAACTCATCTAAACCCATTTAAGCCTAAATCGACCATCCTAAACATTAGGGATGCATACCATAACATTATACAAGCACACCTACACAAGAAATCAAGCCCCAAACGGGTCCTACACATACATACGGGTTTTTCACCAAAAACACGAAAAAGGTTTTTCAGATGTGTTCCAGCCCCAAAATCATTCAAACACATGTAAAAGAGGGGTCCTAGAACTCACCTAAACGAGCACAACGACAAGAGCTTCGATTTGGCTTGCTTCACGACGATTTTGGCGACCCGAACCGACCCGAACCGACACTTTTCCTCTTTTTCTCTCTTCTCCTCTCTAAGAACCTAAAATGTGGGTGTGTGGGAGAGTGGGCTGCCCTCTCCCTACTAATATCACCACATTTCCCACTTTTCTTCGTTGGCGAGTTTGGTCCCTCGACTTTTGGACTTTATTTTCTTTTCTTTCTTCACCGGCTTCAAAATAATAAATATTCGGGTGTTACAAGTCCACCCCCCTTAAATAGGTTTCGTCCCTGAAACCTGTTATTCGTCGAACAAACGTGGATAATGCTGTCTCATTACTTCCTCAGTCTCCCACGTTGACTCGGATCCCTTCCTGTGCTTCCACTGTACACGCACAAGAGGAACCACTTTATTCCTTAGCCTCTTTTCTTTACGATCGATGATTGCCACCGGTTGCTCCACATAATTGAGCCTTTCATCTATTTCAATGTCCTCCATGGAACAATCATGTCTTCATCAGCTATACACTTTCTCAGATGAGATACATGGAATGTCGGGTGAATCCCACTTAACTCATCTGGCAACTCCAATCTATAGGCCACCTCCCCTACTCGAGCAATGATTTGGAAAGGGCCTATATATTGGGCTCAACTTGCCCCGCTTTCTGAATCTGATAATACCCTTCCAAGGTGAGACCTTCAACATAACCCGGTCACCCAGCTGGAACTCAATTGGCCTACGTCACTTATCGGCATACGACTTCTGTCTATCTTTGGCTGCCTTCATGAGGCTTTAATCTTTTCAAGCTTCTCTGTCGTAGCCTCGATTACCTCGACGCTCCCCAATTCCTTCTGACCAATATCACCCCAACAAACGGGTGTTCTGCATCTCCTACCGTATAGCATCTCATATGGTGGCATACAAATACTGGCATGATAGCTGTTTTTGTATGAGAATTCGGCTAACGGTAAGTGGTCATCCCAACTTCCACCAAAATCGATCACACATGCCCGGAGCATGTCTTCCAAGGTCTGAATGGTCCTTTCTAACTGACCATCGGTTTGGGGATGATAAGCCGTGCTAATATGTAACCTCGTCCCCATAGCGTCGTGGAATTTCTTCCAAAATTTAGATGTAAACCGAGTGTCGCGATCGGACACAATAGACACCGGCCACACCATGACGAGTTACAATTTCCTTGATGAACAGATCAGCCACCTCTCAGATGAATACGTCTCGCGGATCAGTAGAAAATGAGCGCTCTTCATCAGACGATCAATTATCACCCATATGGCATCATACCCTTTCGGAGTACGTGGCAGCTTCGTAATGAAGTCCATGGTGATGTGCTCCCACTTCCATTCCGGTATATCCAAAGGTTGGATCTTCCCATACGGCTTTTGATGCTCTGCCTTCACTTGTAAGCAAGTAAGGCACTTACTCACATACTCCACGACGTCACGCTTCATACCCGGCCACCAATAATCTTTCTTCATGTCATGGCACATTTTCGTGGCACCAGGATGAATGGAGTATCGAGTCTTATGGGCTTCATCCATTATCTTCACCCGTAGATCCCCAAAACGAGTAATCCACACACGACCAAATCGAGTTCTAACACCGAGTGTGTTTTCACCCAATTCCCCAACCAGACCTCTCATTCCTTCCGAGTTAAGGTGATCTTCTTTCAATGCCTCATCTTGAAACTCCTTAACTTGCTTCATCACATCGGAGGTCATGATTAATTGATAAGCTTTCACCCTAATCGGTTCGGGCCTTCCTTTCAGCTAAGGTCATCCGCCACCACATTAGCTTTGCCGGATGGTAATGGATCTCGCAATCATAATCCTTTATAAGTTCCAACCATCGCCTCTGCCTCATGTTCAGGTCTTTTGCTCGAAGAAGTACTTCAGACTCTTGTGGTCAGTGAATATGGTGCACTTCGTCCCGTAGAGATAGTGCCTCCAAATCTTTAACGCAAAGACCACGGCTGCTAGCTCCAAGTCGTGAGTGGGATAATTAACCTCATGAACTTTCAACTGTCGGGATGCGTAGGCTATAACCTTCCCTCTCTTCATTAACACACACCCCAACCCTGAGTAGGAAGCATCAGAATAAACCACCAGATCTTCGCTTCCATCGGGTAATGACAGAACAGGAGCTTGAGTCAGTCTTGCCTTCAGCTCTTCGAACGCCTTCTCTTGAGCTTGACCCCATACAAACTTCACATCCTTTCGGGTCAACTTAGTTAGTGGAGAAGCAATCTAAGAGAAGTCTTGGATGAATCTTCTATAGTAGCCCGCCAAGCCCAAGAACTACGGATCTCGGATGGCGTCTTTGGTGACCTCCATTGCATAACCGCCTCCACCTTCGCCAGGTCAACCATAATCCCGTCAGGATTCACCACATGACCCAAAAACTGAACTTCGCGCAACCAAAATGCGCACTTGGAGAATTTAGCATACAATTTCTCCTTCTCAACGTCTCTAGAACCTCTCGAATGTGACCGGCATGCTCAATCTTGCTCTTCGAATAAATCAGGATATCATCAATAAACACAATCACTGATTTATCCAACATAGGCCGACACACACGGTTCATCAGATCCATAAAAGCAGCTGGCGCGTTGGTCAAACCAAAGGACATGACAAGAAACTCGTAATGGCCATAGCGCGTACGGAAAGCTGTTTTAGGGATATCTTGCTCCTTCACCTTCAACTGATGATAACCAGATCGAAGATCTATCCTCGAGAACCAACTGGCACCCTGAAGCTGATCGAACAAATCATCTATCCTCGGTAAGGGGTAGCGGTTCTTCACTGTCAACTTGTTCAGTTCGCGGTAGTCAATGCACATCCTCATACTACCATCCTTCTTCTTTACAAATAGGACCGGAGCACCCCAAGGAGAGATACTCGGTCTAATGAACCCCTTATCAAGCAGCTCTCGCAACTGCTCCATCAACTCTTTCATCTCGGTTGGAGCCAACCGATATGGTGCCTTGGCAACAGGTTGGGCACCCGATATCAGATCAATCTGAAATTCAATCTCTCTGTCAGGTGGCACTCCTGATAAGTCTTCTGGAACACGTCTGGAAAGTCACACACAACTGGTACATCGGCTAGTTGTGGTGTTGGTGTATCCACATCTTTACATAGGCCAAGTAAGCACTACATCCACGCCTCATGCACTTTCCCGCCACCGCCATTGAGATCACCTTCGGGATCGTAGTAACCCGATCACCATAAACCGTTACCAAACTTCCGTCAGGCGCTGTTAACCGAACCATCTTCTTGCGACACACAATGTTCGCCTCGAAGTCCGCCAACCAATCCATCCCAAGAACCAAATCGAAACCACCCAAGGTCATCACGAACGGTCTAACAGGAAACTTATGACCCTCAAGTTCCACATCACAATTCTCTATCATCTCAGAAATCCTGGTAGACTTACCTATGGCAGTTTCTACATCAAAGGGCGCATCAACACGTCTGCTACTAACAGGCAGCTTAGCACAGAAAGCAGCAGAAATAAAACTCCTACTAGCACCAGAATCAAATAACACAAAAGCTAAAGTCTGGTTCACTAGAAACGTACCGGACACAACGTCAGGGTCCGTCCTAGCCTCCTCCTGTGTCATGGTGAACGCTCTGGCGCTCGCCCTCGCCCATCACTTCCTGTCTTCTTCACCCCTGAACCCTCAGTCCTCGACTTCTTACGATCTCTGCTCATATGACCAGTTTCCCCACAGTTAAAACATTTGCCCGACAGGCAATCCTTCGCCATATGCCCTGTCTTCCCACACTTGAAGCACAAGTTTGACCCAAACCTACATTCCCCGCCGTGCTCCCTTCCACACTTGCCACACCTTTTCGACCCTGCACTTGATGTGACCACACAGCGTTCATCCACCCGTGCCTTTTTGTTACCCATCGGGGCATCACCCCGACCAAACCGTTTCCCATTCCAGTTCCGATCACCACCACCCTTCTTACTTGCTTCAGTAACCACCACCTCCCGCTCGTCATACAGCCTCCCTGCCAAATCAACCGCCGACCTAAACGTGCTTGGCCGGGCGGCGATCATATGCCGGCGAACATCCACCGGTAAACCCTGAATGTACCTCTTGATTTTCCGAGACAGAGGCATCACCTGATCAGGCACAAGCCGTGCCATTTCATTAAACTTGGTGGTATACTGCTGGTGTGTCATGGTTCCAGCCTCCAACTGCAGAAACTCCCTTTCCAACTTATCCATTTCCCGATGAGGACAAAATTCCTCAATCACCAACCTTCTCAGCTCAGGCCATTTATTTTCCCAATGGCCCTACTACCCTCAGCTTGGACAATGTTTTCCTACCAGCACAGAGCTGAATCCACAAAAGAGTGGGTAGCAAACTTCACCTTTTGGTCCTCTCGGCACTCGCTGATATCGAGAACAGCTTCCATTTCCCTCACCCACCGGTGAGCGGCTGCAGCGGTGCCGTTTCCATCAAAAGTAGGGGGCTTGCATCTAATAAAGCCCATAATTACATACTCGTGTCGTCTCCGGCGTAGGCTCTTCTTCTTCCTTTTCATCATCAGATAGAACCGTTTCCGGCTCTGGTTGTTCCCGTTCTCCAGAGGATCTGTCTTTCTTTTTTCTTTCCCCTTCTCGTACAGCCTTAATAACTTCAGTCACCACAGACGGTAAGATTGTCTGCATGACCTGATGGACTTCTTCTACAACAGCTCCTTTACTGAGGCTCTCAGATTGGCGCTTTCGTCGCCACCCTCCGGATGAGGGGTCTCTGGTTCTTCATGAACCACCCTCTCAACTCAGGGTCTCCCTCTCTTGGGTCGCGGTTCAACACCGTGACCTCCACCCCTAGAAGCTTTCGAAGATCTACCTCCGGCCATCACGGCACTGAAAGATTCAAACACCAACATGGTCATTCAAGGGAACAGCTCAGTTTATGTCAAGTATAGTAAGTCTCTAATTACAGTGGCCAGTTGTGATTAGCCACTTACTTTACTCTTCATACCCCAAGTATTACCTGTCCTGACTACATCAGTATTTAAATCTACATACAACACAAAACACATACCATGTGCACATAAAACCGGTTAACTTTACGAAAATACCTGATGGCACGCAGATACTCAGTTTGGCATCCCATTCCCATTCCGTCCATTCCCAGTTTAAGATTAGGTTTATTTTGAAAATTTACCCATTTCACTTAAACTTTGGCTCTGATACCAACTTGTAAGGCCCCGTTCCCGGGACGCTTACAGCTGGGTTCTCATCGCACACAAAACGTATAATTACATTTGTATTTCATAAATCGCAGCGGAAAACTAAAACAATCTTTCATTTCCATGTAAATGCTTTTGCAAATTAATACAACATTCATTACAAAATAGCTTGTTCGCATTACAATGCTAAAACATTAATCAAAAGAATGCCATTCCCAAAAGAGCTGAGTAGTCGCCCGTACCATCCTCAGCAAACATTACCTGCCAACTGGAAACACATCAAAGTCAGCGTTGCTGAGTGAGTTCTAGTTTTATAAATACAACATACTTTACTTCCATATAAAACCATTCGTTACTTTTACATGATCACACATCGTACGTACACATAGATAATATCATTATTATCTTTTTCATTCATTCATTCGTTCATTATGACTTTACTTGCGCATCGGACATCATCCTTACCAATACCATGTGCTACACCCCGGTTAGTCGTAGCTACCGGGCCGAAGTCAACAAATGAACAGCTAAACGTATGCCACGGTACTAGGAGTAACCATCAGTCTTAGCTACTGGGCCGAAGTCAACAAATGAACAGCTAAACGTATGCCACAATACTAGGGTGTGAGCGGTAGAGGTTCTACATTAAGAGCCAATCACAAAGAAGACCCGTCATCCGATGTGTGCAAGACGTTTCATTCGTTCATTAATACTCGTTCATCATCATGTTCCTCTTTCATATCTTTCACTTTGCGTTACATAATACTTCATTTATTCATTAACATGACACATAAGGCCACAAGAAAGATAACATACATCATATTAGGAACATAGCACACACAGTCATCATTATCATCATACAGGGCAACCCATACATATAAACGTACATAAACTTGCAATACCATAATCACCCTCATCATGCCCTACATGCTTTCTAAGACCTCAAGCGTCATCTTACAAACTCTTATGGGAACCTTTACATCAAAACTTACATCAGCACTTTCCCCCAAAAGTCAGAAGTCAATCTACACCTTCCTCGGGTACAACAGCCCTATTCGGGCGTATGGACACCCTTCAGTCGCATTGCCTCCATGTGACTGAACATCATGCGAATGAACTAATACGGATGAACACCTATGCGAATGAACATCCAGTCGTGCGAATGGACAATGCGGATGAACACCTATGCGACTGGACCTTCAGTCGTGCGAATGGACCTTCAGTCGTGCGAATGGACCTTCAGTCGCATGACCCCCATGCGACTGGACCTTCAATCGTGCGAATGAACCCCAATCGTACGAATGGACCCCAATCGCACCCTAATCGGCCGTATGGCCTCCATTCGGCCTCCAGTCGGTCGCCTAACCCTAACTGATGCAGAATGCAGTTCATCCCGACTGCAGCCGAGGGTTTTCGGCCTCCAAACTCATCTAAACCCATTTTAAGCCTAAATCGACCATCCTAAACCTTAGGGATGCATACCATAACATTATACAAGCACACCTACGCAAGAAATCAAGCCCCAAACGGGTCCTACACATACATACACGCATACATACGGGTTTTCACCCAAAAACGCGAAAAAGGGTTTTCAGATGTGTTTCAGCCCCAAAATCATTCAAAAACATGTAAAAGAAGGGTCCTAGAACTCACCTAAACGAGCACAACGAGAAGAGCTTCGATTTGGCTTGCTTCACGACGATTTTGGCGACCCGAACCGGCACTTTTCCTCTTTTTCTCTCTTCTCCTCTCTAAGAACCTGAAATGTGGGGTGTGTGGGGAGAGTGGGCTGTCCTCTCCCTACTAATATCACCACATTTCCCAACTTTTCTTCGTTGGCGAGTTTGGTCCCTCGACTTTTGGACTTTATTTTCTTTTCTTTCTTCACCGGCTTCAAAATAATAAATATTCGGGTGTTACATTATTTAAAAGAACTTTCTAACACATTCAAATCGAACTCAATATACTTTTATGTTTTTGTTCTTGCATTGAAAAAAAATAATTATTTCATTTTCATAAAAAGAAAACTATTTTTATCGTTATATGTTAAATACTATTTAAATACAAATAACATAGGAGATCTTCACATTGATTTTAATTTAACATGTTAAAGTAAGATAACATTAACATATATTGAACGATTTTTGTGAGAAAAATTAGAAGTATGTTGGTTTTTATGTATAAAAAAATTACTAAAGAACTTTTGCAAGAAAAATAAAACATATGTTGGTTTTTATGATATTTGTTATGATATAACATGACATGATATGATATAATACAACACAACACCATACAACATTATATCAAATATGTGTTTAGATATCTGTATCCGTTGATAGTCTATATATACTGATTCTCCCTGTAAATGTCGTTACATTTATCGTTCTTCTCCCTCACGTCAACGCCTTGTGGCTACATAAATTCCGTTGAAATTGTACATTCATACTTACTCAGTTACCTATACTAGAATTTAGACTCAAAGAAATTTGATATCTAAATCTTTTGAATCTAAAGTTATATTTTATCCATTTAGTAATTTAGATTAGATTAATTACATAAATAGTACTTGTGGTTTACGGAAAATAACAAGTTTGGGTAATAAGAAAAAAAGTAACAAGTTTGGGTTTTGTAATTTTAATTTGTAACGAGTTTGGGTATTAACACTAACTTCTCTTAATTTTTCTGTTAGGTTCAAGGGTATTTCAATCATTTCATATTTAAAGGATTTATTATGTTAAGTAGCAATTTGGTAGGTGGTTTTATCTCTACTCCTAATCACTGGACTCTTCACCACCACCACCACCACCGTTGCTGCTCTAATTACCACCACCACTTTTCTCCCGTAGCCTTACGTTTAATTACCACCACCGCAAAAATACCACCCATGAGCAGCACCAAATCAATCGCATAACCATTATCACCATCGCATCGTCACCACCATCTACCATCACCACAACGCAACATCCATCCCCATTTCATCTCCATCGAACTACCAGTTTTGCAGGTTCTGATCTTGGATTCAAAGCTATGTTTACTCTAACATCCGATCCATTTTCAAATTATAAAAATCGAACCCGTTGGGTCAATTAAAAAATTAAAATTCCTATAATTAAATCATTTCGATCATTTTACAAATATTAAATTCATACTTATGTTATCCAATTTATATAATTATATAATTTACTAAACCAGCTTTTACAAATTTATAAAAATTATGGTTAATTATGAGATTTTAATCATCTAAATAATTAAGTTACAAAGTTTTTATAAAATTTATGAAGTTATAAAGTATTTTTATAAACAGTTTAATTATTTAGGGTTATATAAGTTTTGGGCTATACATTTTAATTTTAAAAATTTAAATTAAGTCTTTTAACATAAAACTTCAAACACTTCAAACCTTAGGGGCCTAAATTGTAATTTCCATTTTAAATCAACCAACCCCCACCCCCGCCATCCCTTATCTCCAGCCACTCTCCGACAAACCTAAACTCCTATTCAATCGATTGAACCCAACTAAACCATCCCTTGATTCTCACAAGTATCATTCAAACCCAAGACTAGTTTCAATTGAATTTATTAAGCGGTTATGGCTGTGCACTCGAAACCGAAACCCCAATTTAAATCTTAACTTTTTGATCATGTAACAACTAAAATCAAAACTTTATAATCAAGGGAAAACAGTTCTTACAATCCATTAAACTATTTTATCTTCCGATTGCAACTGATACACTCACACACAAAGATTTTGATCATCATCTTCATTCGCAAGCTGCAATCTATCACAATAAACCATTTTAGTTTTCTAAACGGGAATTAACCGAGGGCCATTACTTAAAACCACTTGAGAAAGCTTCATACCAAACCATTTCGACTATTATCATCGCAATCATCTCGAATCAACTTCAACCCAACCATGGTCTGTTCATCGCTTTATTTCCATGTCTTAATCAAGTAAGTTATACACGCATACACACACACACACAATTTTACCCCAGGGAATCAAAGCCCTATGGGTAATTTCATTAACAACATCGATTTGTTATTTAATCGGATTTGATTTCAATTATAGGGTTCTTGTAATTTGGGGATTTTATTAATTGAGGTTGTTGTATTTTAATAATCCAGCTTAATACAAATATGGGCTTTGGCCCAACTGGTAAACACGCACAACCTTGAGGTCTCGGGTTTCACAACCTTAATTTAGTAATATAAAAATTAAATTGTTAACTAAATCAAATTTAGAAATTTCTAATTAATTTTTGAAATAACTGTAAATAATTGTAATTCTTTATTTTATATTATATATATATATATAACTATTTTAAGTATTTTTATAAAATTCATTTATAAGTTCTAAATCCTATAAAAAGTTACTTTAACTCAAATAAAAAATATTTCAAATTATTTTAAAACGTTTAAGTAATTAATTATTTATTTGACTATGTATTTAATAAATTTTTATATAATAATTAATTACTAAATCAACTATTTAATTTTCAAATTTTAGTATTAAAACTCTATTATTATGAATGAACATGAAATATACTATTTCACTAATTAGTTATTATCATTTCTAATCTTGATCAATTAATTAATTTATTTTAGGTTTATTAAATCAAGATATATAATTAGTTTCATTATTTTAAAACTAATTATTTCAAAGCTCAAACCCTAATTGAAACCCTTGTGTTTCAAGTCATTAATCATTATATTGTTTTTAATCAAAGACATCTTTTCTTAGGTTAAATCTGTGAGGAAAACGTCGGTATCTAGTTTAGCATATTATTCAAATCATACTATTATACCAAGTGAGTCAAGTCATTAATCATTATATTATTTTTAATCGAAGACATCTTTTCTTAGGTTAAATCTGTGAAGAAAACGTCGGTGTCTAATTTAGCATATTATTCAAATCATACTATTATACAAAGTGAGTATTCATTGCCTTTTTTATGTGCTTTATTTTTTTTTGGGAAGTCATGTGATTTAATATTTAATCATTGATATTTATTTTTATTCTATTTCATTCTAAAATTCCATTTAAAACATACTATGTTATTAGTTGCAATTATGGGTTTATAGTTAGATAAACTTAATGATAACATAATCATTAATTTATGCAACTACGGTAACAATGATAGATCTATTGATTTGTCAAATCCACTCCATTTGTTTAGTTGTGTGGTGATTGAAACCAGAATTATTCATTCTATAAGGATTCGTCCGCGGACCGAGTCAAGTCAATCATTAGGTTTGTCTGTATTAGTTTGTGTTTATGTTACACTATTGCACTTATATGTCTTAATATTGTCATGTGAATTGAATTATTTTAGTCTATTTAATTAATCTATATATGTATTTAAACATATGTTTAGTCACCGACTAATTCGTTAATTGACTCGTTACCTTCTCACAAAATTTTCAGTAACGCAGATAAATGTACTTTCCCATGTTCATTTAGGACTTAAAACTAATTTAATAAAAGGATTTTATGATATTTATTTAGATTATTGTTTAATTGTAATGTATCATTTGATTGGTATCAGTAAATGAAAATAACATTTAATATTATTTAAACTTTTTTTATTTCATGTGTATGAACAACCGATTCACATTCGCTCACCTCGATGATTCCACCATCAGTCGGGATGTAACGTCTACAAGCCCGAAATTCAAGAATCCCTAACTAAGTTTTTAGGGTTTTAAGAAAGTGTTTTGGGGTTGAAGACAATGGTAGTGGTGACGACGATGTGAGGGATACGGTGGGTGGCAGCGATTGTGGGCGGTGGTGATGGTGGGTGGTGGCGGTGGATAAATATGAGTTCTAGCTCTAAAATGGAAGGGGCTGGTGGTGGTTGGTAGTGGTGGCTGGTTACATGATTGGTGGTTCGTGGTCAATGGTGGTGAAGCTACCGATGATGGTGGTGAAGCTGCCGATGATGGTGTTGTTGTTGTTTCATTTATAGAGCTCAAGGCAATGGTGGTGGTGAGGAGAATGTGAGTGGTGCCTAGCGGTGGTGGTCGACGATGGTGGTGGTGAAATTATTCTAGAACAAATATGTAACTAATATATATATATATATATATATATATATATATATATATATAATATATATATATATATATAATATATATATATATGTGTGTGTGTGTGTGTGTGTGTGTGTGTGTGTGTGTGTGTGTTTTAAATAACACAAACAATCCTTTATTTATAATAAATGACATAAATAGTCTCTTTAACTACATTAGTAGTCCTTGTAAAATGAAAAGACATATATGCCCTTAGCTTTAATAGAAGAACTAACGGCTGTTAGTTTAATACCTTAAATTTTTACAAAACTTAAAACATAATATCTCAAACTATTTTAAAAACCTTAGTACCCAAACCTGTTATTTTAAATAAATCAAATGGACCGTTTATGTAATTAACTCTTTAGATCATTTAAACGAATTTTCAATACCTTAAACACAAACATAATATACCTTTATGTTTTACTTAACTACATTAAAAAATATAATTTCATATTCATAAAAATAAAAATAATTTTAACTATTATGTTAAAAACTATCATAATATGTATTATTTAATCACATCATTCTCATACAAAGAACATAACACATCTTCACAATTTATACTAATTTAACACGTAAGATACATTAATAATTAAAAATTTTGTTGAATTATTTTTATGAGAACAAACAAAGATTATATCGCTTTTTATGTGTAAAAAAATATTAAGCAATTTTTATGAGGAAAAACAGAGCATAGGTTGGTTTTTTTATGATACTTGTTTTGACATGATATGACAATATGTGATATAATACAATACAAATATCATACAACTTAATATAAATTACATCAATGCCGGGAAGGTTCATATATTCCTTTCCATTAGTGATACATTCATACTGATTTAATTATCAATTCTGGAATTTGGAGTAATACAAAGGTAAATTTCTAAATTTAAATCTAAAGTTTTATTTTCTCCTTTAATAATTTCAGTTATTTAAACAAACTACCTTGTAGATTCAAAACGAATCCAATATGCTATTATGTTTTTCTTGGTTGCACTGAAAAAGAATATAAAATCATAAAATAAAATAAAATTATATATTTCATTATATGTTAAAAACTATTTTAGCATTAACATTTATTTTCTACTCATATCATTCCCATACAAAAAATAACACATCTCTACTTTTGTTATGAAATAAATTAACGTGAATTTAATGACAAACAACATAAATGATGTTGATTTTATGTAAAAAAAATGCTAAACGATTTTTTGAGAAACACAAAACACATATTGTCTTTTTATTTTATTTGATATAACATAATATGACATGAAATTAGATAAGATAATATAATACGATGCAATATCATAAGACATTATATAAAATATACGCTTAGATATCTCCGCACGTTGACGGTCTATATATACCGACTCTTCCTATGAAATCCTACCCATTCTTCTCTCTTCCGATAGTGTTACATTCGGACTTATTCGGTTACCAATTCTAGAATTTAAACTAATAGAAATGTATATTTCTAAATTTTTTAAATCTGAAGTTTTTTCTATCGTTTAATAATTTAGATGATTTAAACAAATTTCCATGCAGATTCAAAACGAATCCACTATGCTACTATGTTTCTTAGTTGCATTGAAAAAGAAAATAAAATCATACAAAATAAAATTATATTTTAAAAACTATTTAAATATTAACATTATATTCTACTCATATCATTCCAATACAAAGAACATAACAGACCTTTACCTTTTTTGTATAAAAATGTAATGATAAACAAGAGAAAGCAAGTTGATTGTATATTTAAAAAAACACTAAACGGCTTTTGTGAGAAAAACAAAACACATTGGTTTTTTTATGATATATGATATAACATAATATGAAATGACATTAGATAAGATGATATGATACAATGCATTATCATACGACATTATATAAAATATACGTTTAGATATCTTCGCCTGCTGATGATTTATATATACAGACTCTTCGAGTGAAATCTATCCATTCATCTCTCTTTCAATAGTGTTACATTCGAACTTATTCGGTTACCAATTCTGGAATTTGAACTAATAGAAAGGTACATTTCTATTTTTTTAAATTTAAAGTTTTCTTTTATCGTTTAATAATTGAGATGTTTTAAACAAACTTCCATACAGATTCAAAACGAACTCCATATGCTCAGGGCCAACTCAAGTTTTTTGAGAGCCTAAAGCGAGTAATGAAATTGAGGCCCTTTTGGTAAAACTAAAAATACTTTTACTTTCAATCCGGTGATTCGTATGTTATTTTTGTGTATGCATGATTATAAACCACAAACCCCATCACTAACATTGCTACACACAAAAATCATCATTTGACCACAAACTCTCTTAAAGTGTAGTGGTTTTGAAGGAAAAAAAAAGAAAAGTTAAAAAGATGAAAAGTTTCTAATATTATGCAGAAAATCCAAGATATATGATTTATGCTGAATAACATTCCAAACATTTAGATCAAAACAATCTGTGTAAATGTGAGATAAAAAATGTCATTTGGATCATAATCAATTAAAAATAATAATTAATATAAAACAAACTAAAGAAGTATTAATGTAACACCCGGTTATTTATCTCTTTTGAAGCCGACAAAAGAAGAAAAAGAAATAAAGTCCTAAGTTGAGGGACCAAACTCGCCAACGAAAGAAAGTCGGGTGAGTGGGAGTATATAAGGGAGAAGGCAGCCAAAAGAAAGAGGAGAAGAGAGAAAGAAGAGAAAAAGGAGAAAAAGTTGGTTCGGGTTGGTTCGAGCGAACAAAATCGTTGAGAAGCGAGTCAAATCGAAGCTCTTCTCGTTGTGGTCATTTGTTTGAGTTCTAGGACCCCTCCTTTAAACGTTTTTGAATGATTTGGGGCTGGAAAACATCTGAAAATTGGGTTTTTGAGTGTGTGCATGTTTGACCCGTTTATGTATGTATATGTGTGTGTATGATGCGTTTGATTCTTAATTGTGAGCTTGTGTGTGCTTGAATGGTGTTGTGGTATGCATTCCTAAGGTCTAGGATGGTTGATTTGGGCATAGAATGGGTTTAGATGAGTTTGGAGGTCGAAAAGGGAAGTTCGCGTTCGGCTGGAACTGCATTCTACATCAGCTAGGGCTAGGCGACCGACTGGAGACCGAATGGAGGCCATACGGCCGAAGGGTGCGATTGGGGTCCGTTCGCACGATTGAGGTCCATTCGCACGATTGAAGGCCCAGTCGCATGGAGGTCATGTGATTGAAGGGCCAGTCGCATGGAGGTCATGCGATTGAAGGTCCAGTCGCATAAGTGCTCATCCGTATTAGTCCCATTCGCATGAGGTCCATCCGCATTAGTCCATTCACACGATTGGGTGTTCATTCGCACGAGTGTTCATCCGCATTGGTTCATTCGCATGATGTTCAGTCGCATGGAGGCCATGCGACTGAAGGGTGTCCATACGCCCGAATAGGGCTGTTGCACCCGAGGAGTAGTGTAGTTTAACTTCTGACTTTCGGGGGAAAGTGCAGATGTAAGTTTTGACATAAGGGTTCCCGTAAGTTCATGTAAGGTGACGATTGTGGCCTTAGAGAGCATGTAGGGTATGATGATGATGATGTTGCATGTTTCTGCATGATGCATGTTATGTATGTATGATGTTGCTTTGTATGACGTGATGACTGTGCATGCTGATGTTCCTTTTTATGATGTATGTTTATCTTTCCTATGGTTGTACGTGTTATGATAATGAATAAAATGAAGCATTACGTAACGTAAAGTGGAAGATAATGAAAAGTGGAAGATAATGAAAAGTGGAAGATAATGAAAAGTGGAACTTGATGAATGCATGCATTAATGAATGATGAAAGTAATAAAAGTCTTGCAAGTATTGGATATTGGGACACGACATTAAAGGTGTTAGCCCAAGGTGTGCGGGTTCGCTACCCTGGGAGGATGCACATCGGGGTCCTTCTCTGTGATCGACCATTTATATAGAACCTCTACCACTTACCTCTAGTACCGTGGCACCATGTTTAGCTGTCTATTTATAGACTTCGGCCCAGTAGCTAAATAGTTCGAGGTGTAGCATATGGTATTGGTACGGAAGATATCCGATGCGCAAGAAAAGATATAAAGATGAATGAACGAATGAAGAAGATAATATAACTATTATCTATGTGTACGTATGATGTATGATCGCTTGAAAGAAAAGAACGGTTTTAACGAAAGAAAAGTATGTTTTATTTTATAAAACTAGAACTCACTCAGCAACGCTAACTTTGATGTGTTTCCAGTTGGCAGGTAATGATTGTTGTGGATGGCACGAGGTGGCTACTCAACTCTTTTGGGATGACATCCTTTTATTTAATGCTTTTGTGATATAATGCAACATTGTATTTTGTAACTGATTGACGATATATTATTTGGCAAAAGTTTTTATAATGAAGTGTGATGTTATTTTTGAATGTTTCCACTGTGATATTTGTGTAAAAGAAATGAAAATGTATGTTTTATGTGCAATGATATACTAGCTGTAAGCGTCCCGGGATTGGAGCCTTACAAGTAAGTATAAGCACAATCTATGAAATTAAGCTTCAAGTATAAATATGTTCTGAATTGATATATACATATTAAATGTAGTAGTTTTTGTACTCATTTCGTTCGGTACTTGTATTGTTCCCCCTGAGATTCATCTCTTGTTTAACAACTTAGATATAACTAATGATAAATGACAAACAAAATTATAACACTCAATGATACTAAAGTACTGAATCAAAAACTGAAAAAAATAAATACATCTCATTATTTATTAACAGATTGTATAACATTAAAAACATCAATCCACAATTAGCAATAACTAAAATAAATAATTAAGAACTTTCTCATTGACGGTCTAATAATCAGAAAGGGCGGGGGCGGGGGGGGGGACCCTTAATTCACCATTTCACCCTAGTATTCATTTGGGCCGGCCCTTAATATTCTATTATGCTTCTTAGTTGCATTGAGTAGACTTGCACAAAAAAACCGAGTACGGACCTGACCCGGTGTACCCGACCCAGACCCGGGTCCGGGTACAACCCGGTACCGGGTGTACCCGGTTCGTACCGGAAATAAACCGGCGGTTTCAACCCGGTTTGAGTTTTTTTTGAATTTTTAAAACCCGACCCTACCCGGACCCACCCGAACCCGACCCGGTCTAAACCCGAAGTGAACCCGGTATTGGACCCGGTATTGGACATAAAATAAAAGAAAAAAAATTAGAAAAAATAACCAAACCCGGCATTGGACCCGGTTCCGAACCGACCCGACCCTACCCGGGTATGGCGGGTAGGGTTTTCCCACAAGTGAACCCGACCCGGACCCGTACCCGGGTTCACCAATACCCGGGTACAAAAAACCCGACTGGGCTGAACCCGGTTTGAACCCGGTTCCGGGTCCGGCCCAACCTAATTTGTGCAGGCCTAGCATTGAGAAGGGAAATAAAACCATATAAAATAAAACCATATAAAATAAAATTATATTTTTCATTATACGTTAAAAACTATTTTGATATTAACATTATTTTTTACTCATTTCATTCCCATACAAAGAATATAACATATCTTTACTTTTTTTATTATAAAAAATTAACGTGAATTTAAAGGCAAACAACACAATGTATATGTAAATAAGTACTAAATGATTTTTGAGAGTAAAACAAAACACATATTGAGTTTTTTATGATATATGATATAACATAATATGACATCAGTACATGACATTAGGTAAGATGATATGATACGATGCAATATCACACGACATTATAGAAAATATACGCTTAGATATCACTGCCCGTTGAGGGTCTATATATATATATATATATATATATATATATAAAGTCTTCCTATGAAATCCAATCCATTCATCTCTCTTCCGATAGTGTTACATTCGTAATTATTCGGCTACCAATTTTGGAATTTGGAGTAATAGAAAGGTAAAATTCTAAAAATTTTATATCTAAAGTTTTCTTTTCTCGTTTAGTAATTTAGATTATTTTAACAAACTTCCATGTAGATTCAAAATGAATCCAATATGTTGTTAATGTTTTTCTTACTTGCATTGAAAAAGAAAATAAAATCATAATATAAAATAATTTTTATTTTCATTATACGTCAAAAACTATTTTAATATTAACATCTAGTTTCTACTCATATCATTCCCATACAAAGAAAATAACACATCTTTACTTTTTTTTATAAAAAATATTAACGTGAATTTAATGACAACAATAAAATGTATGTTGATTTTATATGTAAAAAAAAACTAAACGTCTTAGAAAAGCAAAACATATATTGCTTTTTATGGTATTTGATATAACATAATATGTCATGATAAGATAAACTGATATAATACGACGCAATATCATACAACATTATATAAAATATACGCTTAGATATCTCCTCTCATTCACATCAACGCCGCAAAAGCTCCATAGATTCTCTTGCAATAGCCTTACATTCTTTTCAACTCAATTACCACTTCTGAAGTTTCGACTATTAAAATGGCAATTTTTTCAAAACTTATGAATTTAAGGATACATTTTTCTTGTATAGATCTTGACACAGTAAGTTGCTAATTAACGAAATCTGAAAACAGCAAAAGAAGCTCACAAGCAGAAAGAAACAATTGTTGGACAATATTCAAAGCAATTTCTTGTATGGTAACTCAAGATAGAAATATTTCATTTGGGTATCTTTACAGGGTATAATTTGACATTGCCTATTAATCTTGACTTCTTAAAGAACAGTTTATACCGATTGTTGTTTCATTGTTATGCAGGCTTGATAAAACTAAGTTTTATGTAGTAGGATTGGGATATTCAATGGGCTTATGAATGATTCTATGGAGAAGAATGCATATGCTGTTATTCAAGGATTACCATAAGCAGAAGGCATACGCGGTTTATACAAAGGTTTTGGTAGGATCATCAATGGAGAATGTTTCTTCTGGAATTGTATTACTTACCACATTAGAGGGCATAAAGGTCGACGCTTTCAAGATGGTTAAACCGTTTGAACTTTCGGATACCTTAGAGGCCGCTATTGCTAATGCCATTGCTGGATTGCTGGAATGACATCCTCTTTTATTGCTTAAGTTGTTTTTTGTTCCAATTGATGTGGTATGTTTTCTTATGTCTCTCCTTATCGGTACTTGTGTGCTTAGATTACAGGTGTTCAAAAATATCCGAATCCGAAAATCCGATCCGAAAATCCGATCTGATCCGATCCGATTTCGAATTCGGATTCGGATAGTGATTTTCAAAAGTTTTGGATATTCGGATATCCGATTATCCAAAAACTAAAAATTATTTAATTTTTTGAATTTTAGATATATTTTTACTTTCGATTGAGGTTTTTTAGTGTATATTGTGATTTTTATGATATGAGTTGGTTTTTTCATATTATTTTTATAATATTATATGTCTAATTATTGTAAAAAAACTAAAAAATGTATTTCGGATATCCGAATCACTATCTGAAATTCAGATATCCGACTTTAAACATCCTTAACTTAGATATGTTCTAAATTTCAAAAGTCATCATATTAGAAAAAGATTGATGGTTCAAGGTATTGAAATACGTCTAATATTCAATTCAATGTCAAACATGTCTATATTTAATTTAATGCTAAACATATGATTATAAAAACATCTTCCAATTGGTTGTTTTCTATTTTTTGCATATGGGATTGCATATATTCATGTGTTGGAGTGTTGATGGGCTTGTTGTGGAGTGTTGATGGGTTTGCTTTGGAGTGTTGATGGGCTTGTGTATAGATGTAATTTGGCTCGTTCATCTTCTTCATATGCTAGTAAGCTAGTTTACTTCAAGAGGAAGATTTTCTAAGAGAGATATGTAGTTCTTCATTGATCTTATCAAGGGTTTAATCTATGTGAACATCTACTCATCATCTAATTGTGCTACATCTGCTGCACCTGATTATAGTCACAAACGGATGAAGCTTGTTTATTATCATCTATTCTTCTAAGAAGTCTCCATCTTTACATCTTTGTTTTGTTTTTAGTTTTCATCAATCATCTTGATGAATATTCGATTGTTTTAATAGGTATTTGATAGTCCTGTTCATGTGATTCATTGTTTTTTTTGTGTATTGGCCTGCTAGTATTTGGGAGTCATATTGTATTTGAGTTTATATTCAAAAGAGATCAAGTGTTGCACATCCATAGAATTTTCTTGATCCTTAAAGGTTCCTTCAATATATTTTAGTTTTCTTGACACAAGGATATTCAGGCGCTGTAAGCTATGGCTGGAGTCTAGATTTTGCGCGTAAAGTTTTCAAACATGATGGGATCAAAGGGCTTTATAGACGGTTTGGTTTATCTATCGTGAGTTATTCCACTTCTAGTGCTGTTTGGTCAGCCGGCTATGGTTCCAGTCAACTATTTTATATGGAAACGAGGAGTTATTATTAATGGTTTTAGTTCAAGGAACCCAAGGAATTTGTGTTGGAGTTGGGAGGTCATCATTTGTTATCGCTACTCCACTTGACACTATAAAGACTTGGCTACAGGTACCGTTATGGGTGCTTGCAAACTACCCTACACCGTTGTGTTAGACTCATCTTCTGAGCCTAGCTTTGAAATACCAAAATAACACAACCTAGCAACTCAGTTCTCATCCATAAGATATTTGTGAACTTACATCATCATAAATTATCTATGCATTGCTAGCGCCACAAATCTAATCTTGCTTGATTTTGCTGCCATTGGTATCCTTGACAAACACAATGTAATCCTTGAATACGACAATACCGCTATATTATAAAGGTGGATAGTTCTAAAATGTTGTGTATGTCCACTATTGGAAGTTTTATTGGTCTTGGACCCAAAAGAATTGGGCCTATTATGACTGCGAGCTTCAAAGGTGGGCCTGGAAGTGAAGCGTGACCCCTGTCTTTGAGTGTTGTTGAATGTAGTGATTATGGGTGTAGGTTGGTCTTCTTGCAAAGTACGTTCGTAATCCACCAACTTATTGAACAGGTCGGGGAAGGTCAATGGTGTGTCTCGAACCTTCAAGGCAGCTGTGATGTGTTTATAGTCATCACCCACTTGGGTGAGTATATGAACAGTGAGGTCTTCGTCGGCAATCGGGCTGTGTGCGAGCGTTGACTCATCGACAACGGCTTTCATCTCATGGAGGAATTGTGCAACAGGTTTGGACCCCTTGCGATTGGTAGCAAGTTTCGACTTTAGAGAGATGATACGAGATCTTGAAAAACTTGCGCAACTCTCGGTCAAGCGTTTAAATAGTTGATGAGATGTGTCAGCCGATGACACAATCGGTTGAATGGTAGCGGAACAACTTCCGAGGAGAGCTCCGAGAAGGATTTGATCCTGTCGGAACCACAAACGGTAGGCGGGATTAGGTTTGTGTAACACCCGATTATTTATTCATTTATTTTGAAGCCGACTAAAGAAGAAAAGAAATAAAGTCCAAAGTCGAGGGACCAAACTCGCCAACGAAAGAAAGTCGGGTGAGTGGGAGTATATAAGGGAGAGGGCAACCCTTACCCTCTCCCCCACACTCACAAATCAGCCAAAGAAAGGAGAAGAGAGAAAGAAGAGAAAAAGAGGAAAAATGTTGGTTCGGGTTGGTTCGAGTAGCCAAAGTTGTTGAGAAACGAGTCAAACCGAAGCTCTACTTGTCGTGGTCGTTTGTGTGAGTTCTAGAACCCCACTTTTACTTGTTTTCTAATGATTTTAGGGCTGGAACACATCTGAAATCGGTTTTTTGGAGCGTGTGTATGTTTGACCCGTTTGTGTATTTGTATGTGTATGTATGATGCGTTTATGGCTTGATTGTGAGCTTGTGTGTGCTTGAATGGTGTTGTGGTATGCATCCCTAAGGTTTAGGATGGTCGATTTGGGCTTAAAATGGGTTTAGATGAGTTTGGAGGCCGAAAACCCTCGGTTGCAGTCGGGATGAACTGCATTCTGCATCAGCTAGGGCTAGGCGACCGACTGGAGGCCGAATGGAGGCCATACGGCCGATTAGGGTGCGATTGGGGTCCATTCTCACGATTGAATGTCCATTCGCACGATTGAAAGGCCAGTCGCATAGAGGTCATGCGACTGAAGGTCCAGTCGCATAAGTGCTCATCCGCATTAATCCCATTCGCATGAGGTTCATCCGCATAGTCCATTTGCACGATTGGGTACTCATTCGCATGATGTTCAGTCGCATGGAGGCCACGCGACTGAAGGGTTTCCATACGCCCGAATAGGGTTGTTGCACCCGTGGGAAGCGTAGTTTGACTTCTGACTTTTGGGAGAAAGGGCAGATGTAAGTTTTGACGTAAAGGTTTTCGTAAGAGCATGTAAGATGACGATTGAGGCCTTAGAGAGCATGTTGGGCATGACGATGATGATGTTGCATGTTTAGGCTTGTTACGCATGTATGATGTTGTCCTGTATGATGATGATGATTGCGTATGCTGTGTTCCTTATTATGATGTATGTTTATCTTTCTGGTGGCCTTACGTGTCATGTTAATGAATGAATGAAGTATTATGTAACGTAAAGTGAAAGATAATGAAAGAGGAACATAAAGTAAGAATGCATGTATTATTGAATGATGAACGAACGAAGGAAAGGCTTGCAAGCACATAAATGAGGTGAGCAACCCTGTTGTTGCAACAGACTCGGATGGTATGCAATCCTTGAGATTGCTATGAGGTGAGCACTCCTATGGTTGCAACAGACTCAGACAAGGCGTTATTGTGAAGTTGCTATGAGGTGAGCACCCCTATGGTTGCAACAGACTCGGACAAGGCGTTATTGTGAAGTTGCCATGAGGTGAGCAACCCTACGGTTGCAAGAGACTCAGAAAACATGCCATCGTTGAAATTGGAAATTGGGGTGAGCAACTATATGGTTGCAACAGACTCGGATAGCGCGAAGTCGTTGGGATTGTTAATGAGGTGAGCGACCCTGTGTTGCAACAGACTCGAAGGAACGAAAGTATAAATGAACGAAAGATTATGTATGAAAGAACGAAGTATGAATGAACGTAAATGAATTATCGGAATAATGTACAGAACAGGATCTTGGTCATTCGACCTCAGTAATCGTGGCTGAGTGCCACGAAGAGGTAAAGTCTGACCGGATCTAGATAGAGAAGTGAACGATAATGTAACACGTTGAATGAACGAAGATTAATGAACGTAATGACAAAGATAATAATGATATTATCTGTATGTACGTATGATGTATGATCGCGAACGAATGTAAAGTAAAGTATGTTTTATTTATAAAACTAGAACTCACTCAACAACGCTGACTTTGATGTGTTTCCAGTTGGCAGGTAATGATTGCTGAGGATGGCACGGGCAACTACTCAGCTCTTTTGGGATGACATTCTTTTGATTAATGTTTTTGCATTGTAATGCGAACAAGCTATTTTGTAATGAATGTTGTATTAATTTGCAAAAGCATTTACATGGAAATAAAAGATTGTTTTAGTTTTCCGCTACGATTTTATGAAATACAAATGTAATTATATGTTTTATGTGCGATAAGAACCCAGCTGTAAGCGTCCCGGGAACGGGGCCTTACAGTTTGCCTGCAAGAATTTTGGGTGGCGGTTCAGTTTTACCATCGACAAATTGGTCAAGTTCGAGACCCACTAGTGTGGAGAGAACCTGCTTTCGTCAAGATGGGAAGTTGTCGGCCGTGAGTTGGATGGGAAAATGAGCGTGTGTGGAGAGAGTAACGACATCAATGGTCATTGTGGTCGAATGGAGAAAAAAATTGGATCGTAATGGCTCAAAGGAGCAAAAGGGCTCTGATTACCATGTAAAGGTGGATGGATTGCAATGAATTGTTCTGTTTTCATTACTGTGATTACATGCCTTATAAAGACAATTTACAACAAGGAATGAGCTTGAATACAGGAGTGGTCTATAACACTAATTTAGATAATGAGACGAAATGTTTGAATACAATATTTTAACATATATTCTTTTTATATCTGACTAAATTTTGAATGGTGACCCATTAATGTCGATATTCCTTATATATATATCTTGAGTCTAGTTGAATAGATCAGCCTCCACCTCAACAGTTAGGTATCTATATTTAAAAAAATATAATTAAAAAAATATATTTTAAGAGCTCGTGTCAACTTATGATGAAACTTAAACTTTTTTTCCTCTCTCACTTCTATAAAATAAAAATAATTTCAAATAAGTAAATTAAATAATTAAATAACTAAAATATAAATTCTTATTCTAATACATTATTAAATCATACTAACTAGGATGATTCTCCGGAGCATTGCGCCGGGCATTTTCAGTTAAACTGTATGTTCATATACGAACACTAAGCTAGTAAAATGTTTTATAAACGACCTAACAGTAGTGTTGTGATATTACAATAATTCAAAAGTAGAACATTTAACTCATTTTGAGTTCATGTCGAGCCGCTCTCAGCCTAGAGCATCATAAATCACAACCATAAATTCCATTTGCTTTGCAATGGAAAAATTCAAGAACATGAGTTTTCTTAGACACCATATATCATACAAACCTTTTTTTCTTCAAAATCATAATGTTTTAGTTATAAATAAAATGATAACATTCTTTAATTCTAAGACAAAATCATTACGACAAATTAACTTTTTAAACATTTAATATAAAAAATTTACAATCTCTTTTTTTGTGTTTTTAATCATGTAGCAAAGTGTTTGATGCCTAATTGAATTTTGATGAATTTATAATCCCGTGTAACCGCGTTTAATATCAATCCAAACAACTAACAGAACTATTGACATGAACATTTTAAGACTCACTGAATGAGTTGTGATGTCAAATGATTGAAGTTCTTTCGATGTAGGAGGTATTAGTGAACATGTCTTGCATTTTGTGTTGGGGTGCGTATGTTGACGAAAGTTCTTCATATTCATTTCTAGTCTCTTTTGCCTATTTTCTATAATCCAAAAAGGAACAACATGTGCTCGTCTTTAGTCCATGGAATTCCCGCAGATCATCAATATTGAGATGACTATTAGTTTAATCTATCAATTTTCATTGATAAACTATTAGCTAAGAATTTGACAAATAACAAAGCCTAGGTCATGACAAGAACAATCAATCTTCATCTAGGTACACAAATCTTACCAAATGCTAGAAATTATATATGAACTTATCATGATTTTGGTGATACATAACTACCACAAATAATGACAACCTAGCTTTTATTCCCCTGCATAAAGATTTTGATATGTTTAGCAATCTCTTAATCAAACTCCTTGGTTATTGACTCATGACTACAACACTAATTTGGATACTATTGAGAGGTCTGTAGGTTCGTATTGTGTAACCCCTAGTGCAGAAGTATTTATGAGCACTTTTGGGATCATTTTCAAATTACTTTGCTTTCTCTAAGAAAATAAAATTAGCTCAAGCAGATAATATTATTTGTGTTATGAGTTATGACCCATCAAAACACGAAAACCCAGTTCAGTAGTTGAAAGTGAAACCATCTCAATCAATATACCATCAATATAAAATGATGAAACTACCTTGCATCCAACATAGTGATATCGGAAGGAATCAAGAAGGTCACACTCACAAACCTTGCAGGTGTTCGGAACACCTTTGCTCACAAACCATGGTGTACATCGTTTTTTGGTTGCCAAACCTGGAGGAGATTGCTGCCCGATGCCAACCAAGCCCACCGTTTCCCATCAGAACCCTAGATCACCAGGGGGCTTGAACCCTACAAAAGTGACCCTAGCTAAATTAACAAAAGATTTAAAATACATATCCATAATTGACAAAATAGGTTGGAATCCTCATTGATGAACATTCCACAGATTTGTTGTTGTTTGGCCGCTTGCAACAAATGAACTGAGATGATTTGATAAACGTGAAGGCGACAAACGTAAGTTGCAATACCTGATCATTCGCACCTATTTTCTTCCATAACTTTTGACAAATCTCTGGAACAAAATCAAGTGTTGAATCTATTGCAGTTTTCACAAATCCAAAGCAATTAAGATAGTTGAACAACTTTCATGGTGTTTATGCATGCTAACTCATGAAGCCCAAATAGAAACTTAGGTGACTTCAAGAAGATTTTTGTGGATTCCCGGACTTGTCATTGAAGATGGACTCCCTCTTCTCTAACAACCGTCTCCCACCGGAGCACCATCACCATCCACCGATATCATCATAATGGAGGAGGTGGGTTTTTGTTTTGCAAGCCATGGCCAACACCGATGGTGCAACGGCGGACTTAAAGGTTTTATTTCGGGTCTTTTTTAACTCTCTACCAACATTGAATGCACGTGGAATAATGTTTGAACTCAACACATAAAAATGCATCAGAAGCATTGTAACCGTAGATTGAAAATGAATGATTCAGATTCTTAAATTCACTATTCATTTCATTATACTTTAATTATAGAGTAATTATAAGATTTTAATTATATTTTATCTTAAGATATAATTTTATAATTCTTGATTTTTATTATTTGATATTAATACTACTTCTTAAATTTTCTTTCTTTATTACTTTATTCATGGCTAATAACATGTATCATACAAAATATTAATAATGTCTAATTATTTTAATGTGTTAAATTTATTCTACTCATGTTATACCTGAGTTTCTAACCTAGTTTAACCTATAGGTAAAATTTTATAAAAGTCCAATAAGTCCAACCGTGAAACGAAACGACAACTAAACTTGTAGCAACGATTTGGTTTGGTTTTTACTTTCAACGCTCTGATTTTGGTTTTTCACTATAATAATCAATACTAATGGTTTGATTTAAGGTTTAACCTAGAATTATTAAACACAAACTTGAACACCCCTGTCCTACATTCTTTGTCAAAGGCCCATGAACTCAACAAACGCAAATCACACGTATACGAGATACTACTAGATAAATGGATATTTGAATCTTCAGACAGACAATTCTGTCAGGAATCCACTAAATCTATTCGTGATAGTAAGTCGGATAATTGGTCGTAGGTGATACGTTTTTCTATTGGAACAACGATATATATTCTGTGAGGGATTACCGGCAAAGTTTGAAAATTTTGACAATTCACACCGTTTAATGATTTTACGAGGAACCCCTCTACCCACCGAATTTGAAGGAATAATATGTAAGTGAATTTTTAAATAAAGTATTTCTTTTAGCTGGAAACTTAAAAATTTATAAATATAAATTAGAAAAAATAAAATGTTTATTATTTACAATAAAACTAGATTTAATATTTGTTCTTTACTTTTATAAAATATCAAAATAGCTAAATGCGATAATAAGGACAGGGCATATCACGCAATGAACCCCTAAACCTAAGGTAACGTTTGGTACGCAGGAATGAGGGGCGGAATGGAATGAACCATTGAGGGTGAATGAATAAATACACATTTGGTCGGTGGAGGTAATGGAATGAACCGCCGCCGGGAACCACCACCGCAAGAAACCACCTCCGAAGGCCACCACCGACATCGCAAGAAACCACCTAAGGCCACTGCTGCCTCTTGAAACCACCTCCGGTCACCACCACCGTCGAAAACCACCGCCAGCCACCACCATCACCAGAAACCGCCGGTGTTGGCCACCACTACTGCCTGAAACTGTCATCAACGAAAACCACCGCTAGCCATCACTACCACTGGAAACCACCGCGGGCCACCACCGACACCGAACACTGCCGCCGGCCACTACAGCCACCGGAAACTACCGCTGGCCACCACCGCCGTCGGAAACCACCGCCGCCGGAACCCACCGCCGGCCACCACCGCCGCTGGAAACCACCGCCGGCCACCACCGCCGCCGGCCACCACCGCCGCCGGAAACCACCGCCGCCAGAAACAGTCGCCGGAAACCACCGCCAGCCACCACCGCCTCCGGGAACCACCGCCGGCCACTACCGCCGCCGGAAATCACCTCCGGTCACCACCTCTGCCGGAAACCACCGCCGGCCACCACCGCCTCTGGAAACCACCGCCGGAAACCACCTCCGGCCACCACCTTTGTTCGCCATCACCATCATAACTACTTTTACACTTCATTGTTTCGCTTTTTATACATAACAAATAAAACAAAGATATGATTCATTTATTACTAAAGGGCAACCAAACAGAACAATGGAATGTAATGATTCATTTCATTCTCTTATCCATTCCATTCCTTTATTCATTCCATTTCTTCGTCCATTCCATTACCACATACCAAACATACCCTAAAATTTTATTTATTATGATAATAAATCTCTCAACCACTGGGGGAGAGACATATTTTCTATACGCTTAGTACGCTAACCATCAAATTTAAAAAATCACTTGTCCACTAATTACGGAATTGTATGTTTAAATATTTGTTTATACTTTTCTTCATGAAGGTCATCACTTCAACTTTTAGCCACACAGTTGATTATCCTCTTATGTACATTAAGTGATGCAAAGTGTCTCATCTTTTAGCAAGTAATGTCAATTTATTTGGTACGTGGAAGACGTGTTGATAGGACCGCAAATAAACCAAACGAACATCAAGTGCTAAGACTTTTCAAGTGGGCTGGTGCTATTATATATGATATACAAAAGTGTAACAATAATCAATACTCTTTCTCCACAGATTCAACAAATTAATCATACTATTAAACCATCATGTTAGCCTTCAATCTACCATTCTTTGTTGTGCTCCTCTTCTCCACCACCACCACCACCACCACCGAACAACAACACATAGCCACTGATCGCATCTTCCTCAATTGCGGTTCATCCACGAATCAATATTCAAGTTCCGATAGGAGGTATTGGGTGGGTGATCATGGTTCTGAATACATGCCTTCCAACATCAACAACACCTCCTTCTCATCCACCACAGACTACATAAAATCTTCGGTCCCACGAATCCCTTACTCCACCGCTCGAATTTTCACCACTTCATTTAGCTACACATTTCCGGTCTCCCATGGCCCCAAATTCCTCCGTTTACATTTCTATCCCACCACTTACTCTGGTCTCAATGCCGAACAATCTTTCCTCTCTGTATCATCCAATGGCTACTCTCTTTTAACCAACTTCAGCGTTTTCCAAGATATCAGCTCCTTTCCAAGAAACAACGAAGAGCAAGTCGTTAAAGAATTCCTCATCTATGTAAAAGATACAAAAATCGTAAATGTTACCTTTACACCCTCACGAAACTCGCATGCCTTCATCAATGGTATTCAAATTGTTTCTATGCCGGAAAATCTATATTATAACTACAAGGGCATGAAGTACGTTGGCATGACTAACGGACCCATTATTGATGAGCACACGACACTTGAAAATATGTATCGGCTCAACATAGGCAGGAGGAGTATATTCGTAAATGAGGATAACGTTATGTACCGGTCATGGGATCAAGATGTTATCTACATATACGGAGCTTTACTAGGGTTAACCCTTGTAACTAATGATCCAATCATATATACCATGGAGACACCCTATTATATCGCACCTGAGCTAGTTTATCGAACCCAGAGGAGTATGGACAATAGGACTGGCATGTATAATCTTACTTGGGTCCTTCCTGTTGATTCTGGGTTTCATTACATGCTCCGACTTCATTTTTGCAACATTATACCACAATACACAAAGAAATATGATGCAGTTTTTAGAATATTTATCAATAATCATATAGCTGAGGAGAGCGCCGATCTATTTGACTGGACGCAAGGTAGCAGGTATCCTGTATTCAGGGATTACATTGTATTTGTCAACGACACAGATGGTAACCGAAGTAAGCAAGATTTATGGCTTGCGATGCATCTTAGTAACTACTCTAAAAAATATTCTGATGCTTATTTGAATGGTTTAGAAGCCTTTAAGTTGAGCACATTTAAAAGATTTGCTAACCCAACGAGGCAGCCAACCACCCTAGAAAGGCACAAGAAGAAAACTCCATATGCCGTGATAATTGGCGAAGCCTTAGTCGTGATGCCTATTATAGTTTTTATAGTTGTTTGGAAACGTATGCAAGTCAAACGCTATGGTGCTACCAACTACGGGTCATTAGACCTATGCCATCGTTTTTCACTTACAAAAGTGGAAACGGCTACCGATGAATTTAATCATAGTTTCATCATAGGCGAAGGAGGGTTTGGTAAGGTGTACAAAGGGTGCATAGACAATGCTACAACCATTGTTGCAATCAAACGACTCAACTCATCATCAAGACAAGGATTTCGAGAGTTTTGTACAGAAATTGAGATGTTGTCTAACCTGCGCCATGTCCAACTAGTGTCCCTGATAGGATATTGTGACGATGAGGGAGAGATGATACTAGTGTATGATTATATGGCAAATGGGACTCTACGAGAACATCTCTACAACACAAACAAACCTTGTTTGTCATGGAAAAGGCGCCTTGATATTTGCATTGGTGTAGCCAAAGGATTGCATTATCTCCACTCGGGTGGAAAGCGTGCAATAATTCATGGTAATGTCAAGTCCACAAATATCTTACTAGATGAGAATTGGGTTGCTAAGTTGTCGGATTTTGGTTTGTCAAAGCTAGGCTCTGAAGACGAGTCTAACACATATGTTAACACAATGGTGAAGGGTAGTTTGGGATACGTTGATCCTGAATATTGATGGACACAACAACTGACAAAGAAGTCTGATGTGTACTCATTTGGAGTGGTTCTTTTGGAAGTGTTGTGTGCATGACTTGTTGTCCTTGCGGGGTTGAGAGATAAACAAGTGAGTTTGGTAGAGTGGGGCAAAACTTGCTATCAAAAAGGAACCCTACTAGAAATCATTGATCCACAATTAAGTGGTGAGATCACACCTGGGTGTTTGAAGAAGTTTGGAGAAATAACAAGTAAATGCTTGCATGAAGAAGGGAGCGAGCGCCCTGCAATGGAGGAGGTGGTTTGGCGACTAGAGTTTGCATTGCAGCTACAAGAAGATGCTGAGAAAATGGGTTGTAGTGATGAGCCATTGAATATGATGAGCGAATAACATATGTTGTTTTAGGGTTTGTTATTAGAATATATTGATTTGATTGAAATTATTAGTCTCCAAAGAGATGCTTTTGTATTGATTATGGAATAAATGATTTAAAAAGTGTTATCCTGGTTCTATGAATATTATTTCATTGTTATACTAGTAGAAGACCTGCGTAATGCGGCGACAGTAATAATTTACAACACGATACTGGTTTACGTTACTAATTTGTACAAATACCACAATCCTAATTATAGTAACATTAAAATCAAACACAAACAAATTAGTGGTAATGAGGAGGGCTCAAAAGAGACTAAAGTCTTGTTGTGAGTTGCTGGTGATTCATCTGAATAAGAAAAATCCTTCAAATATAGCCAAACATACAACTACCTAATCAAATGATCGATTTGACGTAGTTTAAATTCTATAATTCCCGATAATATGTAATAAAAAACCAAGTACCCCTCAATGAGAACTCATATGAATACACGATGAATAACTCCAAGCAATCATCAATGAAGAATTAAGAACCTCCCTCTATCCATCAAGCAATCCAGTACCTTTTAAAAACCTTATACTTTTATATCACATTCTTCTAGTGTGAAGGAGTCTCATGGTTTAGATCTTTTATAAGCACCCGTATGTGCATTTAAAATTTGACTAACCATTACTGACTTTTTGTAACTCATCAAACTCCTCAAGTTGAAACTTTTTTAGTTGAATGATAGATTGCATATGAGCACCTGATCTATAGGGAGAATCATGGAAACATCTATTCAGTAACCATTCTGTCCAATCAAATAATAAAAGTTAATAAGTTTTATCATTCATGCCTATTGAAAAAGCAACTACATTTTGAGTAGAATTCACCATTTAAACTTACTAAATCTCGATCTAATAGAAACAATTAATCTATTAGAGATAAGATTAATTCATTCTTTGAAAAACTTCACTATTTAATATTTTCTTTGATAAAACATTTATCTAATAACTAATTTTTTGGATTTGCTACATCTGAGTTTTATATTTATCCCAATTCAATGTAAAAATCCTGATTTGAAATAACAACTAAATAAGATATAGATTAGATCATTCGAAAGGAATCGTGATATTCATATACTATAATTCATTATGACTCTATCGACCAACTTTAACATTGTCTTTGATTTTGATAATAATCAATATGTCAAATAAATATTAGAAAAAGAATCATACTTGTCAGATTTTTCATTATTTTCGGATCTGAACCTCATCAAGCAACCCAGTACCTACAGGAAGGAATCGTATCCATATATATATATATATATATATATATATATATATATAATATATATATATATATAAATATGAAGATTTATATAAGTTATATACATAAATATTTAAATAAAATAATATACTTAATTAAAATATTATTTAGTTATAAAACATAATTAGTAAATATAAATTTAAATGTCAATTTATAGGATCATAAATATAATAAAATTTAATAAAGTGAATTAAATAATATCATATTATTAAATAATATATTAATAATGTTTATTAAATACATGAAAGAGACAAGGGCAAAAATATCAAGTTTTATAAAATTTAATAGATAAATTTACTTATTACTCTAAAGTGTCTTAAAATTTTAATCAAATCCCTATTTTACCCTTTTTAAATGTGATGCACTTATTTGTACATGTTGTTTTAAAACTTGTATTTTTGACAAAATTACATCTTTATCTAAAGAGATGTATTGTATAGTAGTATAGATAATTATTATTTAAATTTCTATATTGAATAACCTTTTTAAATTTAAAAATGTTATTTTATTTAAATTTCAGTTTATTTTAATAGTCTATAAATTTTTAAAACCAGACAGTCTTGTTCTAGTAGAATGCAAAGATTTGGTACATTTTTTCTTTTACAGATGTTTATACATATGATCTGTAAACCATAGATATTTTACTTTTGAAAAAACAAACTGCACCTTAATCAATCATGATCCACTCATTTTGTCACCTTCTAGTCGGTGGCATAAAACCTTAGACAGTAAACATTACCTGACTGATAGTATCAAAAACATTTGGCCTATTAGAGATTGAAAAACAATAAACAAAGACTGTAATGATACTGACCGCAACTTAACAGTTGTGAACACTGTTGACATATCGATCTCAACTGTGTAAAGGCATAGTAGCGGCTGGTATGTGGCTATTGAAATAGGCAATGATGGCAGCGGTGGTCTACCAATGGTGGTGGCTTTTTGCAATTGTTGTACATTCTGAGATGGCTTGTGCCAGGCAAGAGGGTAACGAAGTAGCTTGCATTCAGCACATAAAACAAAAAGGAAAAGAAAACACTAGAAAGCTATGATTACACGTACATTATAAGAACAATTCATTTTAAAGCAAAACTTACACCCAAATATAGATAAAAGTAAGACTTTCCTAATGGTATACTTAGAATTTTATATGAGATCATATTTATAAAGTTACAGGTATAAAATAATAAAAAAGAAAAAGACCATGAGCGAGAGACTTATCATAACATGGTTGACTTGGAAAAGAAAAGGAAAAACAAATGAAAAAAGTATATCCAAGTCTAATTAAATATGAGAGGGTATTGTACCTTTACATTATAATATTATCTTAATTAATTCGTGTTTTTCATGGATTAAATTTAACAACATGTGCATTATACGAGTTCAATAAGTAAAATATTAAATTAAAAATAAAATTTTTTTTTATAAAACAATTTTCAAACATGTGATTAATAAAACGTACTATTATTAAGCGCTATACATAATAACACAATATTATAAATTTTTTGATATTTAACTTATTAAATATTCTTTATAAATTTTTTGATATTTAACTTATTAAATATTTTATGCCCAAAATTCGTGTCTTACTAGTGGTACGTTTCCACAGAGATAAGACGTTTATTTTTGTGAAAATTGAATATTCAGTGTTTATTTTGTAAATTTTAACTTGCGCTACATAGTTATTTTCAGAAATTTTCTTTTCTAAAGTAGTATTTCTTTCATATGAAAGGGTATGTTTTATTTTTTCAAAAGTTTGAACTTTTCTTCGTTAAGATTACTTCAATCCATAGCCACACACAACGGTCATTTTGTTAAACTAAATCAAATGGGTGTCTTCATGGAAGTAATGCAAAGTATCTCCTCTTTCCACATGCATGTCAAATTGTCAATTTCTTTTGATACGTACATCTCCCATTGCACAACTTACAAGTATATGTAGAATTCATCTTATTCATTCCCTGACGTGAAAGACCTGCAAAATTCCAAGTCCACTCTCAAAACTGGTGCTACTATAAGACTAGATATAACGGTGCTTTTAGCTTTTTAGGGGAGTAAAATTTGTTAATCCGGACACAAATGGGGCGTTAAAACAACTATATCCTAGTTAAAAAATGCTTCAAACTTATGTTTAGTCCAAGCTCTTAACATACGTTAAAAAGGGTGGGTTGATGCATGGGCATATTATATATATTTTGATAAAGGTTTTTCATACAAATTTAGTTTTAATTGATTATTACTAATACTAAACCATACACACAAAAGACAAGTGTACCTGGCGTGTGGTAATATACTGTTGGTAAGAACCGAGTATCAATCCGTGAACACATTAAGCCTACTCAACAACCCTCATAATTGACTATTAGTTTTATGTTTTAAAAAATGATAACTTAAACAAGATAATGATAAATAAAGATAGATAAAGATAGATTGAGACTTTTGGTGATTCTTTCAGGGAAGTAAGGTTGTTATTCTAATTTCGATTACACTTATGTAACTGTGAAGAATTTGTGGTGTGATTAAAGATATTGATTAATGTAATTATGTTAATGTTTATAAAGGTGAGTTGGCGTTTCTCGTCTATCCGCTCCGCAGTGACTAGGATCACGTCAGGTTGAGTTTACTGCTTAGATCAAAGTCCTAGTAATGTAGGTAAATTTTTTGTAACCTTTTTGATATACGACTTCTTTGAAAACATAACTTAATGTTAAACAGAGAGTTGATCAAGTTCCTTCATAACATATTATTAAATTAAAAAAAACCGTAACAATTATTGTAGATTTCTCATACTAATAAAAGGAAACCCGCAAATAATCAGAATGTTAAGGTGATATGATTTCTAATAATCATTTCTAGTTCATTAGCCATGAATTTATTATGAAGACCGGTTTTGCGAATAAAAGCTGATCATACGTTTTTCAACCGTGTATGACAATCACAATTACAAATCATACAGTTATAACTTCTTGTTCAAATGTAGATTCTACCCATAAAAAGTTTTCCTAAGATCACCATAACATTAACATAATATAAATCACATCATTAGTTCATTACAAATTACATAAGTTTCATTAAATTAGGATAACACATGATGTTTAGCTCATAATGAGCTTGAACATAACAACAAAGATAAAAGATAGTAATGAAATCATTGATAAAGTAGAAGAATCAAACTTGTGATCCACTATAGATGATGTTAAACGATCCCAAGCTTCTTCTAAATGTTGAATGAAACTCCAAAACCTTCTAAGGACCTCCAAAGGCTGGGTTCCCTAGAGGGAACACTAGCACTTCTCCTCCTAAAAGCTCCTCTTAAAATTGCAAATGAATTCCTATTTATAAGTTTTTTAGAGTGTTTAAGCTCGACCCCATGCTAGTACAATATACGTAAAAATTGATCGGCTCGTACGCTCAGATGTTGTCGGGCACGACCTCGTGTACAATGGGGCACGACCCCGTGTTTGTGGTGGGGCACGACCCTATGCCTTATGGGGAACGCCCCGTGCCTAGGGTCGGGGAACCGTACTTTTTATCATGTCAGACCAACAAACACGGGGGTGTGTTGATTTAAGCACGGGGTGTGTTTCAGGCTGGGCATGGGGGCGTGCCTCATGAAGCATGACCCCATGCTTGAATTCTAGAACTTGGTTTTCTTCATTTTCATCTTATTTAAGCTCGTTTTATTCATCATGGTCTTTTCCAAGCCTGAAAACACAATATGAATGTGTTAGTTATATTTTTAGTCATAAATTATAGTAATTTTAGAGTATATTTAACATATAATTTGCATTAGTTGCATGTATTTTTCAATTATTTTATGTAATAGTATTTTTGTGGAATGAAATTTACTTTGATGTGTTTTGGTTTGTTTTGTATGTGCATTCAATTGAGAGAGAAGAAAAAGACTTAAATGATTTCACTAAAAAATCAAGTTCATCAAGCAAGAAGAGTTGTAGCAATTTAGGTTCTTTTTGTTGGTTTTCGATTCCTAAGTTTTATTTTATTTTAGTTATGATTGATCTAGTCGTCATGTCCGGCTAGAACAATCTTTGATTTCAACATTAAGGTTTAATTTCTATGATTTTGGTTTGAACTTATGTGAAATGATTATGAGATGTTTTTTATTTTTATGGTTTGTTTGTTTGATATTTAATTTTAAACCCGGATCTAATCCGGTATATATTGGATTGTTAATAAAATTGGCCACTTTATTATTTCTTTAATAAAGTTCTTCAAGATTTAAAACCCTTATCAAGTTTTGATTTTTGATATAAGGAACAATTAACAATTTGAGTTTGTCTATGAATTCATTCTCGTTATAGAATCACACAAGCTAGTTAAGCATACCGAACGGCGTGTGTGTTTAATCATAATCGATAATTCTATTGTTGCAACCCGCACGCTAATATTCCAACGACGTGAGCTTATAGTAGCGGTTGGCTCCAATCAACGAACTGTGATTGATTGGACATTAGTTGAGGGGATATTCGAACGGCGTGATGTCTAGTATTGATACAAATCATTAATTGAAAATTGTTATTGTACTGTAATCGTTAATGATCGTAAGCCAAATCGAGGAATTAGCTTAGTGTTGGAATTAGTCTTCATATTTGAATTTATTTCATAATTTAATTGACGTCTTTAATAATATCTTTTTCATATTTAAATAAATACAAAAAAATATCAATTTTCGTTTTTCCAGCAGAACCTTAACACCGCCACGTGGAATTTTCTTTACAGTTTTGACATGGCCGTGTCAACTCACTGGAATTTTTCTACTTTTTGCAAATTACTTTAAGTTTTAGTTTTTAGTTAAAACCCTCATCTTTCTTAGCCAATAGTCAATCAAAAAGTAAGTGTGCTAAAATGTTTTTGTATAAAATTATTGACACGTATCCCTGAGGACACGAACCCTACTTCCACTCATACTATTCTTAGTGTGTGTATGGTAGGTTCACATTTTTATTAATTATTTGCTGGATTCGACACCCTACAAATTTACGCTGTTGATGGGGATACGACGATTCTAATCATTTTATGCTAAGATCTTTTTGTATAGGTACACCACTCGAGAATGACTTAGAGATTGAGAAGACCGTAAAGAGGTTAAGGAAACAAGGGAAGCTCCGAAAAAAGTTAGAAAATTCCTCAACACCAATTACTTCACCTCCGGTCACCAACATTTGGCAAGATATACCCTTGTCAAGTGAATCTGAATCTGACACCAAATTACCACAACCCTCACAAACAACCACCACTCCACCACAATCACCTATCCATCAAGAGCAACCCTCACCTGAACCAAACATGGCAGCTCTAGCCAAACAAACCCTTAGACAATGGGCAAACCATGATGTTAACCAACAACCCCTCTGCATAAACTACCCTACTATGGTGAACTTTGAGCTGAAATCCGGTCTCATCCATTTGTTACCATTCTTTCGAGGCTTTGAGAACGAATACCTTCATAAGTTTCTTAAGGAATTCCATGTTGTGTGTTCCGGAATAAAGCCACACAACGTTACTGAAGACCAAATCAAGCTTAGGGCATTCCCCTTTGCTATGCAAGATTTTGCTAAAGAATGGTTATATTACCTACCACCGGGTTCGATAAACACATGGAATAATCTTGCAAAGTTGTTTTTAGAAATGTACTTGTCTAAAGTTAAAGCATCTATTCTACGCAGGAAGATCATTGGAATTAAACAAGCAAAAAGAGAAGCTATACTTATTGGGAAAGATTCAAGAAGCTATGTGCTCGATGCCCATAACTTGGTATCTCGGAACATCAACTACTTCAATACTTCTATGAAGGGTTAGCACCACTAGAGAGATGTTTGATAAATGCCTCTAGTGGGGGAGCTCTACTTGATAAAACACCAACCCAAATCAGAGCCTTGATATCCTTTATCTCCGAAGATACCAAACATTCTTCACAAGATAAAGGATGTTATGATGATTTACCATGGGCGGTTAAAGAAGTGAGCACTCCTCACATTGAAAACCAACTTGTTGAGTTGACTAAAGCTGTAATGCAACTCACAAAAGGCAAGGAAGTTAAGCAAAAAACTCGAGCGTGTGGAATATTGTAACACCCGATTATTTATTTATTTTAAAGCCGAAGAATAAAGAAGAAAAGAAATAAAGTCCAAAGTCAAGGGACCAAACTCGCCAACAAGAGAAAGTTGGGTGAGTGTGGTGGTATTTGTAGGGAGAGGGCAGCCATTACCCTCTCCCCACACTCACATTTTCAGCCAACAAAAGAGGAGAAGAGAGAAAGGGAGAAAAGAGGAAGAAAAGTTGGTTTGGGTTGGTTCGAGTGAACAAAATCATTGAGAAGCAGGTCAAATCGAAGCTCTTCTCGTTGTGGTCGTTTGTGTGAGTTCTAGGACCCATCCTTTACACATTTTTGAATGATTTGGGGCTGGAACACATCTGAAAATTGGGTTTTTGAGTGTGTATGTGTGTGACTCGTATGCGTATGCGTATGTGTGTGTATGATTCATTTGAGCCTTGCTTTTGAGCTTGTGTGTGCTTGAATGGTGTTGTGGTATGCATTCCTAAGGTTTAGGATACTTGATTTGGGCTTAGAATGAGTTTGGATGAGCTTGGAGGTCGAAAATAGCCATTGGAATCGGGATGAACTGCATTTTGCATCAGCTAGGGCTAGGCGACCGAATGAAGGCCATGCAACCGAATGAGGTGCGAATGGGGTTCATTCGCACGATTGAGAGTTCAGTCGCATGATTGGGGCCAGTTGCATGGGGAGTCATGCGACTGAGGGTCCAGTCGCATAAGTGCTCATCCGCATTAGTTCCATTCGCATGAGATCCATCCACATTAAGTCCATTCGCACGATTGGGTGTTCATTCGCATAAGTGTTCATCCGCATTGGTCCAATTGCATGATGTTCAGTCGCATGGAGGCCATGTGACTGAAGGGTGTCCATACGCCCCAATAGGGCTGTTGCACCCGAGGAGAAGTGTAGTTTAACTTCTGACTTTCGGGGGAAAGTGCAGATGTAAGTTTGGACGTAAAGGTTTCCGTAAGTTCATGTAATATGACTTTTGAGGCCTTAGAGAGCATGTTGGGCATGATGATGATGATTTTGCATGATTATGCATGTTATGTATGTATGATGTTGCCATGTATGATGCTGATGACTGTGTATGTTATGTGTATGTTATGTTCCTTATTATGATGTATGTTTATATTTCCTATGGCTTTATGTGTTACGTTATTGAATGAATGAAGTATTATGTAACGTAAAGTGAAAGATAATGAAAGAGGAACAAGAAGTAAGAATACATGCATTAATGAATGATGAAAGTAATGAAAGTCTTGCAAGCACTGTATGTCGGGACACGCCATTAAAAGGTGTTAGCCCAATGGTGTGCGGGTTCGCTACCCCGGGAGATGCACATCGGGGTCTTTCTTTGTGATTGACCATATGTATGAACCATTGTTGTGTGCCTTAGGTACTGTGATCATTTGGCACTGGGCATCACGGATGAAGGTCTATTATAGGCTTAGGTCCAGTTCCATGAGCATGATGGGCATAGCATATGACAATGGTATACCTGAACTTTACCTTAGGTATTGTGACCATTTGGTGCTGAGCACCATGGATGAAGGTCTATTATAGGCTTAGGTCCAGTACCATGAGCATGAAGGGTAAAGTTCATGGTGATGACGAAAGTAAGATGAATGAATAAACGGAAGTTAATGAATGATGGAGATAATAATGATATTATCTATGTGTACGTATGATGTATGATCGCATGAAAGAAAAGAATGGTTTTAATGAAAGAAAAGTATGTTTTATTTTATAAAACTAGAACTCATTTAGCAACCCTGACTTTGATGTGTTTCCAGTTGGCAGGAAATGATAGCTGAGGATGGCAGGAGGTGGCTACTCAGCTCTTTTGGGATGGCATCCATTTATATAATGCTTTTGTGATGTAATGGAACAATGTATTATTTGGCAAAAAATTTTATAATGAAATGAGGTGTCATTTTTGAATGTTTCCGCTGCAATATTTTCATAAGGCAAATGTAATTATATGTTTTATGTGCGATGAGGATCCAACTGTAAGCGTCCGGGGAACGGGGCCTTACAAGTTGGTATCAGAGCCAAAGTTTAAGTGAATTTGGTAAATTTTCAAAATAAACCTTAACTTAAACTGAGAATGGGACGAAAAGGGAATGGGATGCCAATCTGAGTAGCTGCGTGCCATCAGGTATTTTCGTAAAGTTAACCGGTGTTATGTGTGCATGTGATGTGTTATGTGTTGTTTGTAGATTTAAATACCGATGTAGTCAAGACAGGTAATGCTTGGGGTATGAAGAGTAAAGTAAGTGGCTAATCACAACAAGCCATGTAATTAGGGACTTACTATACTTGACATAAACTGAGATGTTCCATTGAATGACCGTGTTGGTATTTGAATCTTTCAGTGGGCGTGTGATGGCCGGTGGTAGATCTTCAAAAGCCTTTCGTGGTGGAGGTCACGGTGCTGAACCGCGACCCAAGAGAGGGAGACCCAGAGTTGAAAAGGTGGTTCATGAAGAACAAGAGACCCCTCATCCGGAGGGTGGTGACGAGAGCGCCAATCTGAAAGCCTTAGTAAAGGAAGCTGTTGTGGACTAAGTTCATCAAGTCATGCAGACAATCTTACCGTCTGTGGTGAGCGAAGTGATTAAGGCAGTACGGGAAGGGGAAAGAAAGGAGAGGAGCAGGTCCTCGGGAGGACTGGAACAACCGGAGCCAGAAACGGTTCCCTCTGATGATGAGGAAGAGGGAGAAGAAGAGCCTGCGCCGGAGGCGGCACGAGGCTGTAACTACGGGACATTTATGAGATGCAAGCCCCCAACTTTTGATGGAAACGACACTGCTGTTGCTGCTCACCGGTGGGTGAGGGAAATGGAGGTTGTTCTTGATATCAGCGAGTGCCGCGAGGACCAGAAGGTGAAGTTCGCTACCCACTCTTTTGTGGACTCGGCTCTGTGCTGGTGGGACAATATCGTCCAAGCCGAGGGTAGCAGGGCCATTGGGAGAATGAGATGATCTGAACTGAAGAAGTTGGTGATTGAGGAGTTCTGTCCTCATAGAGAAATGGATAAGGTTGAGAGAGAATTCCTGCAGCTGGAGGCGGGAACCATGACGCACCAGCAGTACATCACAAAGTTCAACGAAATGGCACGTCTGGTGCCGGATCAGGTGACACCTTTGTCTCGAAAGATCAAGAGGTATATTTAGGGTTTGCCAGTGGATATTCGCAGGCACATGATCGCTGCCCGACCGAGCACGTTTAGGTCGGCGGTAGATTTGGCGGGGAGACTGTATGATGAGAGAACGGTGGTGGTGACTGAAGGTGGCAGGAAGAGTGGATGTGATCGAAACTAGAATGGGAAGAGGTTTGGTTGGGGTGATGCCTCGACGGGTAACAAGAAGGCACCGGTGGATAACCGCCGTGTGGTCATATTGAGTGCAGGGTCGAAAAGGTGTGGCAAGTGTGGAAGGGAGCATAGTGGGGAATGTAGGTTTGGGTCGAACTCGTGCTTCAAATGTGGGAAGGCAGGGCACATGGCAAAGAACTGTCATATGGTCCTGTGCTATAACTGTGTGAAGAGGGTCACATGAGCAAGGATTGTAAGAAGCCGAGGGCTGAGGGTTCAGGGGCGAAGAAGACGGGAGGTGAAGGGCTAAGGGCAAGCACCAGGGCATTCACCATGAGACATGAGGAAGCTAGGACGGACCCTGATGTCGTGTCCGGTACGTTTCTGGTGAACCAAACTTTAGCTTCTGTGTTATTTGATTCAGGTGCCAGTAAAAGTTTTATTTCTGCTGCTTTTTGTGCTAAGCTTCCTGTTAGTAGTAGACGTGTTGATGTGACATTTGATGCAGAAAATGCCATAGGTAAGTCTACCAGGATTTCTGAAATGATAGAAGACTGTGATGTGGAGCTAAAAGGTCATAAGTTTCCTGTTAGACCGTTCATGATGACCTTAGGTGGTTTCGATTTGGTTCTTGGAATGGATTGGTTGGCGGACTCCAAGGCAAACATCGTGTGTCATAAGAAGATGATTCGTTTGACAGCGGCTGACGGGATTTTGGTGACAATTTATGTGGATCGGGTCACGACGATCCCGAAAGTGATCTCAATGGCGGTGGCAGGAAGGTGTATGAGGCATGGATGTAGCGCCTATTTGGCCTATGTAAAGGATGTGGATACGCCCGCACCACAACTGTCTGATGTACCGGTTGTGTTTGACTTTCCAGACGTGTTCCCAGAAGAAGTACCAGGAGTGCCACCTGGCAGAGAGATCGAGTTCCAGATTGATCTGGTACCTGGTTCCCATCTTGTTGCCAAGGCACCGTACCGGTTGGCTCCGACTGAGATGAAGGAATTGATGGAGCAGTTGCAAGAGCTGCTTGATAAGGGGTTTATTAGGCGGAGTATCTCCCCTTGGGGTGCTCCGGTCCTGTTTGTGAAGAAGAAAGACGGTAGTATGAGGATGTGCATTGACTACCGCGAGCTGAACAAGTTGACAGTGAAGAACCGATACCCCTTACCGAGGATAGATGATTTGTTCGATCAGCTTCAAGGTGCAGTTGGTTCTCAAGGATAGATCTTCGATCGGGCTACCATCAGTTGAAGGTGAAGGAACAAGATATCCCTAAAACAGCTTTTCGCACGCGCTACGGTCATTACGAGTTTCTTGTAATGTCTTTCGGTTTGACCAATGCGCCAGCTGCTTTTATGGATCTGATGAACCATGTGTGTCGGCCAATGTTGGATAAATCAGTGATTGTGTTTATTGATGATATCCTGATTTATTCGAAGAACGAGATTGAGCATGCCGGTCACATTCGGGAGGTGTTGGAGACATGAGAAAGGAGAAGTTGTACGCTAACTTCTCCAAGTGCGCGTTCTGGTTGCTTGTGAAGTTCAATTATTCGGTCATGTGGTGAATCCTGATGGGATTATGGTGGACCCGGCAACGGTGGAGGCAGTAATGCAATGGAAGTCTCCAAAGACGCCATCCGAGATTCGTAGCTTCTTGGGTTTGGCGGGCTACTATAGAATATTTATCCGAGACTTTTCTAAGATCGCTTCTCCACTAACTAAGTTGACCCAGAAGGATGTGAAGTTTGTATGGGGTCAGGCTCAAGAGAAGGCGTTTGATGAATTGAAGGCGAGATCGACTCAAGCTCCTGTTCTGTCATTACCCGATGGAAGTGAAGACTGGTGGTTTATTTTGATGCTTCCTATTCGAGGTTGGGGTGTGTGTTAATGAAGAGAGGAAAATTATAGCCTATGCATCCGACAGTTGAAAGTTCATGAGGTCAACTACCCTACTCATGACTTGGAGCTAGCAGCCGTGGTCTCTACACTAAGATTTGGAGGCACTATCTGTACGGGATGAAGTGCACCATCTTCACTGACCATAAGAACTTGAAGTACTTCTTCGAGCAAAAAGATCTGAAGACGAGGTAGAGGAGATGGTTAGAACTTATCAGGGATTATAATTGTGAGATCCATTACCATCCGGGCAAAGCCAACGTGGTGGCTGATGCCCTTAGTCGGAAAGAGAGGCCCGGGCTGATTCGGGTGAAAGCATATAAGCTGATCATGACCTCTGATGTGATGAAGCAAGTCAAAGAGTTTCAAGATGAGGCACTGAAAGAAGATCATCTTAACTCTGAGAGGATGAGAGGTCTGGTCGCGGAATTAGGTGAAAACACGCTTGGTGTTAGAACTCGATTTGGGAGAACGTGGATTCCTCGTTTTGGGGATCTACGGGTGAAGATTTTAGATGATGCTCACAAGACTCGATACTCCATTCATCCAGGTGCCACAAAGATGTATCAAGACATGAAGAAAGATTATTGATGGCCGGGTATGAAACGCGACGTGGTGGAGTACGTGAGTAAATGCCTTACTTGTCTACAAGTGAAGGTCGAGCATCAGAAGCCGTATGGAAAGATCCAACCTTTGGATATACCAGAATGGAAGTGGGAGCACATCACCATGGATTTCATTACGAAGTTGCCGCGTACTTCGAAAGGGTATGATGCTATATGGGTGATTGTCGACCGTTTGACGAAGAGCTCACTTCCTACCAATCCGTGAGAAATATTCATCCGAGAGGTTGGCTGATCTGTTTATCAAGGAAATTGTAACTCGTCATGGTGTGCCGGTGTTTATTGTGTCTGATCGTGACACCGGTTTACATCCAAATTTTGGAAGAAATTCCACGACGCGATGGGGACGAGGTTACACATCAGTACGACTTATCATCCCCAGACAGATGGTCAGTCAGAAAGGACCATCCAGACATTGGAAGACATGCTTCGGGCATGTGTGATTGATTTTGAGGGAAGTTGGGATGACCAGTTACCGTTAGCTGAATTCTCATACAACAATAGCTATCATGCCAGCATTGGTATGCCACCATATGAGATGCTATACGGTAGGAGATGCAGAACACCCGTTTGTTAGGGTGATATTGGTCAGAAGGATTTGGGGAGCGTCGAGGTGATCAAGGCTATGACTGAGAAGCTTGGGAGGATCAAAGCATTTATGAAGGCAGCCAAAGATAGACAGAAGTCGTACGCCGACAAACGACGCAGACCGATTGAGTTCCAGGTGGGTGACCGGGTTATGTTGAAGGTCTTACCTTGGAAGGGTATCATCTGGGTCAGGAAGCGGGGCAAGTTGAGCCCAAGGTACATAGGCACTTTTTGAATCATTGCTCGAGTAGGAGAGGTGGCCTATGGATTAGAATTACCATATGAGTTAAGTGGAATTCACCCGACCTTCCACGTATCTCTTCTAAGGAAGTGCTTGGCAAACGAAGATATGATTGTTCCATGGGAAGATATCGAAGTAGACGAACAGCTCAATTATGTGGAGCAACCAGTGGCAATCATCGATCGAAAGGAGAAAAGGCTGAGAAATAAAGTGGTTCCTCTTATGCATGTACAGTGGAAGCACAGGAAGGGATCCGAGTCAACGTGGGATCCGAGTCAACATGGGAGACTAAGGAAGAAATGAGACAGCATTACTCACGCTTGTTCGAGGAATAGTAGGTTTCGGGGACGAAACCTATTTAAAGGGGGGTGGACTTGTAACACCTAGTTATTTATTTATTTTGAAGCTGACGAATAAAGAAGAAAAGAAATAAAGTCCAAAGTCGATGGACCAAACTCGCCAACGAGAGAAAGTTGGGTGAGTGTGGTGATATTTGTAGGGAGAGTGTTAGGATCACGGTATCTAGTTTGATCAATTAGATTGGATTTGCAGCGGAATGAGCTCACAAATTAACAAATTTAAACAATAACACATGAAATTTATCAATGAAACAGTGTTTGTTATAGAGAGAGAAATTCTGCCAAAAGGAATATATTCATTCAATACACTCTTCGGCTCAGCTTATTGCCCGGTTACAATTAGGTCATCTTTCCTTTTATAAGGAAAACTGACGTCTGCTGATGTCACTTGACAGTGACATCTAACTGTTATTTAACTACTGAAAGTTAACACAACTACTGAAGATGTCAAACAGCTGACATCTTCTAACAAAAATACCAAGTGTTAACTATCACTACAACTACTAAAAAGAAACTACTGAAACAACAACAACTGAAGAACATGCTCTTCAGTCGTTTTACAAGTACTGAAATAGAAAATAAAACTACTGAAAGGAAACCATCACAACAACTGAAGAATGCTTCTTCAGCTGTTGTGAAAAACTCTGAAAGCTTTAGTACTTGGACTTCTTGAACTTTAGTTGTTGTCATCAGCTGATGTCTTCAACTGATGTCTTCAGTCTTTGTACTTCAGCTGTTGATCTTCAGTACTTAGTCTTCAGTGTTGAAGTCTTCAGTACTTTAGTCTTCAGCTGTTGAAGTCTTTAGTACTTTAGTCTTCCGCTGTTGAAGTCTTCAGTACTTTAGTCTTCAGCTGTTGATCTTAGACTTTGGTCTTCAGCAGTTGAAGTCTTCAGTACTTTAGTCTTCAGCTGTGATCTTCAGACTTTGTCAAACAGCTGATCAAGTCTTTAGCAGTTGTTGTGATGTCTTATGGGACTTAAAGGTTTTTTGATCTGGCACATTAGTTCTTTTGGTCCAACAAACTCCCCCTGAACCAATGCAGCCAAAACCTTTAAGCTTATTGAAGATGTCCCACTTATTATGGCAGAAAGATTAGTCTTTTTGTCTTCTAGATCAGCTCAGAAGTGACCCTTGTAAGCACAGGCTGGGAAGAAGTCTCAATGATTGTTTGACAAAGGATGGATGGGAACTCTATCTTGGGGAACTGGACACAGAGCTGTTACCCATCCATGAGATCTACTTCCCAAATATGAGTCTGTAAGACTCCTTTGTATAGGCTCAATGAAGGTTACTTGTTCCTCCATGGTAAGCTCTTCTGCTTCTCCTCCAAAGAGTGATTCAGGCCATAGTACTCAGATAGGTATTGACCTGCTTCCCATTTTTTAGCTCCACAGTTGTTATGATTTATATGCGAATTCATCTGGGTGAATACCCTCTAATAACAACTGGAGCTCATTTTTTAACTTCCTCAAGCCTCCTATACACTAACCCCTTTTTCACCACTTTATTCTCCAGCATCTTTTGTGGGGTCAGTTTAGCTTTATAGGCTTTCTTGAAGTCATCTAGGATCCCAAGGTGATACTACAAAGGCCAGAGAGATCACTTCATCTACAATTTCTTTACTTGGCCAATGTATCTCTGTGGAATATTTTCTTTTGATCCTATGAGACACCCTGGGATCAGGCCAAATCCTCACTCTCTCTTTTTGATATTGAAATGTGTGTCTGAGAGTGTATAATCTCTGAGCATGTTTCTTCATATTGATGATTGAAGATGTGGCAGCATATGCTTTGTCAACTCTTTCAACAATTCCTCATCATGTTGTTTGTGAAGCTCTCTTCTTCTGACTTCACTTTCACAATTTGTCCTTGAGATTCAGGAGTAATTGTTGGAGGGTGACTTATGGCCTTAGGCAACTGTATAACAGCTGAGATTGGCAGCTATCTTCATCTTCATCATTATCTTCTTCTTCCTCTTCTAGCCTCTGTACCCTTCTCTTCCTCTTCTGGGGTACATCATCGGCTATTGGTTTTGTGGGTAAGGGAATTGGTTTAGTGGGTTGTGGTTGTGGTGGTTGGTGTGGGAATGTGACAGGCTGTTCTAGCATTTTAGATGTAAGTGAGGCTTTGGATTGTTTGACCAGTTCAGTCCTGCTCCTAGCACCAGCTTCATTCAAAGCTTCAATGACCAGCCTTTGGTATATACTTCAGACGAACAGATCTTGGTGGTTATTGCCAGACGCTGTCCCTGGACCATGACTTGATTTCAATCAATGATCTTCCAAGATATTTAGCTATAAACCTGATCATGATTTCAATCTCTCCCTTTCTATCCACTATAACTGGCCCATCTTGATTGTATCTCTTCTATTTCCAGCCTTCTGATCTCAGAGTCTAATGTGGCTGTGTCATGACCATGTCTAAATAACTGATCTATAATTGTATCATGATCTGCTATGAGCTTCATCAGCATCTTTAACAAGGTCTTCTAATGATTTCTCTTCATCAGCTCCTGACTCAGCAATTTTCTTTCTTTTATATGTAATTAACTGCTCTGAGATTAGTTCTTTCTCAACCTCCTTTTCTTTCTCAGCATCAACTCTCTTTCTTTTCTTGTCTTTCACTGCCTTTGACTTTGCAGTCTCCCCCTTTTTGGTTGCATTGGAATCAGGGGTTTTGTAGGCAGAAAGAGATTTATGAACAGCATCATCAATAAGGATTGTAGATTTGAGGGAATCCTCTCATCAATGGCTTTATGCACTATGTCAGTGATGATAGGAGTGATGAGAGGTAAGAAGTTTTGAAAGATAGCAACCATCTGCTCAGAGGGGTTCTGTCCCTGAGAGATGGTGCCGAAAGCAGAGGCTGGTGGCTCAGTTATGTGTGTAGGCTCAGTGTTTGGTAAACCTTCAAGTGAAGGTGCCATCTGTGGGGTTTGTGGGGTAGATGGTCTTTGATCTTGAGACATGTTGGCAAGCAGCTCTTTGAGTCTGCTCACCTCATTCTCTAGGATGGTATTGTGGGCTAGAACATCGTAGAAAAAGCCCAGGTCATCATCATTCTGTGATGAATCACCTGACCTCCTGAGTGAATCAGGATGTGCATGCTCTGAGTGTAGATCAGTAGTAGCATGTGCCCCTTGTTCTTGGTACTGGGGACTTCCTACCTTAGGACTATGTCCTTCATCGGCAGTTGCCTCTGGTGAGGTCTTATGGATAGTACCAACTTCATCCTGATCATTGTTGAAGCAGGAGAAGTGGCAGCCTCACCAGAAGTTCGAATCTCCTTTCTACACTTGGAGATTGAACATGCTAACCCTGTGCTGTGGGTTATCAGAAGCACTTTGGTCCTCCCCCTTAATGGTTGAGGCTATCCAGTTTTGATTGATATCTGGGGAGGGGGTGAGGAATGCAACTGAGTCAACACTTTTGCAACTATTATGGTAGGACTTTGGGGGCGGTTGCAGTGGGAGATGGTGTGAAGGCAGTATGCACCAGGGGAGAGTGGTGCGTTTCAATGGCAACCTCCTCAAGTGAGGAAGGTTCCAGATGTATAGGTGCCCCATATGTGGTTGCTACAGGCTCCTGTTGAGAGGAAACCTGAGCGTTGAGGGTGGGTGAGTACGTGTATCTACTGGGGGTTTATGGCCAGTAGATATATCATGCGTTGTGTTGCAGGGGCATCCTCAGGGGACTCATCTCCCGGAGCAGCCTTTTTGGGTTTCTTGTGTTTGGGTTTGGTGGGGACTTTGGGTTTGGAGGTGGTGGCTGTGGGTTCCAGCTGCGTGGGTTTTCGCAACTTGGCAGCCTGTTTGAGTGACTGGTCTGAGTTGTGCCTAGAGTATACTTCGGGCAATACAGCCATGGCAGGGACTCCAAGGCCAACAAGTCCCTCAGCTTTCAGCTGGTTCTCTTATGGCCATTATGAACCGTGGATATAATATCATCAGTTAGCAATAGGTTTGAGACCATATCCTTAAGTTCAAGAAATAATATTTCAGAAAAATTTAAGTTTTGTTGCTCAAGGATAGAGAAAAATACCTGCTGCCACCTGGTAGACATTTGATCCCAAGACAAGTCTTAGGGGTAGGCAGACATTCACCATATGAAAAATAAGGTGTTCTGCGTCATGGATGCCTCTATTAAGATGGTAGAAGCTGAGGTTACCCTGATATCCATGTTGGGCAAAGGATAGATCAGTGATGCCCTTGAATATGCAGCGGGGAAGGTGCATCATCCAGGTGTAGGGTTTGGCGAAGGATTTCCGGAGTGATGACCACCTTTCGGGAGTTGACGAACGACTGGAGAGACTCAGTGTCATTCTCCCAGTGGTAAGGGTGACGTTCGTCCAGAACTGTTTTAGGGATTCGGAATAAATGGTAGGATTGATAAGGAAGGCGTTTTATATGGAGAATAGACCATTAGATCATAGCAGTATCAACTTCTGTCAGAAAGGTGATTGGTAAGGTAGGCAACACAGTTGTGTCGTGGTTTAAGCTGCATGTTCGCCATTGATGTGAGAAGAAGGTTCTGAGTTTTTGAACGTTAGGTTTGAGATGATGAAGCTCTATAAGATTAGGTATTTATAGGGTAAGGGTTATAAAGCAACTGAAGGGTTTGGTGTTAGTCATCAGTAGTTTTAAACGACTGATGACGTGGTATAACCTTCAGAGGTGAAAACTGAAGTCTTGGTTTTAGGCATCAGAGTTATAAAACTACTGAAAAACCATGGTTTTGGCTTCAGATGTGGAAACAACTGAGAACTTGGTGTTAGTCATCAGTAGTTATGAAACTACTGAAGACATGGTTTTGTCATCAGTTGTTGTAAACAGCTGACGACTTGGTATTAGTCATCAGTAGTTGTGAAACTATGAAGACATGGTTTTGTCATCAGTTGTTGTAAACGATGAGACTGGTGTTAGTCATCAGTAGTTGTGAAACTACTGAAGACATTGGTTTTGTCATCAGTGTTGTAAACGACTGAAGACTTGGTGTTAGTCATCAGTACTTGTGAAACTACTGAAGACATTGATTTTGCTTCAGTTTTTTAAGATGAAACGGCAGTTTTAGAAACAACTGAAGAGAAAATTCCCGTCAGTAGTTTTCATCAATTTAGCTTTTCAGCTGTTTCATACTCCTCAACACTTACTCATCAGTCTTTTGGCTGTTTTCAGTTGTTTCATAGGACAAAACTTATCTGTTTTTACTAACACAAGTAGTTGTAATAAATTCAGTACTTATTTGTGACGTTTACTAATGATCATCAGTACTTGTTACTGAGATCATCAGTAGTTGTCACTTATTCTAGCTGCAGCATACCAAGCCTTAACACAAGGGTTTGGAAAGTTGAACTATCCAAAGGCTTAGTAAAAATGTCTGCAAGCTCATCAGCCTAGGCACAAATTTGGATCAATCAGACCTTTTTCAAAACAGTCCTAATAAAATGATGTCTGATCTTTATAGTTTGGTCCTAGAGTGCTGGACAGGATTCTTGACAATGCAAAAAGCTGAAGCACTGTCCATTAATAATGGAGTCTTAGTCTTGTAATGCCATAATCCAAAAGTTGGTTCTGAAGCCAGAGTACCTGAGATGTACAACTTGCAGCAGCAATGTACTCTGCTTCAGCAGTGGATGTAGCACAGATGTTTGTTTCTTACTCTACCAAGAAATCAAACAGTTGCCTAGGAATTGACATCCACCAGAAGTTGACTTTCTGGTTAACTTACACCCTGCATAGTCACTATCAGAAAAAGCAACTAAATTGCAAGAGTGTCCAGTGGAATACCATAAACTAGAGATTGTGTACCTTGCAGATATCTAAATATCCTCTTGACTGCAATCAAATGAGACTCTTTAGGAGCAGCCTGAAATCTAGCACAAACACAAGTGGCAAACATGATATCTGGTTTAGAAGCTGTTAGTATATCAAGGACCCAATCATACATCTGTAAAGTGTTTCATCAACAGCTTTACCTTTTGATCTGCATCCAGTTGTGTGGTGTTGCACATGGGAGTAGAACAGGGCTTACAATTTTGTAAATCAAACTTATCAAAAGATCTTTGTATATTTAGACTGATGAATGAAAGTTCATCAGCCTTTGTTTGATTTGCAATCTAGAAAGAACTGTAATTCTCCCATTGCACTCATTTCAAACTTCTTTGCATTAAATTGGTAAAGTCATCACACAACTGGGGATCAGAGAATGCAAAAATAATATCATCAACATAAATTTGAACAAGTAGTTTATGCTGATCCACCTTCTTAATGAACAAAGTTTTATCTATGGAGCCTCTAGTGAAATTATTTTGAAGAAGAAAAATTTGATAATGTCTCATACCAGGCTCTAGGAGCTTGTTTCAACCCATAAAGAGCCTTATCAGCTTGTATACCCAATCTGGATGTTTATTATCCTCAAAACCTGGTGGTTGACACCATAAACCTCTTCTTTTATTTTACCATATAAAAATGCACTTTTAACATCCATTTGAAAAACTTTAAGATTGTGGAATGCAGCATAGGCTAAGAACAATCTAATTGCCTCCAGTTTGGCGACAGGAGCAAAGGTTTCATCATAATCAATACCTTCTTCTGTGCAAACCCCTAAACAACCAGTCTGGCCTTGTTTCGTAACAATAAGCCCATTTTCCAGTTTATTCCTAAACACCCATTAGTGCCTATTGCACACTTACCTGGGGGTAGAGGAACCAGTTCCCACACTTGCTGCTTTTTAAACTGAAGTATCAAGCTGCATGGCTTAACCCATCCATTGTCTCTCAAAGCAACATGATAGTTCTTTGGCTTTAGCTGACTGATGAAGAGAGCATAGAAGCAGAAGTTAGACAATTGACTTCTGGTTGAGACACCAGCATTGATATCACCAATGATTTGAGACATGGGGTGATTCTTCAGCTCTTGGTACATAATGAGATCAGTGCAAGTGTTTGTAGTGGCTCAGCAGCAGTAGATGTTGATCCAGATTCTTGAAACCAAGTTGAGATGGCAAGTCAAATGATGTAGAGGAATCAGAAATCTCATCAGCATTTGTTGTGGATGGAGCAGCTGAAGCTACAGGAACATCAAGTTTAGTAGACACAGGCAGTTGGTCACTAAACTTGAAAAGGTGAGTACTTATCATCATCATCTTCAGTACCACCAGGTGGAAGACATGCTGCAAAAGAGGATTTATCCACATGATCTGCAACAGTTGGAGGTGATAAGGAACATATTGCAGTATGTCCAAATCAAATAACTCCACAGGGTTTTGTGGAATCTTGTCCTTTGGAGATTCATTAAACTTCACATGCAGAGTCTCTTCAACTATCTTTGTTATACAGTTGAAGACTCTCTATGCCTTGCAAGTAGATGAATAACCAACAAAATACCCTGCATCCACCTTAGGATCAAATTTGTGGAGTTGATCCTTTGTGTTGAGAATGAAACAAGGACACCCAAAGGCTTTGAAAAATGAAATTAGAGGAGCCAAATGATGTAGAACTTCATATGGAGTCTTCATCAACCTCTGATTTACTAAGGCTCTATTCTGCACATAGCAAGCTGTGTTAACAGCTTCAGTCCAAAAGGTCAGTGGCAAACCAGAGTCAGCCAACATGGACCTTGCAGCTTCAATTAAGGTCCTGTTCTTTCTCTCAACTACTCCATTTTGTTCTGGAGTCCTTGGGATGCTAAACTGCCTCTTGATTCCTTTGAGAGATAAAATCATCAAGTGTATGGTTTCGGATTATGTTCCACTATCACTTCTGATACACTTGACAGATAGGGAATACTGCTTCTCAACATACAACACAAAGTTTATAATCGTCTGAGCAGCCTCATCCTTTGAATGCAAGAAGAAAGTCCATACAAATCTGGAGTAATCATCCACAATTACCAGACAGTATTTCCTTTGCCATACTCATTACTCTCACAGTACCAAAGATATCCATGTGTAGTAATTGCAAGCAAGCAATGGATTAGGTTCTTCATAGGAGGGAATGAGACTTTGTGTTGTTTTTCTTTCAAACAAGCAGTGCAGTTGTCTTCACATCTGAACCTTCATAGGCAATCCCCTTACTAAACCATGATGTATCAGCTGATTCAAGTTTTTAAGATTCACATGACCCAGCCTTTATGCCATAGAATAGATTCTTGAGGAGAAGCCTTGGAAAATAGGCAAGGATGGCCTTTGAGATCTACTTTCTTGGAAAGATCTAAGGCATACACTCTTCCTGTCCTGTTGGCCCTCAGGAGGTGTGATCATCCAACACCTTATCAATCAAACTCAGAACTTTGGATGACAGAATCCTGCAGTTCTGACTGGTGAAAAAAGCACATGGCCTTTATCACACATTTGACTGACACTCAAGAGATTGTACTTGAGATTCTCCACATGGTTAACATCATCAAACCTTATTTCCCCATTGGAAACAAAGCCTTTGCCAATGATGTAACCTTAGCATCATTGCCAAAAGAAACGAACCCCTTCTTTCCTTGAGAGTAATCATGAAGAAGAAAGTTGTTCCCTGTCATATGCATAGATCCTCCACTGTCTACATACCAGATGCTACTGTGGCATGCTGAAGAACCCTGCAATCATAATAAATTAGTTAGTTTTTGAGACCCAAACCTTTTTGGTTTTGGGTCTGTTCACATCAACAGATGGTAAACTAACAGATTTTCTATGAAGAACAACCTGAGGGGATGGAGATGGTGAAGAAGAAGAATCCTTTGGTATGGATTTTCTTCTCTGTGGTATCAGCACAGGAGCATCTAATTGGTTAACTCTCCCCAATAGATGTTGAACCATCATAACAAGTTGTGTCTGATTTTGTGATAAAGCATTCAGCTCATCAGACACATTAGTGCTTGAAAGTGATGGATTCCTGTGTTGTACCATCTTCCTTTGAGCAACCTCAGCTGTTGCCCGATTAACCCCTTCCTTTTTGGATTTCTTTTTGGATTTTGGGGTTACAGGTTTTGATGTTGCTGGTACAAACTTGGTTTCAAACTCAGTTTTCATTTCATCCATTTTCTTTTTAATTTTCTCATTGTGTTTGAGTTTGGAGCCCTTTTTATACCAGCAATCATCAGTAAGATGATTGAATAAGCCACATATTTCACGTGGCTTTTTCTTCATCTTAAGTTGATCATCTGCTGAAGAAGATGAAACTACTGAAGACTTATTCTTCAGCAGTTTGCGATCAGTACTAGCAGTTTTCTTCCTTGCAGTACATGCTTTCTTGATATCTTCTTCAGTAGTTTTCCCACCCTTTGTATTAGATAGTAGATCACATGATGAAAAGGATTGGTTATTGCTTTCTCCATCAGATTCTACCTCTGCTCTGGGAGTAAAATCTGTAGGAGGAGCAGTGTGATTATAACCAATGCCAAACTTCACATTGGAAGCAGACTGCTTACTGAGAAGCATTTCAAAACCCTTGCAGGAATGTACCCATCGATCACACTCTACGTGGGTAGCTACAAGTGTTTCTTTGAGGTCTCTGTACTTCTCTAGAAGTACCTCTTCCCTAGCCTTATTATCAGTGATTTGGCATTTGAGGTTGTAAATCTCATCATTCTTATCATTAAGCACACACTCAAATTCAGCTTTTCTTTTGGATATTATTTGTTCTAGCTCAATGTTCTTGTTAATTAAAGCTACATTTGCTTCTCTAATAGATGCAAATGCGGCTATGCATGTTTCAGAACATAACTTGGCTTTGGCCTCAGAGGATACATGTGATACCTATGGTGTGGAAGCATTAGAAGATGAAGTATCAGCAGACTCCAGAGCCATAAGAGAAAGATTTCCAAAAGGATTGTCACCACCATGTTGACCAGCACCAGAAAACAGTTGTTCATGACCAGACATATCATCTGGTAAACTACTCCAGTCAACAACTCCTTGGGTGAAAAAGCTGTGTTGAGGAGGTTGAGATTGTTGATGAGATTGGCAAGGTTGAGGCTCAGGAAGAGCAGGTGGTTGTTAAGCAATGGGTACTTGAACTTGACTGGTTTGTGGCATGTAATAGCAGGGATATGAATATGGCATTGGACCCTGAGGGACAAAATATGCAGGAGATAGAGGTTGTGATTGATGACCAGAACTAGCAGGATGTTGCCCTCTGTTTTGTTGAATATTAAAAGTAACAAAGGGTGCAGAAGAGTTAGATCCAAATAATCTACACTCTCTTTCAAAGTGCCCAAGCCTGTGGCATTTGTGACACCTCAACTTACTCTTGTCAAAACCAACTTTGGTTTTGCTAGAGAGTCCAGCGAATTTCCTACCAGTTCTCTTGTAGAACTTCTGAGATCTGATATTAATCAAGGCCATTTGGCTCAGAATATCCATCTCTTCAAAGTCATCATCAGCTATACCTTTCAAATCATCCATAATGAAGCACAAATTGTCACTATTACAGCCTGACTGACTATCAACACTCACAAATGCATGATCAAAACTGTTTGAAGAGAAATCTATATGCACATCATAATTACTTTCTGATGCAGCATATTCTGACTCATGACCGACCAATGCAGTGTTCCCTGGTACAAAGTCTTCAGTGAGCTTGCCAGATGATGCCAGTTTCCTTTTCTGCTCTATCTCTCTTTCAAATGTAAGCAGTTTCCCATGAAGTTGGGTAAGAGATAGGCTATCCAGATTTGCATTGGAGCGTAGGACAATTGTATATGTGTCCCATCTCTGAGGCAGTGATCTGAGGAATCTGTGGTTCATCTGGCTATTAGTGTATTCATGTTTGACCATTTTCAGCTCAGAGATCAAACATGAATAACGCTCAAACTGTTGAGTCAGAGTCTCACCCTTCCTATGAGCAAATGTCTCATATTGTTGGGCAAGTATTTCCCTATTGTTTGCTAAGACCTCATCAGTACCACCAAATTGTTCTTTCAGTGCCTTCCAGAGGTCATGAGCAGTTTCATGATGCATAAGCCCAGAATAGATTTCATTAGGCAGTGCCATGGCCAGAATTCCATGAGCTTTAGCATCTATCTCAAACAGTTTACGATCCTCATCAGAGTATTGTTCCTTCTTCTTCGGAACCATTTGGTTGGTTTCCGGATTGTTCACCATAGGCTTATGTGGACCATGTACCACAAATGTCCAACAACCTGAACTGTTAATAGACAGGTGATGGAGCATTCGTCGTTGCCATATGTTATACTCAGTCCTAACCAGCATCGGAGGCTTGGTTGATGAACCGGTATTGTGAGGGTCATTAGAAGGAGTAGTCATAATCAGAATTCAGACAAATTCAAGGTAAACAAAGTAAATCTAGCTCAAAACCACTTAGAACCTCAAACAAAATAGCCAGAAGCAGCAGAAACTCAATCTATATAACCGATTCTTGCAAATTTGCTAATTCGATCAAACGTAGATAGCAAAAGAACAGTTTCAATGATCAATTGTTAAGTCGATCAATGATTAACTTGCTCTGATACCATTTTTTAGGATCACAGTATCTAGTTTGATCAATTAGATTGGATTTGCAGCAGAATAAGCTCACAAATTAACAAATTTAAACAAGAACACATGAAATTTATCAATGAAACAGTGTTTGTTATAGAGAGAGAAATTCTGCCAAAAGGAATATATTCATTCAATACACTCTTCGGCTCGGCTTATCGCCCGGTTACAATTAGGTCATCTTTCCTTTTATAAGGAAAGCTGACGTCTGCTGATGTCACTTGACAGTGACATCTAACTGTTATTTAACTACTGAAAGTTAACACAACTACTGAAGATGTCAAACAGCTGACATCTTCTAACAAAAATACCAAGTGTTAACTATCACTACAACTACTAAAAAGAAACTACTGAAACAACAACGACTGATGAACATGCTCTTCAGTCATTTTACAAGTACTGAAATAGAAAATAAAACTACTGAAAGGAAACCATAACAACAACTGAAGAATGCTTCTTCAGCTGTTGTGACAAACTCTGAAAGCTTTAGTACTTGGACTTCTTGAACTTCAGTTGTTGTCATCAGCTGATGTCTTCAGCTGATGTCTTCAGTCTTTGTACTTCAGCTGTTGATCTTCAGTACTTTAGTCTTCAGCTGTTGAAGTCTTCAGTACTTTAGTCTTCAGCTGTTGAAGTCCTCAATACTTTAGTCTTCAGCTGTTGATCTTCAGACTTTGGTCTTCAGCAGTTGAAGTCTTCAATACTTTAGTCTTCAGCTGTTGATCTTCAGACTTTGTCAAACAGCTGATCAAGTCTTCAGCAGTTGTTGTGATGTCTTGTGGGACTTAAAGGTTTTTCTGATCTGGCTCATTAGTTCTTTTGGTCCAACAGAGAGGTCAGCCATTACCCTCTCCCCACACTCACATTTTTAGCCAACAAAAGAGGAGAAGAAAGAAAGGGAGAAAAGAGGAAGAAAAGTTGGTTCGGGTTGGTTCAAGTGAGCAAAATCATTGAGAAGCGGGTAAAATCGAAGCTCTTCTCGTTGTGGTCGTTTGTGTGAGTTCTAGGACCCCTCCTTTACACATTTTTGAATGATTTGGGGCTAGAACATATCTAAAAATCGGGTTTTTGAGTGTGTATGTGTGTGACCCGTATGCGTATGTGTATGTGTGTGTATGATTCGTTTGAGCCTTGCTTTTGAGCTTGTGTGTGCTTGAATGGTGTTGTGGTATGCATTCCTAAGTTTAGGATGGTTGATTGGGCTTAGAATGAGTTTGGATGAGCTTGGAGGTCGCAAATGGCCATTGGGTTCGGGATGAACTGCATTTTGCATCAGCTAGGGCTAGGTGACCGAATGAAGGCCATACGGCCGAATGAGGTGCGAATGGGATTCATTCGCATGATTGGGGCTAGTCGCATGGGGAGTCATGCAACTGAGGGTCCAGTCGCATAAGTGCTTATCCGCATTAGTTACATTCACATGAGATCCATGCGCATTAAGTCCATTCGTACGATTGGGTGTTCATTCACATAAGTGTTCATCCGCATTGGTCCAATCGCATGATGTTCAGTCGCACGGAGGCCATGCGACCAAAGGGTGTCCATACGCCCGAATAGGGCTGTTGCACCCGAGAATAAGTGTAGTTTAACTTCTGACTTTCGGGGGAAAGTGCAGATGTAAGTTTGGACGTAAAGGTTCCGTAAGTTCATGTAAGATGATTGTTGAGGCCTTAGATAGCATGTTTGGCATGATAATGATGATGATGTTGCATGATTATGCATGTTATGTATGTATGATGTTGCCATGTATGATGCTGATGACTGTGTATGTTATGTTCCTTATTATGATGTATGTTTATCTTTCCTACGGCTTTACGTGTTACGTTAATGAATGAATGAAGTATTATGTAACGTAAAGTGAAAGATAATAAAAGAAGAACAATAAGTAAGAATGCATGCATTAATGAATGATGAAAGTGATGAAAGTCTTGCAAGCACTGTATGTCGGGAAACGCCATTAAAAGGTGTTAGCCCAACGGTGTACGGGTTCGCACCCCGGGAGGATGCACATCGGGGTCTTTCTTTGTGATTGACCATATGTATGAACCATTGTTGTGTGCCTTAGGTACTATGACCATTTGGTGTTGGGCACCACGCATAAAGGTTATTATAGGCTTAGGTCCAGTACCATGAGCATGAAGGGCATAGCATATGACAATGGTATACCTGAACTTTACCTTAGGTACTGTGACCATTTGGTGTTGAACACCACGGATGAAGGTCTATTATAGGCTTAGGTCCAGTACTATGAGCATGAAGGCTAAAGTTTATGGTGATGATGAAAGGAAAAGATATAATGATGAACGAACGAATGAAAGTAAGATGAACGAATGAACGGAAGTTAAGAATGATGAAGATAATAATGATATTATCTATGTGTACGTATGATGTATGATCCCATGAAAGAAAAGAATGGTTTTAACGAAAGAAAATGTAAGTCCCCGTTCCTGTGACGCCATCAGTTGGTCATTCATCGCATATAAAATATATAATCACATATAATTTCCATAAAACATCGCAGCGGAAATGACAAAATAACTTTTCATATCATTACAAATGCTTTTGCAAGTTAATACAACATTCACTACAAAACAGCTTGTTCGCATTACAATGCAAAAACATTAATCAAAAGATGCCATCCCAAAAGAGCCTAGTAGCCACCCGTGCCATCCTCAGCAATCATTACCTGCCAACTGGAAACACATCAAAGTTAGCGTTGCTGAGTGAGTTCTAGTTTTATAAATAAAACATACTTATCTCATGTTATAACCATACTTTACGTTCATGCGATCATACATCATACATATACAGATAACATCATTATTATCTTCATCATTTAGTTTTGTTAACTTCCATTCGTTCGTACATTCTTACTTTCATTCGTAAATGGCTTCGGAAGAACAAGTACTTCCGAAGCCACTTATACTTCGGAAGAGGATGCTTCTTCTAAGGCTTGGGAACTTCTTGTTTCCTTCATACTTCGGAAGTAGTCTTCTGATTGCTCTTCTAAGACTTAACCTTTGGAAGCAAGCTCTTAATTCATTACTTCTAGTGACATGTACATTACCCCGAACATTATGCACGAAGCGGGTAACTAGGCCTGAGGTCTTTCATAGACCTCGAACATTAGGCACGGAGCTGACTCCAGTACCTAGGGCAAGTACATTCACCATTTATCTTGTATCTTTCGTTCCGGATCAATGCCTTGTGCTATACCCCAAACATTGTGCACGAAGCGGGTAACTGAGCCTGAGGTCTTTCATAGACCTCGAACATTGTGCACTAAGCTGACTCTAGCACCTAGGGCAAGCGGAAAGGGTCCCATTCATATGGTCAATCACAAAGATTGGACCTCAATGTGCATCCTTCGGGGTAGCTAACCCGCACACTGTTGAGCTAACACCTTTATCGGGTGTGCACCTCCATACATTTGCTTGCAAGCCTTCTTACATTCATTTGTTTATTAATGCATGCATTCATTCATCATGTTCCTCTTTCATTATCTTTCACTTTACGTTACATAATACTTTCGGTTCATTCATCAACATAACACGTAAAGCCACGGAAAGATAAAAATACATCATAACAAGGAACATATCACACACAGTCATCATCATCATATAGGGAAACATCGTACATACATAACATGCATAAAGGTGCAACATCATCATCATGCCCAACATGCTCTCTAAGGCCTCAATCATCATCTTACATGAACTTACGGGAATCTTTACGTCAAAACTTACATCTGCACTTTCCCCCGAAAGTCAGAAGTCAAACTACACTTTCCTTTGGGTGAAACAGCCCTATTCGGGCGTATGGACACCCTTCAGTCGCATGGCCTCCATGCGAATGAACCAATGCGGATGAACACTCATACGAATGAACACCCAATCGTGTGAATGGACTAATGCGGATAAACACTTATGCGACTGGACCTTCAATCGCATGACCTCCATGCGACTGGCCTTTCAATCGTGCGAATGGACCTCAATCATGCGAATGGACCCCAATCGCACCCTATTCAGCCGTATAGCCCCCATTCGGTCTCCAATCGGTCGTCTAGCCCTAGCTGATGCAGAATGCAGTTCATCCCGACTGTAGCCGAGGGTTTTCAGCCTCCAAACTCATCTAAACCCATTTTAAGCCCAATTGACCATCCTAAACCTTAGGGATGCATACCACCACACCATTCAAGCACACACAAGCTCACAAACAAGGCTCAAACGCATCATACACACACACATACACAAACGGGTCAAACATGCACACTCTCAAAAACCCAATTTTTAGATGTTTTCCAGCCCCAAATCATTCGAAAACATTTAAAAGAGGGGTCCTAGAACTCACACAAACGACCACAATGAGTAGAGCTTCGATTGACTCGCTTCTCGACGATTTTGGCTACTCGAACCAACCCGAACCAACTTTTTCTTCTTTTTCTCTTCTTTCTCTCTTCTCCACAATGAGTAAGGGTTGCCCTCTCCCTTAAATACTCCCACTTCCCCAACTTTCTCTCGTTAGCAAGTTTGGTCCCTCGACTTTGGACTTTATTTCTTTCCTTCCTTCGTTGGCTTCAAAATAGATAAATAACCGGGTGTTACAAGTCCACCCCCCTTAAATAGGTTTCTTCCCTGAAACCTGTTATCCTCGAACAGACATAGGTAATGATGCCTCATTTCTTCTTTTGTCTCCCACATTGACGCGGATCCCTTCCTGTGCTTCCACTGTACACGCACAAGAGGAACCACTTTATTTCTCAGCCTCTTCTCTTTTCTATTGATGATTGCCACTGATTGCTCCACATAATTGAGCCTTTCGTCTACTTTGATATCCTGCAATGGAAAAATCATATCTTCGTCTGCCAAGCACTTTCTCAGATGAGATACATGGAATGTCGGGTGGATTCCACTTAGCTCATCTAGTAACTCCAATTTATAGGCCACCTCCCCTACTCGAGCAATGATTCGGAAAGGGCCTATATACCTTGGGATCAACTTGCCCCGCTTTCTGAATCGAATAATACCCTTCCAAGGTTAGACCTTCAACATAACCCGGTCACCCACCTGGAATTCAATCGTTCTGCATTGTTTATCAGCATACGACTTCTGTCTATCTTTGGCTGCCTTCATGAAGGCCTTGATCTTTTCAAGCATCTCCGTCGTAGCCTCGATCACCTCAAAGCTCCCCAACTCCTTCTGACCAATATCACCCCAACATACGGGTGTTCTGCATCTCCTACCGTATAGCATCTCATATGGTGGCATGCCAATGCTGGCATGATAGCTATTGTTGTATGAGAATTCAGCTAACGGTAAGTGGTCATCCCAACTTCCCCCAAAATCAATCACATATTCCCAAAGCATGTCCTCGAATGTCTGAATGGTCCTCTCAGACTGACTGTCAGTTTGGGGATGATAAGTCGTGCTAATATTTAACCTCGTCCCCATGGCGTTGTGGAATTTCTTCCAGAATTTGGAGCTAAACCGGGTGTCACGATCAGGCACTGGCATACCATGACGAGTTACAATTTCTTTGATGAACAGATCAGCCAACCTCTCAGATAAATATGTCTCGCGGATCGGTAGGAAGTGAGCACTTTTCGTCAAGCGGTCAACAATCACCCATATAGCATCATACCCTTTCGGAGTACGCGGCAGCTTCGTAATGAAATCCATGGTGATGTGCTCCCACTTCCATTCCGGTGTATCTAAAGGTTGGATCTTCCCATACGGCTTCTGATGCTTAGCCTGCACCTGTAGACAAGTAAGGCACTTACTCACATACTCCACCACGTCGCGTTTCATACCCGACCACCAATAATCCTTCTTCATATCTTGGTACATTTTCGTGGCACCTGGATGAATGGAGTATCGAATCTTGTGAGCTTCATCTAAAATCTTCACCCGTAGATCCCAAAACAAGGAACCCACGTTCTCCCGAATCGAGTTCTAACACCAAGCATGTTTTCACCCAATTCTGCGACCAGACCTCTCATTCTCTCAGAGTTAAGATGATCTTCTTTCAGTGCCTCATCTTGAAACTCTTTGACTTTCTTCATCACTTTAGAGGGCAGATTAGCTGATAAGCTTTCACCCGAATCGGCTCGGGCCTCTCTTTTCGACTAAGGGCATCCGCCACCACGTTAGCTTTGCCTGGATGGTAATGGATCTCACAATCATAATCCTTTATAAGCTCCAACCATCGTCTCTACCTCATATTCAGGTCCTTCTGCTCAAAGAAGTACTTTAAGCTCTTGTGGTCGGTGAAGATGTTCCACTTCGTTCCGTACAGATAGTGCCTCCAAATCTTTAGTGCAAAGACCACGGCTGCTAGCTCCAAGTCATGAGTAGGATAATTGACCTCATGAATCTTCAACTGCCGGGATGCATAAGCTATAACCTTCCCTCTTTGTATTAACACGCACCCCAACCCCGAGTAGGAAGCATCAGAATAAACCACCAGATCTTCGCTTCCATCAGGTAATGACAGAACAGGAGCTTGAGTCAATCTTGCCTTCAATTCTTCGAACGCCTTCTCTTGAGCTTGACCCCATTCAAACTTCACATCCTTCCGGGTCAACTTAGTCAGTGGAGAAGCGATCTTGGAAAAGTCTTGGATGAACCTTCTATAATAGCCAGCTAAACCCAAGAAGCTACGAATCTCGGATGGCGTCTTAGGAGACTTCCATTGCATCACTGCTTCCACCTTAGCCGGGTCCACATAATCCCGTGGATTTACCACATGAACCAAGAACTGAACTCGCGCAACCAGAACACGCACTTGGAGAATTTTGCATACAACTTCTCCCTCCTCAATGTCTCCAGAACCTCCCGAATGTGACCGGCATGCTCAATCTCACTCTTTGAATAAATCAAGATATCATCAATAAACACAATCACTGATTTATCCAACATCGGCCGACACACCCGATTCATCAGATCCATAAAAGCAGCTGGCGCATTGGTCAAACCAAAGACATGACAAGAAACTCGTTAGATGCCGTAGCGCGTGCGAAAAGCTGTTTTAGGGATATCTTGCTCCTTCACCTTCAACTGATGGTAACCAGATCGAAGGTCTATCCTGAAAACAACTGGCACCCTGAAGCTGATCGAACAAATCATCTATTCTCGGTAAAGGGTATCGGTTCTTCACCGTCAACTTGTTCAACTCACTGTAGTCAATGCACATCCTCATGCTACCGTCTTTCTTCCTCACAAATAGGACCGGAGCACCCCAAGGAGAGATACTCGGCCTGATGAACCCCTTATCCAGCAGCTCTTGCAACTGTTCCATCAACTCTTTCATCTCTGTCGGGGCCAATCGATACGGTGCCTTGGCGACAGGTTGAGCACCCGATATCAAGTCAATCTGGAACTCGATCTCTCTGTCAGGTGGCACTCCTGATAAGTCTTCCGGGAACACGTCTGGGAAATCACACACAACTGGTACATCAGACAGTTGTAGTGTTGGCGTATCCACATCCTTTACATAAGTTAAATAGGCGCTACATCCACACCTCATACACTTTCCCGCCACCGCCATTGAGATACCTTTGGGATCGTAGTAACCCGATCCCCATAAACAGTTACCAAACTCCCGTCAGGCGCTGTCAAACGAATCATCTTCTTGCGACACACAATGCTCGCCTCGGACTCCGCCAACCAATCCATTCCAAGGACCAAATCAAAAACACATAAGGCATCACGACGGTCTAAAAGGAAACTTATGACCTTCTAGCTCCACATCACAGTTCTTTATCATCTCAGAGATCCTGGTAGACTTACCTATGGCAGTTTCTACATCGAATGGCGCATCAACACGTCTACTACTAACTGGCAGCTTAGCACAGAAAGCAGCAGAAATAAAACTTTTACTGGCACCAGAATCAAATAACACCAAAGCTCAAGTTTGGTACTAGAAACATACCGGACACGACATCAGGGTCCGTCCTAGCTTCCTCCTGTGTCATAGTGAATGCCCTGGCGCTCGCCCTCGGTCCTTCACCTCCCGACTTTTTCGCCCCGGAACCCTTAGCCCTTGGCTTTTTACAATCTTTACCCATATGACCATTTTCTCCACAATTAAAACACCTCACACTCCTGAAATCTCTAGCCATATGACCAGGCTTCCCACATTTGAAACAAACATTCAACCCCCATCTACACTCGCCACCGTGCTCCTTCCCGCACTTGCCACACTTCTTAATACCAGCACCCGATGCGACCACACGGCGGTCATCCACCCGTGCCTTCTTGTTACCCATCGAGGCATCACCCCGACCAAACCTCTTCCCCTGCCAGTTTCGATCGCCACCGCCCTTCTGCCACCTTTAGTCACCACCACCGTCCTCTCATCATACAGTCTCCCTGCCAGATCCACCGCCGACCTAAACGTGCTCGGTCGGGCGGCGATCATGTGCCTGCGGATATCCGCTGGCAAACCCTAAATGTATCTTTTAATCTTCCGTGACAAAGGTGTCACCTGATCTGGCACCAGACGTGCCATCTCGTTGAATTTCATGGTGTACTGCTGGTGCATCATAGTTCCCGCCTCCAGTTGCAAGAACTCCCGTTCGACCTTGTCCATTTCCCGATGATGACAAAACTCCTCAATCACCAACTTTTTTAGTTCAGGCCATCTCATTCTCCCAATGGCCCTGCTACCCTCATCTTGGACAATATTGTCCCACCAACATAGAACTGAGTCCACAAAGGAGTGGGTAGCGAACTTCACCTTTTGATCTTCACGGTACTCGCTGATATCAAGAACAGCTTCCATTTCCCTCACCCACCGGTGAGCAGCAGCAGCAGTGTCGTTTCCATCGAAAGTAGGGGGCTTGCATCTCATAAATGCCCCGTAGTTACAGCCTCGTGCCGCCTCAGGCGCAGGCTCTTCTTCTTCCTCCTCTCATCATAGAGAGAACCGTTTTCGGCTCGGGTTGCTCTCGTTCTCCCGAAGACCTATTCCTCTCCTTTCTTTTCCCTTCTCTTACTGCCTTGATCACTTCGGTCACCACAGACGGTAGGATCGTCTGCATAACCTGGTGAACTTCTTCCACCACAGCCTCTTTTGCTGAGCCTCTCAGATTGGCGCTCTCATCGCCACCCTTCGGATGAGGGGTCTCTGGTTCTTCATGAACCACCTTCTCAACTCTGGGTCTCCCACTCTTGGGTGGCGGTTCAGCACCGTGACCTCCACCCCATGAGGCTTTCGAAGACCTACCACCGGCCATCACACGCACACTGAAAGATTCAAACACCAACACGGTCACTCAAGGGAACAGCTCAGTTTATGTCAAGTATAGTAAGTCCCTAATTACAGTGACCAGTTGTGATTAGCCACTTACTTTACTTTTCACACCCCGAGCATTACCTATCCTGACTACATCAGTATTTAAATCTACAAACATCACATAACACATACCATGCGCACATAATACCGGTTAATATTACGAAAATACCTGATGGCACGCGGCTACTCAGATTGGCATCCCATTCCCTTTTCGTCCCATTCTCAGTTTAAGTTAAGGTTTATTTTGAAAATTTACCCATTTCACTTAAACTTTGGCTCTGATACCAACTTGTAAGGCCCCGTTCCCGAGACGCCTACAGTGGTCATTCATCGCACATAAATATATAATTACATATAATTTCCATAAAACATCGCAACGGAAATGACAACATAACTTTTCATATCATTACAAATGCTTTTGAAAGTTAATACAACATTCATTACAAAACAGCTTGTTTGCATTACAATGCAAAAACATTAATCAAAAGAATGTCATCCCAAAAGAGCGAGTAGCCGCTCGTGGCATCCTCAGAATCATTACCTGCCAACTGGAAACACATCAAAGTCAGCGTTGCTGAGTGAGTTCTAGTTTTATAAATAAAACATACTTATCTCATGTTAAAACCATACTTTACGTTCTTGCGATCATACATCATACATATACAGATATCATTATTATCTTCATCATTCATTTTTTTAACTTCCATTCGTTCGTACATTCTTACTTTCATTCGTACATTCATTACTTCCAGTGACATGTACATTACCCCGAACATTGTGCACGAAGCGGGTAACTAGGCCTGAGGTCTTTCATAGACCTCGAACATTAGGCACAGAGCTGACTCCAGTACCTAGGGCAAGTACATTCACCCTTTATCTTGTATCTTTCATTCCGGATCAATGCCTTATGCTATACCCCAAACATTGTGCACGAAGCGGGTAACTGAGCCTGAGGTCTTTCATAGACCTCGAACATTGTGCACTAAGCTGACTCTAGCAGCTAGGGCAAGCGGAAAGGATCCCATTCATATGGTCAATCACAAAGATTGGACCTCAATGTGCATCCTTCGGGGTAGCTAACCCGCACACCGTTGAGCTAACACCTTTATCGGGTGTGCACCTCCATACATTTGCTTGCAAGCCTTCTTACATTCATTTGTTTATTAATGCATGCATTCATTCATCATGTTCCTCTTTCATTATCTTTCGCTTTACGTTACATAATACTTTCGGTTCATTCATTAACATAACACGTAAAGCCATGGAAAGATAAAAATACATCATAACAAGAAACATATCACACACAGTCATCATCATCATACAGGGAAACATCGTACATACATAACATGCATAAAGGTGCAACATCATCATCATGCCCAACATGCTCTCTAAGGCCTCAATCATCATCTTACATGAACTTACGGGAATCTTTACGTCAAAACTTACATCTGCACTTTCCCCCGAAAGTCAGAAGTCAAAATACACTTTCCTTTGGGTGAAACAGCCCTATTCGAGCGTATGGACACCCTTCAGTTGCATGGCCTCCATGCGACTGAACATCATGCGAATGAACCAATGCGGATGAACACTCATGCGAATGAACACCCAATCATGCGAATGGACTAATGCGAATGAACACCCAATCGTGCAAATGGACCTCAATCGTGCGAATGGACCTCATCGTGCGAATGGACCCCAATCGCACCCTATTCGGCCGTATGGCCCCCATTCGGTCTCCAGTCGGTCGCCTAGCCCTAGCTGATGCAGAATGCAATTCATCCCGACTGTAGCCGAGGGTTTTCGGCCTCCAAACTCATCTAAACCCATTTTAAGACCAAATCAACCATCCTAAACCTTAGGGATGCATACCACCACACCATTCAAGCACACACAAGCTCACAAACAAGGCTCAAACGCATCATACACACACACATACACAAACGGGTCAAACATGCACACACTCAAAAACCCGATTTTCAGATGTTTTCCAGCCCCAAATCATTCAAAAACGTTTAAAAGAGGGGTCCTAGAACTCACACAAACGACCACAACGCGTAGAGCTTCGATTTGACTCGCTTCTCGATGATTTTGGCTACTCGAACCAACTTTTTCTCCTTTTTCTCTTCTTTCTCTCTTCTCCTCTTTCTTTGGCTGATTTTGGTGGGTGTGGGGAGAGGGTAAGGGTTGCCCTCTCCCTTAAATACTCCCACTTCCCCAACTTTCTCTCGTTGGCGAGTTTGGTCCCTCGACTTTGGACTTTATTTCTTTTCCTTCCTTCGTCGGCTTCAAAATAGATAAATAACCAGGTGTTATAGAAAAGTATGTTTTATTTTATAAAACAAGAACTCACTTAGTAATGCTGACTTTGATGTATTTTCAGTTGGCAGGTAATGATGGCTGAGGATGGCACAAGGTGGCTACTCAGCTCTTTTGGGATGGAATCCATTTATATAATGCTTTTGTGATGTAATGAAACAATGTATTTTGTAACTGATTGACGATGTATTATTTGGCAAAAGTTTTTATAATGAAATGAGATGTCATTTTTGAATGTTTCCGCTGCAATATTTGTATAAGGCAAATGTAATTATCTGTTTTATGTGTGATGAGGATCCAACTGTAAGCGTCCCGGGAATGGGGCCTTACAAATATGCTTACAATTTGGACACCACACTGACATGTGTCCCACACTTCAATAAGATGTTGAAGAAGCACAAGTAATAGGAGGTTATCCAGGGCAGAATTCAGGATCTTATGAATAACAAAGAAATAATCAAAATTGGGGGCAAGCACCCAATGTTGGTTATGCATAAAGATCCCCACAATTCCATCAAAGACCTCTATTTCAAATGCAAGAAAATCAACAAAACTATCAGCCTCGACAACAACAACAAGCAAGAAGCTCAGGGATGTCTTTGAAAAATATTGTCAAGAGTTTAGCAACCAACACACACACACGTTCCAGCAGGAAACAAAGGCTAGCATCAAAATCTTGGAGAAACAAATAACTTAACTTTCCAACTCGGTAAGCAAGATAGAGTCCCAAGGTAGGCTACCCGCTCAAACCGAGACAAATTCTAAGCATAATGTATGTGCTATTACCTTGAGGAGTGGGAAGAGCTATGATTGTCCGGAAATACAAGAGGAGGAAGAAGAAATTATGGTTGAGAAGAATGATGTGGAAAAGAAGAACAAACCAAAACCTGATGAAGTTAAGGCAAAGTATACTCTTGCACCTCCGTTCCCTTCAAGACTAAAAGGTACACAAAAAGAACGGGAAGAACAATAAATCATGGAGACTTTCTGGAAGGTAGAGGTAAACATTCCACTTCTTGATGCTATTAAACAAGTTCCAAGGTATGCTAAATTTTTAAAAGAACTTTGCACGTCAAAGAAGAAGTTAAAAGGTAATAAAACGGTAAAGGTAAGTGAAAATGTTTCTGCTGTTCTACAAAAGAGATTACCCCCAAAGTGCAAGGATCCAGGTATTTTCACCGTTCATTTTAAATTGGGGAATATTAGTATTTCTAGAGTAATGCTTGACCTTGGAGCCTCTATTAACGTTCTACCATACTCAATTTTTAAAACACTTAAAGTTGGATCATTAAAGAGGACTGGGGTAATCATTCAATTGGCCGATAAGTCTATAGTACGCCCAAAAGGTGTATTAGAATATTGGCAATACCATTCTTAGCCTCACGTAAGAAGTCAAGACTAGGAATAAACCGGAAAGTAAAAACAAGGCATATAGTCATATAATTAGAATCACATCTATCCAGTCTGGTTTCCGGTTTTCACTTTCTAATTATTATATGTTCTAAAAGCAATAATATATATTTTTCTTAAAACAACAAACACATATTCATCTAACTTTACTCCTAAATCTATATGATTGTAGATCTATATGATTGTAGATCATAAGACTCGAACTCTCAATCTAATAAAAATATGCACTATAATATACACACCAAATATGATTGAGCTACAGTCCTATTATCAACTCATAAACTTTATCCATAGATAAAACGTATAGACCATAATATATAAAACCATATTATCCTAATTAACGCGGATGAATCCATGTCAAGCTGTTTCAGAGCATACATAACAAGACTAAAAAATATATAAAAACATGTTCTATATCAGAAAACACTCATCCTTTAAAATCACCGGTAAAAAGACCCAAAACATACCACATCATCTTTTTATGTTTATTTTTAGAACACTTATATATGTTTCACTATACAAATTTTATATTTATAAAAAATAGAGGTTCCATCAAGCTTGATTTACTTGAGACAAAATTTTAGGAAACGTATTTTAATTTTATATAAAATTGCAGGTATCATCATTTATCTTTAAAAAGTATAATAAACATTCTTTATGTTAACATTTTGTAACATATTTCATCATTTAGACTAACTTTCGTTAACTTTTTCAGTTAAATCAAGAGAAATTTAGTCTTTTAACCTGTAAAGGACTATTAATGTAGCTTTTTTTTAGATATAAAGGACATTTTCTGCAACTATTTTATCTTTTACTTAATTTATGTATCTTTATAAGGAAGTGGTGTAGGTGAAGGATGAGCCGCAGTCGAGGAGGAAGTGATCTGTGGGTTTGTATGGTAGGGCAGTAATGGTGGTCGTGGTGGTGAAGGGGACAAGCAAAGAAAGTAGTGGTAAAGTGAAGGTGGACATGGTGTGGTTGATATCTAGCTTTGCTTGGATGTTTTAAGAAGAGTACGAACTATAATTGGCCTTGTATAGATCATTAATAATTTTGAAAAAATCTACCATGACTTGAATAATTCAAAGTAAATGTTTCCTAGAGCATCCACAATACATATTGCCGATATGAAGAAGAAATGATGGGGTGTGTCTCAGTAGGCGGGCGCTTTCTACGAGGAATTATGAGAGATCTTTCATAATAAAAAAAATCTTTAGCATTAATGTAAATTCATTTTACTCCATGAAATATATATAATTGTTGGCTCTTCATAACATTTAAGAAATAAATTCTCATTTTTCTTTTTATAAGAATTCATTATGTTATTACACCAATGCTTTTAAAAAACTTAAACCGCACAAGAAACCTAATACCTCATTGTTCGCTTATCATGGTTGCATCAATTGGTTGTCTTCAAAATTGTGGTTGAACTGCTAAAATATTCATTTAGAAATCTCCGTCAGTTAACTGTCTATATATATACAGACTGCCTCCGTAAACCTCTTGATCCATTATCGTTCTTTTCTTCTTTTTTAATTAATCAACACTTAGAGGATTCATAATTTCTTTTCTGATAGTGTTGTATTCATAGTTACTTGATTACCTCTTCGGGAAATATGGACTAATAAAAAGGTAAATTACTAAAATTTTGAATCTAAAATTTTCTTTTCTCCTTTAATAATTTAGATTACTTAAACAAACTTTCTAATACGTTAAAATCAAACGTAATATACCATTATGTTTTTCTTAATTACTTTAAAAAATATATAATTCGTATCATAAATATAAAAATATTTTTAACATTATATGTTAAAAACTATTTTAATACTATCATTTTATTTTTAATCATATCATTCCCATACAAAAAACATAACACATCTTCACATTAGTGATACTTTAAAAACCATAATTAAGGGTCTTAATGCATTAAGTACAAGTATTTAATACACATCATGTTGATGGGATAATAGTTATTTACTTAAATTATGGAGATCTGTTTATTTCTATGTATTAGTCAAAGTTTTATATTTACTTAACCCATCTCAAGTTTCTTAAATTCTCACTTTTAACCTCTTAAGACTTTTATAAGCTTTAAGAAACATCATTTTAACCCCCTCGAGTTTCTAAACCTTCAAGTTTACCCAATGCATATTTTTACTTAAAATATCTAACTTTTAGGTTCATATATTTATGTGTGTGTTGGTGTATCATCGAGTTTGTCTATGTATGATGTAGATTTTGTCGAAAACGAGCTAGGTCAAATATAAAACATTCTATGCTAATATTTACGTACGCTTTGAGTTAGTTTATGTTTCGACGTAAATTTGTTTGAAAACAAATGAGGTCAAATATTATATGTTTTCGTTCACCAAAATAAATTTGAATAACTCAACGCTTTGACGTAAATCAAATTCGGAAGCGACTCAAGACAATAGTAGTCTTTACATTATTACGTCTCGTACGCCGCCGCCGCAACGCACATATATAATTACTAGTTTAATTCTTATTTAACATGTAAAGACACTTAAATTAATAAAAAATTTATTAAACGAATTTTGTGAGAACAAACATTAATTATGTTGGTTTTATGTGTAAAATATTATTAAGGAAATTTTGTGAGGAAAAATAGAGCATAAGTTGGTTTTTTATCGTATATATTATGATATAATATGACATGATATGACGTTCTTATATGTAATACGATACAATATTATACAAATAATATAAAATATACGTTTAGATATTGACGGAATGCCCGTTCAAAACCCCTGATTTGTTCATCGTTGTTCTTCTTTTTTCTCAATATACACAGACTGCGATCAAGGGCTTTAAAGAGGGTTTGGGATAAAAATATAAACTCGTGACGTCTGGATCCTAGAAAACAGCCAATGAAATTGAAAAGAAAACACAACCCAACAAAGTCAAAACAAGATAAAATTAAAATTTCAAATTATAAAAAAAAATCCCAAATAATCGGCCAACTAGCTTTGATCTCAATTCCAGGTTAGGTCACAGGTCAGTGGTATCCAATTATTGGGCAATATCAGGCCTCCTGCATCATTCTTTGTTTGTTTTTTCACGTATAACTATTAAATATGATTTCATATAAAATTCTATTTATATCGTTACTACAGTTTTATTTTTACATATGTTTCGGTGTAACTTTCGGTCTAAAATGACTTATTTGTGATACTATACAAGTTATCGAAACATAGATGATTTGTGTTTTATTCAACTCTTTGTTTTTTTAATTTAGATGTTTTTAGATCTACTAAATATGTACACAATGTTATAACCAAACGTTCAATTTTTGTTTTTCTTGCATTTAACACGTGGGTTCACGACAACGCTATGTTATATTTTTTCACGGTTATATGCTCCTGCTATAACGCGTGACCTTAATACCAATTTAAATGATTTATGAAATATCTTTAAATTATTAGAAGGATGAGGCTAAACTTTAAAAAAAAGCAGACTCCTTGTATCTTTCCTGTAAATCATTTCTTATAGTACAATTATTTTACTTTACGTGCTATTAGGGTTGCTAGCAGAAGGGTAAAATAGATATTTCATATAGTCATTTAAAGATCCAATCAAACGGTATTTACTGGCTCAGCACTTACTGACTTGGAATATATTATCCGGCCAAACCTCTTACTAGTTAAACATTTATTAACACAAAAGTTACAAAACAGTCCCTAAGTCAAATTATTTTTACTTGCCATGATTATGATTATTGAAAAGTAATTGTAAATAATGAATGTATTTAATTTGGTACCTTTTGTTTTTCTAACATCATCTCATGATGATTTGTTCTCTCAAAAGCTTCTTGTAGTTGCAATGTAAACTCTAGTCCCCAAACAACCTCCTCCATTGAAGGTGGTTCACTCCCTTCCTCATGCAAGCAACTACTAGCCACCTCTCCGAATTTCATCAAACACCCAGGCGCGATCTCACCACTTAGTTTCGGATCAATGATTTCATGTAGGCTTCCCTTTCGATAGCAAGTCTTGCCCCATTCCGCCAAACTCTTTTCTTCATCTTTCGCCCATTGCATAATAACATGTCTTGCGCATAACACTTCGAAAAGAACCATCCAAAAGAATACACATCAGACTTCTCTGTCAGTTGTTGGGTCCGACAATATTCAGGATCAATATACCCGAAACTACCCTTCACTATCGTGCTAACATGTGTTTTTAATGGATCTTTAGAGCCTAGCTTTGACAAACCGAAATCAGACACCTTAGCAACCCAGTTCTCATCGAGTAAAATGTTTGTTGACTTGACATCGCGGTGAATTATCGCGCGGTTTCCACTCGAGTGGAGGTAATGCAACCCTTTGGCTGCGCCAATGCAAATAGCGAGACGTGTTTTCCATGACAATGGGGGGTTGTTTGTCTTGTAAAGATGCTCTCGTAGTGTCCCGTGCGTCATATAATCATAAACAAGCATCATCTCCCCCTTTTCTTCGCAGTATCCGATCATGGACACTAGATGTACGTGGCGTAGTTTAGACAACAATGCAATTTCTGTTCGGAATTCTTGAAAACCCTGGCTGGATGATGGGTTCAGACGTTTTATTGCTACGGCGGTCGTAGCGTTGTCAAGGCACCCTTTGTACACCTTACCGAACCCACCGTTGCCAATGCAACAATTGTCATTAAATTCATCCGTAGCAGTTTTGAGTTCTTGTAGTTTAAAACAACGGCAGCGATCTGATGGGAGTGTTAAACCGATAGATGCTTGACCTTGTGATGGCTTGTCGCTGCTGGTGGTACTACAGTGTTTGACTCGCCTTTGTTGACGTCGTAATGTTATAAAAAGTAAAACAAATAGCAGCAAGATCAAGCATCCTCCAACACTTGGCGTTATTATAGCATATGGTGGAGCCTTCTTGTTACCTTTTACGGGAGGCTCATGGCTTGACGATGGCTGTATGGAACGATACTCCGGGTTTGGGCTTGCCAGATTACCGTTCATGCTCATCTTGAAGGCTTCCAAACCATTCAAATAAGCGTCCCTATACAGTTCAGACTCCGGGTTAGGATGCATTGCAAGCCACAAACCTTGCTTGCCTCCGTGGCCATCAGGATCATCGACAAACACGACGTAATCCTTGAATACAAAAATTTTTAAAAACCAGACCACCAATCTTTGTATGTTGTGGCATAATGTTGCAAAATGAAGCCGCAACATGTAATAAAAGCCAGAATCAACAGCAAGTATCCAAGTCAGATTGTAGTAGTCGGCCAGTTGATGAAGGCGTATGAGTTACGTGATGGAGTAAACATAACGTTTAAGGCTTCTGTATCCTTTATATGGATGAGGAATTCTTTGATTAAGTAGGGAACCTGAGGGTGTTTGTTAGAAAGGAAACAGCTAAGAACGCGCTGAAGTTGGTTAAAAGAGAGTAGCCATTGGATGTTACGTGGAAGAAAGATTGGTTTGCGTAGAGGTTGGGGTAAGTGGCTGGATAGAAATAGAGACGGAGGTATTTAGGACCTTCGGTGACCGGAAAAGTGTAGGTGAACGAAGTGGTATTGAAGATTCGAGCGGTGGAATAAGGGATTTGGGGCACTGAAGGATCTAGGTAGCTCGGAGTGGATGAAAATGAAGTGGTGGTGATGTTTGAGGGTACGAATTCGGACGGGTTGTCTACGCCCCATTTACGATTGGACGTGGTGGTGGTGGAGGGTGAGCCGCAGTCGACGAGGAAGTGATCCGCGGGTTTGTATTGTTGCGTGGTAATGTGGTCATGGTGGTGAAGAGGATGAGCAAAGAAAATAGTGGTAAAGTGAAGGTGGACATGGTGTGGTTGATATTTAGCTTATTTTGGATGTTTTAACAAGAGTATGAACTATAATTGTTCTTATATAGAATATCACCAATAATTGTGAAAAGATGTAGCATGACTTGAACAATTCAAAGTAAACGTTATCTAGAGCATCCACAAGACATGTTGATATGAAGAAGAAATGGATGGGGTGTGTCTATGTAGAGAGGAACTTTGAGGGATATTTCAAGAAGAACCTTACCAATAATATAAGGTCCTAGTAAGAACACAAAAATTACTCCATGAATTATATATAATTGTTGGATCTCCATAACATTTAAGAAATAAATTCTCTTTTTAAGGATTCACCATGATATAGTTAAACCAATGTTTTTGAAAATTAAAATGGACTCAGATACCTAATACCTCATTTGCTAGCTTATCATCACTAATATAAAGGTTGAACATTCTCGTAAGAGGGGCGAGGACAAATTAATAATTTTAAAAGGATGAATTCAATATTTATAAAAAAATTTACACTACGGACTAAAATTTAACACTATCGATGAAAAAAGTGGAGCCCCCCCCCCCCCCCCCCCACACTATACTTTGCCCTTGCTTATCATGGATTGGATCGTTATTGATTGAATCGGTTGTCTTTTTTCAACCCGTATCATGGTACTTTTTATCATAAAATATATTAATAGTTAGCTCTTTTCTTATATGTAAGAAACATGAAGCTATCCTTCGCTTTGCTACGGGGCGGGTTGTTATACGTCTATGTTTGCTCTTTTTAGACAGGTTCAAAATGTAGATACATGACATGTAAATGCTACATAGTTATTAAGGATGCCGTAAGTTTTACAAATCATAAAAAATATGACGTTAGTGTTGTGCGTAAGAACAATAAATTTATCTAATTGATTTAAAAACTTCTTAGTTAGATATTAAAAAGTATCAGAATATAAAGTATTTAATTTTCGTTTACATAATTAAAAATCCAAATTAAAAAAGCTGCCAAGAAAAGAAAATAAACCAGAGAAACTAATTAAAAAGCATTTTTCTATCAATGCATCACACCGTAATATTTGTTTTAGTTTCTGTTAAAGAAAAACCAAGAAAATAAGTACCACAACAATTGAACACTTGGGCCAATCAAAATGACCATCTTCTAAATGTTATAATTAGAAAGAATAATCATTGTTACTTATTCTTTTAGGAATCCTCCATGCCTTAAACCGGTGTTTTAAAGCCCGGGCTAAACCGGAATCTGAATACTTCATTAGTTCGCTTACCATGGGTTAAATCACTATTGGTTGAACTCGACAGTCTTTCGAATTTGTAGTTGAATCAAAAACTGTGGCACGTTGTGTCAAGCCAAACTTGCTTTGCAATTGGGTTGGAATGAACACGGGTCAAGAAATTTGTGGCTTGTATGGAGTGGCAATGGGATAAAGTTTTAGACTTAAAAACATGAGATATGAAATGTTGGAGTTAAATTAAAGTTTAAATGTAATTTTACCTGATTTTATATTTTTTAATTATTAAATTATTTACTATATTATTTGTTCTTTAGAGTTGGTAGGACTGGTGGAGTCATTCAATTGGTGATCCTGGTTTAAACCATCAAACTTTTCTAGATGTTACTTTTGAAGCCATTATGTTCATACATTCTTAGTTATTTGATAAGATACGACAGAAATCGAAAGCCATATGTTTTCATTCAATAATGACGAAATGAAATCAAAATATTCAGATACGCATATGAATTATTAGTATGTAATATCATGATACTATCACTAAACCAAATAGTTATATCGTAATTATGTAACAAACTAGTATTAAGCTCCATGCGTTGCATCCGGGGGGCGTAAAACCGTGTCAAGTAGGATTACCTGGCACACCACCGCCAGTAACACCAACACCGAAAAACTCGTATTAAAAAAATGAAAAAAAATAAAATCAAACGAAAAGTATGCATAAAAACGTTAAACGATGTAGGAGGCTCTTAAAACATATAAAACAATAACTCAGTCGATCTAGAACCAGTGCTCTGCGACAGGATCGTTAAACGGAGAAAAAATAAGGATAAAAAACGTAAAACCACACATCCACGCTACAGTGAGTTAACCCGTAAAATTTAAATCAAAATGTAAAACAAGTATTTATAGAATATAAAAATATAAGGGACCAACGTTGAAAGTAAAAAATGTTAGGACTAAATTGTGAAAAATATTAAATTAAAATAAAATGGATAACCTTAAGGATTAAAGAAAAAACAAAAATTTATACAACTCATTTAACACATCATACAACCCATTAAACATTACAAAATTGATAATTAGTAATATATATAATAATTAGATTGTTTATGCCCACTACTAATTAACAATCTTATTTTTAAATTATTTACTCAATTGCTAAATCTAATATTAAGAAAGAGATATTTAGAAAAATATTTGGAAAATGTTCAACTACAAAATTTTGTAAAATTACAAAATGTAAAAAGAACTAAGATATTGTAAACGTGTTCTTTTTTTATCAAAATTAGGTTGAGAACAAAATTGGTTATGCTCCCGCTTCTCAAGTTCCACCTTTTTTTAATCGTTTGTAATTTTTACATATGATATTATTATTTTTTAAATTACATCATAAAAATGAGTAATTTTTTATATATTTAAAACACACATTATTGATATAAAAACAAAAAAAAATTCACAATTTTTATCTAATTATATAACTTTGTCAGGTAGTTGTGTAATCTTCTTAATTGACGAGGATTACACAACTTTCTGATAAAGATTACACAATGAATTGGAAACACAAAAGTTTATATTTTTTTTAGTATTGTGTTATTCGAAAATCATTATATTAAAAAACATAATGCATAACACAATGGTCAACATTAGACAATAGATAACACAATGATCAACACTATACTCGATTATTAGCAATAAACACAATGAGATGATTGACACGGATTTCATAATTACCTTATCTGGATTACACAATCAATTGAAAAACATAAAAATTACATTTTCAGCATTGTGTCATTTAAAAATTATTATTTTAATAAAAAAAACACAATGATTTGGCAAATATTACCACATTGACCTTATATCATACAATGATACGACGAATATTACACAATGAGCTGAAATAATATGGAAAAAAAACTTGTTTTTTATATATCAATACATACACATTTTAAAGATAAAAAAAATTGTTTTATGGTACAATATTTTTAAAAAATGATGTTATATGTAAAATTTACAAGTGTTTAAAAAAGGTTGAAACTTAAAAATATGGTTAAGATTAAAATACTCATGGTCTATCATTTAAAGTTGTAATTATCTATTACTACGCTACCAAATTATTATTTAATGGATATTAATCATTTCACACTTATTATTTTTTTCACCATTTTCAAAATAACTCCACCCAAAATGTTTTGTATTTTATTACTAACTATATAATATCTTATTAAAATAATTTCTTGTGATACACTTGCTACTAATCTAATTTATACGAAAAAGAATGGAAAAAATTATTATTTGAGGCGACTTGTGAGACCTATTAAGTTGTCTCTTTTGCAACCCTTTCAAGACTTTTCAAGTCAGCGAGGGAGTTATGAGGTTGTCTCTTTACAAGACTTTTCAAGTAAATGAGAGAGCTATTAGTTGTCTCTTTGCACGCACATTTTAATGAATAGAGTGGAGCGGTTAGATCGGGAATAGCATGTACAACCGGTCCAATCACTAGTTAAACCATTTTCCACTTGAACAGGCCGAATATGACCAGTTTAATATGTCGAACCGGTATTCAAATCTTTTTTTATCTCTTTTTTACTTTCTTTTAAAATAATAAATCTACAACAAAACAAAATGTATCTTCATATATTGTTTTTAATTAGATACATAGACTATGAATTAAATTTTTAAATGCATGTATTGTCATCTATTTTTTAAGCTTGGTTCGACCACTGAACCAGTAAGCGTGACTTTTTAATATGTGGTCGGTTTATAAAACATTATAGTTTGCAGTAATTGTGTACAAAATTAAAAACTGATTCCTGAATCAAACCTCGCCTATCCTACCCAAAACTAGTTCTTGTTTTTACTTGTATACAATGAAACTGATCTACACCTTAGAAACGTATATGTTCCAAACTAGTTCCATTATACAATCTGCAAGTCTATTTTAAACCGTAACGATTTTACTCCGCTTCAAAAAAGACCAACTCCTTCCTAGTTCCATAATCATATTGTAGGTTGAGACAGTTTAGGATGTTTATATAGAACCACCCCCACCCCTCCCCTCGTTAGTATAAGTAAGCGTGGAATGTATTTAGAGGTATAAACGAGCCAAACCAACTCACAAACTACTCGGGAACGGCTCAATAAAAGCTTAAATCAAGTTGAGCTTAAATGAACTTGAGCTAATATTATGGCTCTTTACTACACAAGTTTGAGCCCGAGCTTCAAATATCGAGCTCAAGCTGGCTCGCGAGCCTAAATGAGTTTTTTGTTTTATATAGTGTGTTGTTTACATGTAAATATATATAAAGAGTTGTTTGCTAATTTCTGAATGATTAAATGGTGAACCGATAAAAGGTCTGAACCATTAAATGTTAAACTATTAAGAGGTCTGAACCATTAAAAGCTAAGACCATCACCAATGAAAAGGTAAAAAATCACCAAAAAACATCTTCTCTTTACTCCACATCACCTTTTCCATCTCTCTCCTCTCTCCTTTCTTTCCCTCACATACTTAAAAGTTAATGTTTTTGGAAAAAAACTTTTAGATCTTTTCTTTCCTCCACATCCTATTATCTTTCCTTCACATCACATTTTCTTTCCTCAAAAACACCAAAAAACATTTCTATTGGAGATGTTCTAATATATCGTTTAAATATTTAAAGACAAATGTCTGACTAATTCATATAACAGTTCTTAATCATTTAGCATTAGTATAATGCTTAACAATTCAAAGACAAATGTCTGAACCATTCAAACATTTGCTCGCTAAACAAACAGTCTGAATCATTAAGTGTTGAATCATTCAGACGTTTGAACCATTAAGAGGCTGATTCAGATGCTGTCAAATCGCCCCTAAATATATATTTACATAAACCATATTATTATGATAAACATAATTGAATAAGATATATTTATGCTCTATATAAAAGTATGATTTTAAATAAATATAAAAGTAATTATAAAAAAAACTAAAATTTGATAATTTTACAATAAATAAGTCGAGCCCGAGCTTGAAAATTTTATGATAAGTCGAGCTCGAGTTTTAAAAACAAAATTACAAACTAGTCGAGCTTGAGCTCGAGCTTTCTAAATCCAAAACGATCTAAGCTCGAGCATAAGCGAGCTTGGGCTCCGCTCGGCTCGTTTACACCCTTAGATATATCGGACGTGAGGCTGATGTAGCAGCCGCTAGACGATCACGAGTAGAACATGCACCTAGTAGCGTGAGAGGAGAAGGATCCCTAGCCTGTCATGTCATTTCAGGTATTCCCATCAAGTTAGAGTTTTATTATGATCCCTAGGTAGGCTTGTGTGTGTGTGTGATTGCCTTGTCTTAAAAGGGTTGATGTTTCCTTGCTTAGGTTGATATTGAGAGCTTCCTAGGGTTAAAACTTTAGTGCTCTTGAGTGCAAGAAGCAAAGTAGTATTTGATACGCAAGAATGAATGATGGAATGAAATTAACAATTGAGGGTGCATGAAAAAAAAGATAAGTTTGGTTGGTGGAGGTAATATAATAAATCATTACAAAGTTGATTCCATTTTCTTTAATTCATTCCATCCACACCCCTTTTTTTCATTTCATTCCTTCTTTCATCTTTATTCACCAACACCACCTACATACAACAACTACCACCCGCCACCAATATCGATCGTCATTAGCCACCACCACAACCGCCAACCACCGTCATCGGCAATCACCACCACTAGGGCTGTAAATGAACCGAACGAACACGAACAAGGCGTTGTTCGTGTTCGTTCATTAAGAAATAAACTTGTTCATGAACACTTATCGAACGAGAATTATTGTTCGTGTTCGTTCATTAAGAAAATGAACATGTTCATGAACTGTTCACGAACACTTACCGAACGCAAACGAACACAAGCAAATGTTCATGAACAAGATGAACACAAAAAAATTTATAAACACAAACGAATACAAATTATTATAGATTTATTTTAGAATAAAATTTATATTGTATTATTACAAAGATTACCCAAAACTAATAAAAAATAATAAGTAGTTAACGTATATATAAAAAATTACTTGATGTAATAGTCATAAAAAATAACACAATAATTAAGAATATAAAAGAACATAAACAAACACTTTATCGAACATTCATGAATGAACACTAACGAACATAAACGAACACATTATCGAACGTTCGCGAACATAAATGAACGAACGCGGGTTGTGTTCATGTTCGTTTGTTTAACTAAACGAACGAAATTTCCGTGTTCGTGTTCGTTCATTTACTTAACGAACGAACATAAACGAACTTCCCACCGAACGGTTCACGAACTGTTCGCTGAACGTTCAATTCGTTTGCAGCCCTAAACACCACTACCAACCACCAGCACCGATAATCACCACCAATTACGGCCTGCTACCCAGCACCACAAACCACTGTCACCGCCACCGCCCACCACCAGCATCGCCCATCCACCAGCCACCATCTTCGTGCATCACCGTCCCCCACCATCACCCACCACCGCCTCGCACCACCGCCTCCCACCACCGCCCCCACCACCGCCCCCCACCTCCCCACCACAGCCGCCTGCCAACATGACCAGCCACCGACTGTCATAGCCGCCACCACTGCCAATCACCGTCATCATCAATCACCAGTGGCCACCACTATCATTGGTCATCACTATTATAACCATATTTGTATGTTATTCCTTCACATGTTACTAACAAACAAACCATATAAAGTAATGATTTATTTCATTCCTACATGGTAACCAAATCGGATAATTGAATATAGATTCATTTCATTAATTCATCAATTTCATTTCTTCATCTATTCAATTACCTCATTCATTCTATTATCTCATACAAAACAAACCCCGATAGTGTATGGAGGTTTCAAGTGGAGAGGACTAGAGAGTGCTTGAGAGAATTAAATGGAAGAAAACAAAGTGTGGGAAGGATGGGGTGGAGGTTTCTGCCGATAAGGGGAAAGAGAAGGCTAAATGGCTCTTGGACTCTACAAGATAGTCTAGATACATGGAAGATTTTGGTTAGTGAATCGAGACATGGATCTTGACAAGATTTAAAAGTCTTTCATGCCATGCAAGAGCGTGAATTGGTGGAGATTAAAAGTGTGGTTGAGTGTTAGAAGTTTCTAGTTAAGATTTGATGAATCTTAATATCCATAGATCAGCTTTTCTACCATGCATATATGCATATGTTATATGTATTCATATGTGTGTATGTAGATATATGTGTGACGTGTGTGTGTCGTGTTTGTATATGCATTGATATTAATTTTGTCTTATTAGAGATTTGAGAAGATTTGCCTAGATTGTTAGTTGATTATCAAAAGTTATTATGATTTTGCATATGGAAGGATTATTCTGTATTGGTTAAATGGTAGGTAATTTAACCACACTTAGTTTTTATAAAATATTAGTTATTTTATGCATTGTTCATAACTTATTTTATTTTATAAAAGTTTAAATCTTTAGTTTTTACATATTTTAGCCAATACCTTTTATGTTAAATAAATGTAAGTATGTATATTTTGATAATCCTTGTTTGTTGGACATGTAACTATTTTTGCGTGGCTCGTACACATCGTGGTTTAACATTTCGTCTTATGTACGGTTACGTGACGGGATCGTTATAAATGTAAGTTTTGGCGTCTGGCATATATTGTGATTTAACATTCCGTCACGTGTTCGGTTAGATGTCGAGGTCATTATAAATATAAGTTGATAAATAAAGACAATAAAATATTTAATTGGTTTAAAAGCATTTAGTTAAATATTAAATGGAAAATTTTAAAGTGAAAAGAAAAAAAATAGTTCTCATCTGTATAATAAAAAAAGGAAACAAAATATATAAAAATTGTTGAAATAAAAAGCAAAAATACTGATACAAATATAGATCTTTCAACGGGACTCGAACCTGGGTCTCGGCAGTCATACTATGGCAATGTCCTACCACTATACTAGCAAGTCAAGAACAAACAAAACTCGAATATTTAACATTTTGTTCAAAACGAATATTAAGAAAAAGAAACCAGAGGTTGCCAAGTGGCAACTGCTCATTGGTCAACCGCCTTCAATGTCCAATATAAAAGAAGTACCTTAGACGTTGTTGGCAGTTTTTTATAATTAAATTAGCTTTAGTTAGTTGTGTATCAGACACGAGTGGGAGTTAGAGAGTTAATTATTAAAATAACATAAAAATATAAATAAAACTAAATGTATTATATAGGTTGAAAAATAAAATTAATTAGTTATTTATTGTTAATTATATAATACAAAATTTAGTAATTTGTGTATTACACGAGTTAATATATAAATATTAATTATAATGAAAGTTTATGAAGCATAAAATGATATTTTAAAATAAGATATGATTAAAATTACATATGAATAATAATTATAAGTAATAACTACAAGTAACAAAATAATAATACTAATTTTTAAACTTTAGTTTTTAGTTTTTTGTTAATTTAACCATTTTTTCAAAACAAACCGTGTTAAAATATCATTTTTAAAAGTTTCTTATTATAAATTCTAATTTTAATTATTTTTAGTTTACAAAGAAGTTTACTTTATAAAAACATCAATTTTAAAATATTTTATTTTAAATATGTTTGATGTTTTAGAAAACTCTTATTTTATAAAAAATTATTTTCTAGAAATAACATTAATAAAAATACATCTTTTCTTAATTTATTAAAAAATATTTTAGTATTTAAAAGAATTAAAATTATTTAATCTTTAACTTAGGTAATTATTTAAGATGAGAGAGAGACGGGAAAACAAACTTAGAGGGCCTAAGAATGTGACAAGTGTCTCTCAATTACTCTTTTAGTATTATACCAGGTTAGTTACCCGTGTGTTACACGAGTTGAAAAAAAAATGACACTTACGAACTTAAATTGTGGCATGATATGAGATATGAAACAAATAAATTAAAATATTAAAATGGTCTCAATAGTTAGGGTATCTGAAAAATAAAAAGTAAACAAGTTTGAAAGAAAAAAGAGAGCTCATATTGTATTAATAAATAAATATAATAAAAATATAAAATTTGAAATAAAGAAACAATATTAAAAGAAAGAATGATTAACATTAAAACAAATGTTTATAAAGATCACATACTTATGCGTAAACAATATTAGAAATTTTATTTATTAATTGTACGCTTTATCTAAAATTAGTATAATTAATTAATTTTTTCTGTGTATATATCTGAGATATGGTTGGAAAGAGTATGTAAGTTATAATTAAAAAACAAAATTTTAAAAGTTACGAAATATATGAAAATGCTTTTAAGGTTAAAAATCAAGATTTTCAAAATGAATATAATTAAGACATGTGGCAAAGTCTACATGACGTCTAAATATACAATCTAGTTAAACATCATGTGAACAATAATTAGTTTTTTATTATATGTTATAGATTATATATTATAGATTATAGATTATAGATATGTTGGTAAGTTTAATACATATAAAGTTTATGACTATATCGTATCGTTTTGGTTGAGAAAACTCATTTTATTTTAGTTATGAAACATGTTACTTTTATTTTATTTAGTAATCACACCAAAATCACCCACGAGAACCATCTTCTATATGACTATAGTCTATATTATTATATATATACTAATTACCAACTTAGTTATGCATTATGTGTTGTACAACATGTTTTAAGGGTTGTATCCAACTTTTGTTTTATTCTTTTTAATCTTTAACCTTTTTATTTTAACCCAACGTTTTTACATCTTTTAACAATTTAACCCAAAAAAAATTTACTTTTAACTTTGGTCTCTATACTTTTTATATTTTAAAAGTTTTTGTTTTACGTTTTGGTTTATATTTTGCAAGTTAACACGCCACAGTCTGTGTATGTAGTTCTACGTTTTTACGCTTAGTTTTTATCGTTTAACGGTACTGTCGCAATGCGTTAGCCCAAAATCGACATAGTTATTGATTTATATGTTTTACGTTTCGCCTAATGGTGGTGTGTCCTTAGTTCTACGTTTCGGTTGGTAGTTGCTAACGGTGATGTGTCCTTGTTCTCCTTGGAATGTAACATCTGACTAATTTCAAATTATAAACCCGAAACCATTTTAAAACCTTCTTAAAAGGGTAAAATTTATTATTAAAGTAGGTTATTCGTTTTGATGATCAAACACCACAAATATTTTGTATAATCAATATTATGAATTGGGCTATTAAAATTTCAAGTAGTTTACTGTTTAATCAATTTATAATAATAATGATACATCATAAAAGTTATTATTTTATAAATTTTAAATGTTAATAATAAGTTTTAACCATTAAAACATCTAGTTAAATTACAAGATGTTATTTAATAGACTCATGTAGAATTATAAAACTTTATAAAGTATTTATAATTAAATAAATAAATGAGGGTTTTAATAGTCAAGGGACCAAAGTATTTGTTATTAAATTACAAGATGTTATTTAAAATATAATTCAAGAAACTTTGTTTTAAAGGTTTTGGACATAAAATAATAAGTCCTAAAAACATCAGGGACCTAAGTGTAAATTTATTTTACCCAAACCGCCACCACCATCCCGTCGATTTTCCCTGTTCCGGCCACCACCTCCGGTGTGACACCGCAAAGCGGACAATATTGTTGATGCGAGTGGCCGGGTGTTACATCCGGCCTATGTCCGGCAACCCTCCAATCTTAAAACGCTCGATCAAAATGCAATTAAACCGCTCTTAAACTTTTGCGCATCAGTTTTGAATCTAACACTCAAATTAATTTAGATTAAACGCACTTAAAACAATGCCAACTCGAAACCAAAGTTTGCATCAAATAACCAAGCCATTTGATTCGTAACAGATCAAATGTACACTACATAATTGAGGGGAGATCCTCTGATCAATCTTTCGAAACTCTCTCAACCCTCAATTTCATTCCAAGCATGCGAAATCACGGATTCGTACACCATCGTCAGTCACGACCCTCTCCCATTTTAACTGTTATCGATTTCACATCAATACATGTAATTAAAAACATGTATACACTCGAAATCTTATGAACATCTAAAGCCCTAATATCAATTTCGTTACCATAAACACCTTGATGTTCAATTGGAATCAAATTGATTCTAGGGTTCTTGAGTAATTTGGGGTTTTCTTAATTAATGTTTATAAAAATTATTTGGTGAACTTAAACTAGATTTAGGGACTTGGCCCAATGGTAAAACACACTTCATATATACGGGCGATGTCACACCCCCGCTAAAAGCGGAAACACAAGGATGTAACGAGACGGGATCGTCATAACAAATGGTAGACAATAGAGTTGCAATATAATAAATGATGATAGAGTGTGTCATGATGACACAATGCATCCTAGGGTCTCCACTAAGGCAGCACACCTAGATATTCAATTAGCATTATCACCTGAAAAAATATGCTCAAAATGGTCAACAAAATTGTTGGTGAGCTCGCAGGTTTAAATAGTAAATAGTAAGTTGATGATGTATAGTAAGTGTTGTGGAATACCGTGTATACAGTTATAAGTAAGCAAAATCACATGACAATGAGCTTTACAACCAAACCTAACGACGTATACACAGAATCTTGTCAGACTATATTCACCCAAGGGCCCGTTCCTGGCCACTGTTGGTACCAACTAGTATACCAACAAACAAGGGTGGGGATGTCAACCCAGCAGTACTACTAATACCTATCCGTCGGTTCCCACACTGTAATTAAATGGTTGCAAAGAAGTACCACACAGCGAACTCAAGCATGTATCAGATAAGTACTCACAAAGCAGTATCACGTTGATTCAAGTATGTAAATTGTATGTAAGTTGTACAACATAAAGAAAAATGGGTGAGCATACTTTTCCCCCAAGTTTGTAAATGATTGAAATATTGTATAAGCATAAAAAGGGGCCACGAAACTCACTTGTTAGTGGTAAGTATGAATGATCAAAGTTTCTAAATGTTGTATGCAATGAACGGTCAAACACCTATTGGCAGTTATTGTTAAGCATTAATGATATGTACAAAGTAAATAGTAACGTTCGGTCGGTTCGGGTTGTATCGGTTCGGTCGCGTGTAACACACACAAGCAGACACACGTATTAGATCTTATGTAGATCAAAGTACTAGAAATCATCGCCATTGCCGATGATGATGTTTGTGTAAAAGTTCCATTGTTATTAAAGAAGTATTTGGTAGATATTATTAGTCATGAATCGGTTGTTGATAATTGTAAAAAATGTTAAGTTGATTTGATTTGGAGTATCATTAGTAAGTTTGATAGTGTTGACTTTAACATTGTCATTAGCAATGGCAAACCGTGTCGATGTCACCTTAACATCACACGACATACACACACCACACACAAGAAGGAATTCACACACAGCAACTTCAGTCGCACGACAGGACCAGACGCACGACTCAACACTCCATCCGCATGAATCAACCCTCATTCGTACTAATCAGCTTCATTCGTACGATTGAACCTTCATTCGTGCGACTCAACATTCAGTCGTACCACACAACATCCAATCTCACACATTCATTCGGTCGCAAGACTTAATCGCATGCATACACTCATCCGCATTGACTCAATCGCACTCATACATTCATCCACATGACTCAATCGCACACATACACTCATCCGCATTGACTCAATCGCACTCATACATTCATCCGCATGACTTAATCGCACACATACACACAGTCGCACGACACACCAGTCGCATAACTCAGTCGCATGAATGACACAGTCGCACGACTCAGTCGCATGGTCGACCCAGTCGCATGACTCAGTCGCATGGTCGACCCAGTCGCCAGAACAGCAAAATCGCAACTGCAGGAGGTGTAGAGCAGCCTTCGGCTGCTCCGTTCACAAGTTTTACACCACAAGCACTTCCAGAAACACATTTTGGACACACCCAAACAAGAAGAACACGCAGAAAGACATCACACGCACCCACACGACCTCATGTGCTCGGGTTGGCCCCGAACACCCGAAACCCTAAAAGGAAAGCAGTAAACAAGCAAGAAAGGGACGACCAAGGTCGTCTACCTGCAGGAATGGAGTAGACTCGGTAGTAGTCGAGGTCTTGCCGTTGAAAATGCGAAGAAACGGGGCGGTTTGGTGCAACGAGGAGGAGAAAAGTGGAGATGAAGAAGATGAAGAAGAAGAAGATGAAATAGAGGCTAGGGCTGGAAATGGGATATTTATACCCAGCCCTAGTTTGGCAAAATGTCACATTTGGTCCCTATACTTAACCCCCGAGTTTTCCCAAACTTGTTTCGGTTGAAAACGACTTAATAGGCTAATTATATTATTGATAAAGGTGTAATTAATGATATTGGTAACTTAAAAATGGTTTTATTAATGACAATAATATATATAAAGATGGTATATTTAGTGATAACGATGATGAAAGTTGTAAAAGTTTTAAAGATAGCATATGTTTACGATGAGAGCAACAACATAAAGATGATAAAGCAAGATAGATATACACATGAATAGTTTATAAGGATGAGGAATGAACGTTCGAGAAAATTTAATGGAAATCACGTTAATTGACGGACCTTTAGGTGACGAAAGTCACAATATCCCCCAGTTGAGAGAATTTCGTCCTGAAATTCAGTTGGAGTTAGGTCCAAGAGTGTCACCCTCGAATAGGTGTGGATATTTAAGTTTCATCTGGTCTTCCCGTTCCCATGTAAACTCTGGCCCTCATTTTGAATTCCATCTCACGCGGACAATCGGTATTCTACTGCGCTTCAATTGCTTGACCTTTCGATCCATGATCTCAATGGGTTCCTCAACAAAATGAAGCTTTTCGTCAATCTTGATGTCCTCAATTGGTACGTGAAGTGATTCGTCAGCCAAACACTTCTTGAGGTTCGGCACGTGGAAAGTATCATGTACGCCGCTGAGTTCTTGTGGCAACCTTAATCGGTAAGCCACGGTACCGACTCTTTCTTTCCAAACCAAACAATTCCTTGTGGCAACCTACGTATCTTGGGGCTAACTTCCCTTTCTTTCCAACCAAACAATTCCTTTCCAAGGAGAGACCTTGAGTAGAACTCGATCCCCAATGTTAAACTCTAGAGGCTTTCGACGGTTGCCGGCGTAGCTCTTTTAGTGGTCTCTTGCAGCTTTTAGTCTATCTTTGATTTGGAAAATCTTGTCGGTTGTTTCTTGAATGATTTCTGGGCCTGTTAACTGACTTTCACCAATCTCGGCCCAACAAATGGGTGATCTACATTTCCTTCCATACAATGCTTCGAATGGAGCACATCCAATGCTCGTATGGTAGCTGTTGTTGTAAGAGAACTCAATCAGCGGTAGATAGGTGTCCCAACTACCACCAAAGTCGATTACACATGCCCTCAGCATGTCTTCCAATGTTTGTATAGTTCGTTCACTTTGGCCGTCTGTCTGTGGGTGATAGGCGGTACTCATATCTAATAGAGTGCCCATCGCTTTCTGCAATGTCTGCCAAAATCGTGAAGTAAATCGGCTGTCACGGTCGGATATAATCGACACCGGTACTCCGTGTCTTGTCACGACCTCTTTTATGTACAATCTCGCCAACTTATTTATTTTGTAGTCTTCTCGGATCGGCAAGATATGAGCTAACTTCGTCATCCGATCCACTACGACCCATATCGAGTCATGCCCGTTGCTCGTTCTAGGGAGTTTGGTAATAAAATCCATGGCTATGTTCTCCCATTTCCACTCGGGAATCTCAGGTTGCTGTAATAATCTCGATGGGTTTTGGTGTTTAGCTTTAACTATCGAGCATGTCAAGCATCTGCTGACGTATATAGCAATGTCTTTTTTCATGCCTGGCCACTAGTACAAATCTATGAGATCGTGGTACATCTTGTCTGCACCAGGATGAATAGAATATCATGTCTTGTGTGCTTCATCCATGATCAAGGTACGTACACCTCCCCATCGGGGTACCCATATACGATCCATGAAGTACTGTATACCATCATCCTTGCAACTCATTTGTTTATCCAACCCTTGGAATTCTTCTCCCGCAAGGTTTTCTTCTTTTAATCCCTCATTTTGTGCAATTTAGATCTATGCTTTCAAATTCATTTGAATAGTCAATCCCAACACTCGAGCACGTAGTGGTTTCACGCGTTCTTTGCGGCTTAAAGCATCAACCACCACGTTCGCTTTCCCCTGATGATACAGGATTTCACAATCGTAGTCACTAAGAAGCTCTACCCAATGTCGTTGACGCATATTAAGTTCCTTCTGATCCAGGATGTGTTGGAGGCTCTTATGATCTGTGTAAATGATGCATTTGGTTCCATACAGGTAATGCCTCCATATCTTAAGTGCAAATACTACAGCGCTCAATTCAAGATCATGAGTTGTATAGTTCTTTTCGTGCACCTTAAGTTGTCGTGAAGCGTAGGCAATCACCTTATCCTTATGCATTAGTACACATCTCAATGCTTGATGTGAAGCATCATAGTACACCACAAAATCATCAGTTCCGTCTAGGAGGGACAATATCGGTGCGTTGCACAACTTCTCTTTCAACGTTTGGAACGCTTGTTCTTGTGCATGTCCCCAATCAATCTTCTTGTCTTTTTGAGTCAGCAATGTTAATGGTTGAGCAATCTTTGAAAAATTCGCGATGAAGCGACGATAGTACCCGGCCAATCCTAAGAATTGTCGTATTTCTGATGGTGTCTAGGGTGCATCCCATTTCTTCACTGCTTCAATCTTACGGGGATCTACATGAATCCCATCCTCGTTAACCACATGACCCAAAAAATTCACTTCCCCCAACCAGAATTCACACTTCGAGAACTTGGCGAAAAGTTTCTCATCCCGTAACAGTTCCAGTATTGCCCGAAGGTGTTCCTCGTGATCCTCTTTCGATTGAGAGTATATAGGTATATCGTCTATGAACATGATCACAAACTTATCCAAATAAGATTTACACACCCGATTCATTAGGTCCATATACACTGCTGGTGCGTTAGTCAACCCCAACGGCATGACCAAGAACTCATAGTGCCCATAACGAGTTCTAAAAACTGTTTTTGGTATGTCATCCTCGAAAACCCTTAGTTGATGATATCCAGAACGAAGGTCGATCTTTTAGAAATATGATGCTCCTTGCAGCTGGTCAAACAGGTCGTCGATCCTAGGGAGAGGATACCGATTCTTCACAGTCAATTTGTTCAACTCACGGTAATCGATACACATGCGGAACGACCCATCCTTCTTTTTGACAAATAATACTGGTGCCCCCACGGTGAGTGACTCGGCCGAATAAAACCCTTCTCCAGTAGTTCCTGTAACTGACTAGATAACTCTTGCATTTTAGATGGTGCTAACCGATATGACGTTTGCTACGGTGTAGCTCCGGGAACCAACTCTATACGAAATTCCACCTGTCGTGGAGGAGGCAAACCAGACAAGTCATCAGGAATACATCTGGATAGTCTCGTACCACTGGAATATCTACTAATTTCCTCTCCTCTTCCTTCTTTTCTACCACATGAGCCAGAAAAGCGTAGCACTGCTTTCATAAACTCCGGCATGTTTTCATACAGGAGATAAGCTTTAGACTTCTCCCTGGTCGTTCTCTTTGACTTCTGAGTACCTCCCCGTTTGTCATGGGGATTCGTACTACTTTGTCCTGACAGACAATCTCAACTCCGTGTTTCGACAACCAATCCATTCCCACGATCACGTCGAAACTTCCTAACTCAAGGGTATCAAATCTATATTGAAGGCATGGTTCTCTAATATCATCGGGCACTTCCTAATAATCTCATTGGCCTGAACAACCCTACCATTGGCCATTTCTACAGAGTAGCTAGTTTCTAGCCTACTAGGACTCAAATCAAGCAATTGCACAAACTCAGAAGATATAAAGCTATTGTCTGCTCCAGTATCAAATAATATAGATGTGAAGTGATGATTGAGTAAGTGTGTACCCGTGACAACATTCGGGTCCTGACGGGCATCGTTGGCTCCAATGACAAATGCACGTCCCCGAGCTGTATTTCCTTGATTCGCCGACCTTGATTTCCAACTATGGCCATCACCTGCTGCTGGTTGTTCCCTTGTTGCCCTGACGCCCGATTCAGTCTAGGGCACATGTTTTCGTAGTGATCAGGGCCTCCACACTCATAACGGGCCCTAGCATTCCCAGTGGGGTTAACCGCATTGATCGGTGCCACCAGATTCGGCACCACTCTGCAATCTTTTGCTAGATGCCCCGGGCGCCTACGGTTCACGCACACCCGACACGACATTCCTGGGGGATGATGGAAGTTGCACCTATCACATTTGGGGTGCAGCCCTACGTACTCTCTCTTGCCCTGCGTCACGGCCACAAAATTTCTGGTTGTCTTGGCCCTTTTGTCAAATTTCCTGGCACTCAACCGGCTTGTTTCCCCAACATCTTTTCTTTTCTCTGCTCCTCTTCCTAACACCCTTGTTCTCACCATCTCATCAGTTAGAGCGCCAGCCTTCATATTGCACTTTGAATCGTAGGAGGAGAATCTGATGTTACAATTGCTCGGACTTGAGGCGCAAGTCCCCAAATATACCTCTCGATCCTATTTGATTCCTGAGTGACCAGATGTGGAAACAATCTTGCCAACTCATGAAAACGGTCAGTGTAAGCTGTGTGCCCAGCCCCCATCATAGCATGATTCCAAAATTCATGCTCCAGTTTCTGCATCTCATTGAGGGGGGTAGTATTCTTAAGTGATCAGTGCTTTAAACTCATCCCATGACATTTGCATTGCTGATTCTCTTCCCCTAGCCTGAACCTGGGTGTTCCACCAAGTTAGTGCTTTGCCCTGTAGTGAACATGTGGCATACTTGATCTTCTGGCTATCGAGGCATTCGCTGATGTCAATTACTGCCTCCATTTTCTCAAGCCACCTGGTCAGGGCTATCGCTCCACCTTTTCCATCAAACTCTTTCGGTTTGCAGGCCACAAACTCCTTGTACGAACATCCCCTTCTAGCATTAACAACAGCTGTTCCACCATTCCCGGTCTCCTGATTACTCTCGTTCCCAGTCGGGTTCCAATTTCCCACTTCTGTTTCAATCCCACCTTGACCTCTTTCTCCATTATCCCCATTATCATTGCCACCGTCCCCGTGGGGGTGGTGATTCTGAAGAGCATCACTCACTTGGGCCATTATAGTCGGGATCAGTGCGGCCAACCGTTGAGCGATCAGAGCTGCCATGTCAGAGTCTCCTGTTCCCTGATTATTACTAGAAGGGCCATCACTTGTTCTTGGTGCTCTGCCTCTGCCTCTGTCTCTGCCCCTCGGGGCTTCACTTCCGCCATTATTGCTGCGGGTAACTCTTTGAGGCGGCATTTTCTAATCATAAAAGTAATAAACACATAAGCTTTAACCATTTCAAAGTATATTATCCATACCACTCATCAAAGTCCAGCCTTCCAAGTTAATATCACACTTGTTGTTACCACACATCACATACAAATCGTGTAGTTCTCACACCATGAATCGGTAATGTTCTAACAGTAGTCCATCATAATAATTGCAAATCCATGCATATAATCACGTTTAGTCTAACGAAGGTTGTCTATCACCTCCTCTTTTGAGGTTTCAGACATAACCTCCTCAGGGTCAATCTCAATGTCCGAGGTCAAGCGCAATAGCATGATCTGTGAAGATCTCTTCGGGTTTAATACTCGGGTTGATAAACCAACTCGGCGTGCAGAGGGAACGGAAGATCCAATAGAAGCATCCCATAAAGAGTGGACATAAGGGCTCCCTCACAGGGTGAAAAGATCACAAGGCAGATAGATAAATGAACAAGTAACGTGGAACACACATGAGATATAAAATGCACACACACCCTAGCATGCAAATCTACAAGAAGGTTCCTAGGTTATAATCTAGGTCAAGTGAATTGCCTGATTCTCTATAACCAATGGCTCTGATACTAGTCTGTCACACCCCCGCTAAAAGCGGAACACGGGGATGTAACGAGACGGGATCGTCATAACACATGGTAGACAATAGCGTTGCAAATAATAAATGATGATAGAGCGTGTCATGACGACACCCGACACAAAGGAGACTTGTGTCATGTTTAGTCAATATTCAGGACAACATAGCCATAAGCATAAACATGTTAAATGATTCAAATAGTCAAATAGTAACAATTGTAATGTAATTCCCACAACCGGGAACAAGTATCAAAAGAATGAAGTTGTTTAATCAGACTACAACAATGTTCCAAAATGTATGTTTGTCATGTATGTTTAGTCTCAAATATACATCATAGGGTCTCCACTAAGGCAGCACACCTAGATCTTCAATTAGCATTGTCACCTGAAAAGATATGCTCAAAATGGTCAACAAAATTGTTGTGAGCTCGCAAGTTTAAATAGTAAATAGTAAGTTGATGATGTATAGTAAGTGTTGTGGAATACCGTGTATACAGTTATAAGTAAGCAAAATCACATGACAATGAGCTTTACAACCAAACCTAACGACGTACACACAGAATCTTGTCAGAATATATTCACCCAAGGGCCCGTTCCTGGCCATTGTTGGTACCAACTAGTATACCAACAAACAAGGGTGGGGATGTCAACCCAGCAGTACTACCAATACCTATCCGTCGGTTCCCACACTGGAATTAAATGGTTGCAAAGAAGTACCACACAGCGAACTCAAGCTTGTATCAGATAAGTACTCACAAAGCAGTATCACGTTGATTCAAGTATGTAAATTGTATGTAAGTTGTACAACATAAAGAAAAATGGGTGAGCATACTTTTCCCCCAAGTTTGTAAATGATTGAAATATTGTATAAGCATAAAAAGGGGCCATGAAACTCACTTGTTAAGTGGTAAGTATGAATGATCAAAGTTTCTAAATGTTGTATGCAATGAACGGTCAAACACCTATTGACAGTTATTGTTAAGCATTAATGATATGTACAAAGTAAATAGTAACGTTCGGTCGGTTCGGGTTGTATCGGTTCGGTCGCGTGTAACACACACAAGCAGACACACGTATTAGATCTTATGTAGATCCAAGTACTAGAAATCGTCGTCATTGCCGATGATGTTTGTGTAAAAGTTCCATTGTTATTAAAGAAGTATTTGGTAGATATTAGTAGTCATGAATCGGTTGTTGAAAATTGTAAAAAATGTTAAGTTGATTTGATTTGGAGTATCATTAGTAAGTTTGATAGTGTTGACTTTAACATTGTCATTTGCAATGGCAAACCGTGTCGATGTCACCTTAACATCACACGACATACACACACCACACACAAGAAGGAATTCACACACAGCAACTTCAGTCGCACGACAGGACCAGACGCACGACTCAACACTCCATCCGCACGAATCAACCCTCATTCATACTAATCAGCTTCATTCGTACGATTGAACCTTCATTCGTGCGACTCAACATTCAGTCGTACCACACAACATCCAATCTCACACATTCATTCGGTCGCAAGACTTAATCGCATGCATACACTCATCCGCATTGACTCAATCACACTCATACTTCATCCACATGACTCAATCGCACACATACACTCATCCGCATTGACTCAATTGCACTCATATATTCATCCGCATGACTTAATCGCACACATACACACAGTCGCACGACACACCCAGTCGCATAACTCAGTCGCACGAATGACACAGTCGCACGACTCAGTCGCATGGTCGACCCAGTCGCATGACTCAGTCGCATGACTCAGTCGCATGGTCGACCCAGTCGCATGACTCAGTCGCATGGTGTAGAATCGCGACTGCAGGAGGTGTAGAGCAGCCTTCGGCTGCTCCGTTCATGATTTTTACACTACAAGCACTTCTAGAAACACATTTTGCACACACCCAAACAAGAAGAACACGCAGAAATACATCACACGCACCCAAACAAGAAGAACACGCAGAAAGACATCACACGCACCCACACGACCTCATGTGCTCGGGTTGGCCCCGAACACCCGAAACCCAAAAAGGACAGGAGTAAACGAGCAAGAAAAGGGATGATCAAGGTTGTCTACCTGCAAGAATAGAGTAGACTCGGTAGTAGCTGAGGTCTTGCCCGTGAAAACGCGAAGAAACGGGGCGGTTTGGTGCAAGTAGGAGGAGAAAAGTGGAGATGAAGAAGATGAAGAAGAAGAAGAAGATGAAATGGATGCTAGGGCTGGAAATGGGGTATTTATACCCAACCCTAGTTTGGCAAAATGTCACATTTGGTCCCTGCACTTAACCCCCGAGTTTTCTCAAACTTGTTTCGGTTGAAAACGACTTTAATAGGCTAATTATATTACTGATAAAGGTGTGATTAATGATATTGGTAACTTAAAAATGGTTTTATTAATGACAATAATATTATATAAAGATGGTATATTAGTGATAACGATGATGAAAATTGTAAAAGTTTTAAAGATAGCATATGTTTACGATGAGAGCACAAGCATAAGATGTTAAAGCAAGAATGATATCCACATGATTCGTTATAAGGATGAGGAATGAACATTCGAGAAAAGTTAACGGAAATCCCATTAATTGACGGACCTTTAGGTGACGGATGTCACAGGCGACCTAGGTTCGACCCTGGGCACCCGCATATATATTTTTTGATTATTTTCTTAATCAAAATAATCTTTTAAAAACTATTATTATATCATAATATTAATATAAAAATAGTTTTTTAACTAAAACATTTAGACATTTTTAAATAATTTTTTTAAAGATTTTAAAACATATAATTTTTAAATTTAATTACCTTCTTTAAGAATAACAAAGTTTATAAAAACATTATAAATACATTTATGTGATTTAAATATTATAAAATTATTATAGTTCAAACTTATATTATTTCAAACCGTTTTAAAATCTATATATTACAAATACTTTAAATAATTAACAATTAATTATTTAAATCATTAAATATTCAATTAGTTATTCAATCAAGTATATTGTAAATAAATAGTTATTTACCTTTCACACTTTAATGCCTAACCTCTATTTATCAATTAATAAAATTAAATATTTGAGTTGTATGTAAATACGTAAGTTCACTACGATTCATCTTGATTTTAATCTTAATTATTTTAATTAATATATTCTTTAAATATTTATTAAATTCTTGAAACTTATAAAGCAATATAACCTCTATTATTCTTTATTATTTTATTAAGGTTTTGTTATTATAAGACGTTTATAAGGATTATTTAAACGTTTAAAAACTTTATAAAATAACTTTAGATAATTTTATATTATTTTGCAGGTCATATAAATAAGTATTCAATAAATTATCTTTATCAAGTCTTAAATTATTAATTATTAAGTTAATTATTTCTTTTTCACATATTATATTTATCTTTATTAAACCAGTAAATTAGAGTATTGAATTATTCATTATCGTTCTCAATTTTAATTTATTTGTTTCATCTTTATTGAACCAAATCAGATGTATGATTTTATTTTATTTTATTATTAAACCCCCAAATTCCAATGAAAACCCTAGTTCATATATAGTCATTATTCTTAACTTTATTCTAACCCTAAGACACCAAATCTTAGGTTGAATCGTGAAGGAAACGTTTGAGTAATCTTATTTTCATATTGTTATCTTAAGTTCACTTTGTAGACGTGAGTTTTCCATGTGAGTTCTTTATGCCTATTTTTACTTTATTTTACACCTTTAGGGGTAAAACATGTTAATCTTATAAACGTACACTTGTAAACATTTTGATACCTATAAATACACATGCATTCATCTTTACTTTTATCATGGTTATTGATATTATTGTGAGTCTTATATAAGATACATTATATGTTGACAATCATTAACTATTGTTAGCCTAGCGATGTCATAGATCTATGGGTCTGACAAGCCTACTTGGTTAATCCAAGTACACTTAGCTAATCGTTTAATCTTGTAATCTTGTAAACTGTCAAGGTTTGATTGTCGCTATATGTGTTCTATAAACTTGCATAATTCATAACCATTGACATGAATTGCTACTTGTAAATCTTATATATATATATATTATATATATATATAATATATATATATGTATGTATGTATGTGTGTGTGTATGTTTAACCCATGGAAACTCACTAACTTTCAAAGTTGACCATTTATTTTTAACATGTTTCAGGTTTGATACTCGAGGAACTCTTCTTGCTCATATAAGACTTGGACTTAGATAAATTAAACATCTTGTGTTGTTGTTTATACTTTTGTGTATTGTAATGACTTAATTGACTTGTATTGTTCAATGAATAATAATATTTAATATTATTCCAACTAATTTAGTTTCATGTGCTATGAACAATCGTTTCACATTCATCTACCTCGATGATTCCGTCGTCGATCGGGGTGTGACATGGAACGCGGGGGGCTTAATATGTAAGGCCCCGTTTCCGGAAACCTCACAGTTGGTCAATCACAGCAATTAAAACACTATACATTATAATTATACAAACTTAAGCAGCGGAAATGATTATCAAAAACCATTCATTTCATTAAAAACATTGTTGTTAAGCAATACATCATCATTAACGGTTTACAAAAGAATTTTTTTAACGCATTACAAAACCACAACAACATAGAATATGAATGGATGTCAGTCTTTCCCTACCGAGTAGCTTAACTCTCGTGCCATTCTCAGCAATAATTACCTGCCAACTGAAAATATATAAAAGTCAATGTTGCTGAGTGAGCTCTAGTTTTTAAAGTAATAAAATACTTTCTATATGTTTTATATGAAAATACTCTTTTCAGTAAAATACAACTCTGTACTGTATATGCGAGCACACATTAACTATATGAACAAGTATTGTTCGTTCTCTTTACTGTATGTTTTGTTTGTAAACTTTTATCTTTATGTTTCACTTTCTGTATGGACCAATGAGCAATACCCCAACTATATGCGCGATGGAAAACGGGTGATGGGCCATCTATATCCCTCGAAAGGGTCAACTGTATCCCTCGAAAGGGTCAATATATCCCTCGAAAGCGTCAACTGTATCCCTCGAAAGGGTCAACTATATCCCTCGAAAGGGTTCTGTGTACCGTGTACAAGGCCAACCCAATCACCCAGGACACGCTACAAAGGTCCTGCCAATCTCAATTGATTGACCCTGTGTGCATAATAGGATAGCTAACCCACAGCACAGTTGAGCTAATGACAACATGATCGTATACCTCCTGTAAGCTTGCAAGAGTTGTTAACATTTTCATTAATGTTCCTTTTATTTTTCTTTATTGCTCTTTCACTTTATTATTACGATATACTTTACGTTACGATAATAACATACCACGTAAAGTCATATACTATAAGTAATAATAATAATAATAGCAATAATAATATTAAGGAACAATCATAAGTAATCATATCATGCATGAAACATCATCATTTATAAGCCCTTAGTCAACCTTGGTCAAAACCCTAAAGCACAAACTCCTAGAAAATTCTGTAAAAATTTCTAAGTGCTTAGGCGCATGGGAACTATTTGAGCGCATGAGCCTTGTTCGGGCGTTTCATCACTATGTAGGCGCATCAGCCAACACTTATCATTTATCACTTTAGGCACATGAACTATTCAGACGCATGGGCACTATTTGTGTGTATGAACACTTAGACGCATGGATAATTCGGACGCATGGACACTTAGGCGCATGAGCCACTTGGGCGCATGGGCACTATTGGTGCGCATAGCCCTACACTTAGTCGTCCTGCTAACATTTCTAGGCGCATGGACCACTGTTCAAGCGCATGGGCTATACTTATAACATTTCTAAGGTAAAATAGGCGCATGGGCTACTGTTTAGGCGCCTAGATTACACTTAAATCTTTCTAAGGCATATTCAGGCGCATGAGCCTTATCTAGGCGCATGGACCTTCTGTTCAACATGTTTCCAGTATGTTTTCAAACCCAATCATTGAACCCATCTGTTCAAGCTTAATGTGGCTATTCTAAACATGAAAAACCTATGAGCATTCAAGAATCAACATCCAATCATGCACATAACATACGGGTAAACATACAAAAGCTTTGAAAATCGTTTAAATACATTTTCAACCCCAAAGATAGTTTAAAACAAGTAAAACCAGGGTCTAGAACTCACCTGATGCAACTTGGGTGTTTCTTCCTTTCTAACCCGCTTACAATGTGTTCAAACACCTAATAACAACACCACACACACGCACCCGAGCACATACACAACACATAAGCACATAAACACATAACCGGGATAAAAACCCGTCATAAACACATAAAAACCACGAATTCTTACCTTGAATTCGTTCACTTCTTCTTCAAAACCCGAAGTTCTGCTCTTCTTCCTTGTCTCTCTCTCTAAAACCGAAAGTAGTGGTGATGTGAAGTGAGGGTGGGCGGCCATGCCCACCTTTACACCAACTTTATCAAACTTTTGTCCTTTTGGACACTTTTAGTCCTCCACTTGGACTTTATTACATTTCTTTCTTTTTATTCCTCGTAACTTGTCTTTTAAAAATAATCGGGTGTTATAGATTAATACTAGTTAACTTAGAAAGATAAAATTAATAAAAGGGAAAGCTCCAAAATAAATGTATAAAAAATAATACCAATTAGGGTTGTTTAAATAGCTCGGCACTCGAAACTCGCTCGAACTTGTTCGAAAAAAGCTCGGATTTTTGCCCGTTCGAAATTTGGCTCGGTTGTAAACAAACCGAGCGGCTCGGTTCGGTTTGAAAATGAATCGAGCACAAGCAAATGTACGCTTGCTCGTCGCTCGCTCGGTTTCGCTCGAATTATTTTTTAGTTTAGTTTTTATATATTATATATTTGTTAATCTATTTAGTTATTTACCACTTACCATTATTTTAATTAATAAGTCAAAAGATCAACTACCATAAATGTAAAGATTTAATTAGCTAATCAAATCATCACTTCACATTTCAAAATACTTTCAACATTCCACCCATAAACACTTTCCAGTCGTCCTCGTATCCCCCACCTCCCTACCGATTGCTGAGGCGCTGACCTGCGGCACTCAAACATGTAGCCCCCGACCTCTAGCACTCTGACATGCGACCCCGACCTTCGGCAATCCGACCTACAATAGTCTGATCTCGCATCCCACCTTCGACAATCCACCTCAGAAGTGCGAAGCCCGACCTTGTTCAAAGCCCGACCTTGTTCGAAGCCCGACATTGTTCAGTTGTTCCTACTCGCGATATCTTGAGCTTAGATTTTTTTTATAATTTGGTTCTTAAAGAACATTTTCACAAGCATCTGTAAAGATACAACGCTTAGAACTTGAAAGTTGAAAGTTTTAAATGAATTATTTGTTTTGCCTTAAATTATAAATGAAACCAAACAAAACTGAGCAAAACCGAACGACACCGAAAGAAACCGAGCGCTCAATTTAAAACTGAACCGAGTTTGAGCTCGAATTTGTAAATTCGAACCGAACCGAGCCGCTAGGTTTGAAACCGAACCAAGTTCGAGCGAAGCTGCGTTCGGTTCGATTCGTGAACAGCCCTAATACCAATATACATAGTAGCCCAAGTCCAAGCTCAAGCCCAAGCCCAAGTTCTCTTTCCGTGCATTCAAACACTTTGACTTAGCCAACCCACTGGATTTTCCATTTGGCCTTCAACTCTTCTCGGCCCATTTCCACTCTAGTTAGAGCATTCGCAGTAGGTGGCTCATTTTTTATTTGAGTGTGTCTTATATTATAGGAGATGATTGTAAGTGGATTTGAGTAAATGAGACAAAATTTAATTGAAAGAGAGTAAAAAAATTGTGCTTTTAGTTTAAACTAGTATTAAGCCCCCGACGTTGCAACAGGAGGCGGAAAACCATGTAAAGTAGCACCAATAACACACTACCGTCAGTTATCACCAACACCAAAATTGCTCGTATTAGAAAAAAACCGAGCAGAAAATAGACGTAAAAAAGTGAACCATATAGGTGAAACATAAAGCATCTAAAACAATAAGTTAATATAGTTCCAATGGCAAGCGACGTGTTCGTTAAAACGGGAAAAAATAAGCTTAAAAACGTTGAACACACTCATGTTGCGGCGTGTTAACTGGCAAATTTTGGACCAAAATGTAAAACAAAATTTTTTTAGATATGAAAAGCATAAGGGTCCATAATTGAAAATTAAAAAGTATTAAACATAAATTGTAAAAGATATAAAAATATTAAGTTAAAATAAAAAAGTTAAAGGTTAAAAACGAAAAAGTCAGAAGATGGATACAACTCCCAAAGGATATGATACAACCTATTATGTATAATCAAGTTGGTAATTATTATATATATATAATATGGAGATGGGGATGGAGATGTTAGTGTGAATGCTCTTAGCCCAACATAATCCTAGATTAAAACAAAATAAATACTTGTTAAACATAATATCTTTTTGTTGGATTAATCACTGAATCATTAACTCAAACATCAAAAAAGTAAGAATCGAATAGCAAACCAACTATTTGCATCGTTGAATAAGAGTGATTACAAGAATTAAAGTGAAATAGAAACAATGAGAATGAATGAGTTTTATTAAATTTTTAATAGACATTTGATCAAGTGACCTACATTAAACATCTAATCTTAATACTTTCATGAGACGAAATGACTAGTAAGACACCATCTATCCTTTTACATTTATCATCTCACCAACATAGACGAATTGTTGACTTATGAAATAAATCATATTAAGGAATCTCTACATTATTGTAAATATCTAATATCAAATTTATTCAATATTATTATGAATAACCTTTAATTGATGATGTCCTTTGTGAAACAGAACATGTGTTTTGATCGTTCATGATGCATTTCAAAACCAATGTCGTAAAAATCGCGATCAGCCTCTGATTAGTCGACGATTAGTCGCTAATCGGAGGTCAGCGCTTTGCTTTCACCAAATCGGTGATGCTAGGCGGTAGCCGATCAAAATTAGTCAAAGCTGGACCAAATTGTCCCGATCAGTCGTGCTCCAGCGACGATAACCGCTGGATTTTACCATTCTGACGTCGTATTTGCCGATTCCGGAGACCATTTGCGACTCTGGTGACGGGAACGGGGGAAGGGACAAACAATAGTAACTTGAACGATGGAAGGGGGCGGTTTTTTATTACTATTCGTCGTGGAATAGGGTTGACGATTAATGATCGATGACTTTTTGTTATGAATGAGCGTATTTTTTATAGACTGTGTTTCAGTTATGATTCATTTTTAATGGTTCGGTTGTATGATCTAAAAACCTAATCTTCTTAATATTATCAAAATATTATTCTTTTCATGTTTTTGTGTTTTTTACTCGAATCATTTGGTTCATCACATTGTTCTCCTCACCGAGCCTAATTTTTTGGAAAAGAGCAAATTATATTTCCCCCCGAGATCCCTATTATAGTTAATAGTTGAGACCTCCCTCAAGGTAGTGAGTCAAATCAGTCTTTGTGATCAAATACATTACGGTGGAATTATAAATTTGTATATATGGTAATGGGTGAGATTGTTTGTATTTATAAATGTGTTCAAAATACGCATATGTATATGGCTGTTGGCAAAACTCTCGAACTTTAATGGTACTAATGGATGCGAACTTGTATAGAGATGGCATTCACCAAATGTTTATCGACCATCTTGTCACATTCCTTTTAATCAACTTTTAGCACAACTGGTAATTATTCTATTTGAGATATAAGTATTGGAGCAATAGGATGATCAATAGAACTTTATGTATTTTAGTTTTCTTTATATGTTGTTACTTGTACGATATGTCTAGACTCCTTTCTAGTTTGACCACTATAAGCATGCATTATCATTTATTTTTAGTTAACCTCAACTTGAATATACTAATTCATAGGGTTGGTTTGGTTATGTGTCACATCGGTTAGGTGATTGGTTGTTCTCAGTTTCCTTTTTGCAAATCAGATAACACAAATTGTTTAACCTTTCTCGACTAGAACCCGACCATTTCAACACACCTACTCATGAGAACATGATGCGAAGAAAGAGCATACGCAAACGACGAAATTCATGGAGAACGCTAGATATTAGATCGAAAAAAAACTTGGAGAACGCTCATTCAATTCCGCTTTGGTTTGTAATGAGTCGAGCCCAAGCAAATAGGCACTCGCTCCATTGACTTGAAGTATTTGTTAGTTTATTTTATATGAACACACAAATATATAATTATATTTAACTCAGTATAAATCTATAATATTAATTGCTCGCCCAACATGTGATGTAGCCCACTATTAGAGTTGTTTACGAGCCGAACCGAGCCAAACCGAGCAGACATTTGCTCGTGCTTGGCTTGTTTTCAAACCGACTTGAGTTGATCGGCTCGTTTGCAATCGAGCGGAAAATCGAACGAGCATTTATCAAGCGTTAATTGTTCAAGCGAGCGTCGAGCGAGTGCAAGCGAGTGCAAACGAGCAACGAAGAAAGTGTACAACCAACTATCCTATGTCTAATACCATTTATATTGCGGTGAACAATTTTTAATTACTTAAAAAACAACCACATTTTATAACATGACATTTTCATGGATGATAATATGTTGTGGCTGAAGATCAGGCTAATGTTGTATCTGATAAGGCGGAGAGCAAATTGCAAAGAATGAGACAATGAGAGCGGGGGATGAATGACAAAAATTATCTTTTAGCGACTTATGATTTCACTTTGATGCTTAGTGTAAATTCTTTATTAGGTTAATTGAGTAACTGGATCATATCTACTAGTAGTGTTCTATGTGTGTTATGTGTGTATGTGTATATTAATTCGAGCCGAACCGAATTGAGCGGACCTATGCTCGTGTTTGGCTCGTTTACAAACTGATCCAATCCGATCGGCTTTTTTTACGGCCGAGGAACAATTCGAACGAGTATTTTCGAGCAAATTCCGAACGAACGTCGAGCAGGCAAACGACAAGTGCCGAGCGTTTTGATCAGCGCTACCCACTATGTATTAGCCCGCATCAAAATTAAGCCTACAGCCTTAATTCTTCACATCTTATTCTCAAAATTCACTATAGCCTTTGATCGACGGCATGCTTTAAATATTTGAGTTTAATTAGAACTTAATTTGTGTTTCAATTTTATACTAACGTTGAATTTATTTTGTATGTTTTTATGTTATATTGATGAGTTTGTGAGTTAAAACTCTTTAAATGAATGACAAAACGAGATGGCAAACCTGACATGACTGTATTTTGTTAAACTTTATACTAAATTTAACATGAAACCGAAACGAACCGAGCTACTCGTTTATAAAACAAATCGTGCATGACCAGCAATTCTCCCTCGCCTTTGTAAATCTGATTTGAGCCGGGCGATCGATTTGTAAACCGAGCGAGTTCGAACTGACCTTTGCTTGATCCAGTCCGGCTCATGAATACCCCTATATAAAATTCAATTTCTAACAAGCAGAAAAATGAAAGTACGCATCTCAAAAGAAAATAAAATATCATGTCATCATGTAACCGGTGCATCATTTTAATTAATCTTTAACCATCAACAAGCAAAAAAACAACTTTAGTTTGATTATGCTAATAGTAATATACTTTAACCTATCCATAACCTTAAGAGCTATATAATTATTTGTTAATGCATTATTAACATAACCACTTGAAGATTTATACAAGTTGTCACAAGAAATATTTATTTAGTTACATACCAAAGTTCTATACAAGTGGTGATATGAAATATCACAACTTTATAAAATGTTGGATTAGTCTAAAACAACTTTTTATTAAAAGTTGTATTAGATGAAATTGCATTAAATCTAAAACAATTGTATAGTATAATGCAATCTTATTATCAGCAAATACAATTTTTTTTATTGGCAAATGCAACATTTTTTAATTACTACAAAAAGTTTGTATCAGAGTTATTTTTCTAACAGTGTATTTAGTTAAAGGTAACAATGAAAATCATAATTGATTATTTCCGTCATTAACATCTAATTCCAATCTCGTGAGTGAAGGAATATTGAAACGTATTGTCAATGCTATGGACAAACAATCTCAATTCCCGTGAAGAAAAAGAAGAAACTTCCATTTACAGACAAAAATGTCCCTTTTAAGTTTTATCTCAATAAAAAACGATTTGTATATTTATATATAAAATTTGTAGTGTTTAATTCCTTCACCATTTTAAATACAGGAGAGACACTTACCAACAAATTACTTTTAATATCATTATTTTTTAAAATATAAATCAATCATTCTAGTCTAGTTACGTTTGGATGATAATTTTTTCTCTACACGGTCATGGGAGAGGCCATTTGCGACCGAAAAACGATCAAAAGTTCAGCAAGGGATTTGCGGATGAAAACGTAGCAGCCGTAAAAATAAGCAACTGTTGTTGCTCCAGTCACAAAACGGTCATAGAATATACGACCAGCGGCAAACTGGCCATAAAGTTTACAACTATTTAAATTCGTTTGTAAAATGGTCGAAGAAAAACAAAAGAGAAATAAACTTTTAAGTTAAAATTTAAACATGTAAACAAACTAGCCTTAAAGTTATAGATAAAAATAAACTAAAACTAAAATAAATTTTCAAGATTTTTATAGTCAATTCAATATCAACCTTTTTAACATAAGAGGTGATTACCACTATGATTATTTTAAAGGTAAGTTTAACTTTTATTAGAAAAAACAATATAATACACTATTTGTATTTTTATAAGCATCTTTTCAATGAAGGTGGCATTTTATAATATAAAAGTTGCATTTTGTAATAAAAATATTGCAATAGTAAAAAAATTTGTTTATATCTACATGATTATCATAAAGTGTAAAGTTATAGAAAGGGTGATGCATTTAAAACAACCTAAGTGCTTCCTGCATACATATATTTTGTACATAGTAAAAGTTTTGAAAGTTTTACACTATACACAAGAAAATATTCTAAGTGTCAAAATTTTCTGAAACCAAAACCAAAATCTTTCGAAGTCAAATATTAAGTCTTCAAAAGTTTTAAAGATAAAGTATTTGAAGCAAATGAAGTGAATACATATTTCTTCCAAAGACAAAAGGAGAACATGTTTTTCCTGATATACTTTTGCATAAAGCTAACTCACTTTCCGTTGCAACTCTAATGACCCACCAACTTATACAAGTTGGTAAAAAGATTCATGTTTTTGCAATTGTACATTGAAGGGGTTAACTCTGTAACTTTCTATTTTATGTATTTTTTTTGTAATATATTAGCATGTAAGCTATATCATGTTATAATCACTAGTCAAAAAAGCAAATCTATTTTTTGACTTACGGTGATCTTGTTGTTTAGATTAGTGTTTTCAGCTGGTCTTTAAAGTATGACCGATTGTAGAATGTAGTATAAATTATCTCAGATCCTTTTATCTTTTTTTATGTTTTGTAACACTTGTGAAAGAACTTAAGAACATTATATAATATTCTTGAAAACTATACTTTGTTGTTTTTAAGTTTCTGTCTTATTGTTTCGCCTGTGTTTTTAGTATCATATATATAGTTTCGGTTTCTTATTTGATATGTTAAGTGTTTTAACATTCTTCTCATTGTGAGACTAATTATATTAATCATCCCTTAAACGGTTCTGCATAAAATTACATAAAAACTGATCATCATTATTACCCTTAATAATTAATCACCCGTGGAAATTAGGCTCAGTAATCTGGGCTATCAAAAATTCATAAGTAACCATGCTTTATCCTAACTTTAATAACTATCTTACTATTAAAAGAGTTTTTGCTGATGAAAGTTACTACTCCAGGTAACCAATAACTACTAATCATTCTAACCACCAACTAATGAAAAATTGTGTAAAAGGATGTTTAGACGGCTCCCCAACTATAAAATACAAGTGTTTTCTAGTACGTTTTACATATATCTCATACTAGTTCTTTTTGAGATGTTAACAATAACATCTAAATACTTCACTCACAAATACACATACATTATTAGAAAAATATTCAGCCTATTCCGAATTACAAAACATAGACCATAATATTTTACGTGACACAACAAAATTATAAATGAACTATAGAAATAAATCATCAATCCGTCTTCACCATAAATTCCTTTACCCTTTTAGTTAATTTTTTGCATTTAATTTGATGAATGGACACGTGTAAAGATATTATATGGATAATGGGTAAATCCTTATGTTATTTTCAGAATGTTGAAACTTGAAAGGATAGCCATGAGCATGAACCATGGATCAAACCCTTAGCCTGACACACTCATGCAATTTGTGGCTAACTTTGCACCCCCGTGAACCATTGGGTCCCATTTGCACCCTTTGGCCAATACCCCAATTTCCAATCAACATACCAACAAAAGAACATAACAATAATCATTCAAGTTGGAAATGACAAATGACTAAAATTTACAATTAAGTTTTATCTATTATTTTATTCGATGCTAATTCAAGTCCCATCTATAATAAAAATAAAAAGTGGTTTCAGGTGAGTTAGAGTGTTTATAATCTGATATGAGTTTTATTTAATGAATGCTTCATGTTTTGTACTTAAGTAATAAATATGATCGGATGGGTTAGTGGCTCGTCAGTAATCCAATTAACCGTTTAAAATAGTAAATTTAAAAATTGACACACAATTAAATATACTTTTTATATTTTTATTAATAAATTAAGTGTATTTTATACATTTCACCCAACTTAGTTATCAAACTTAATAGACATCCATGTTAAAGACCATTAGTATTACAATGACAAACAATTAAAAACAAATACGTAATTTCTCAAACTTTAATTAAGATTAGAACCGTAACTTGACTAAACTACATGTATCATCCTTGTAAAAAAATAATTTGAACAGCAAATATATGATCCTGTTTCAAAGAATAAGTGTTATTTTAATCGGATCCACTTATATGTTTCACAACCAGTACTACACTCACAACTCACTCAGGAGGAAACCTATTGTTGAGAAAACCATTAACTCAACTCTGAGTATTTTGCTTAAAGTAAAACTTGAATTCATAACCTCCTTCATCTAATCTTAACCATTTGAGCTAAGGATCATTGGTATCATCCTGTAATTAATTCTGTCATATATTTTGTCAAAATTTCATCGTTAGTTATTAACTTTCTAAAAGTATTTGTATAACATTTTTATATACATATTAATAACTTTTTGTAATAAACTTTTATCATCCTAATAAATTATGGAATAATAATATTATATAGCACATTCACTGCCAGTTTGGTTTGGAGTTATACTGGTTTTTGCATGACTCACATAATGAATCCAAGTCTCGTGAACTTCCCCTTATAAATAAAACCAAATTTATCTTCACAAGAAGATCGAATCACATACAATTTACACAATGTCTTCATGGGTCTCATTCATTCTTCTGGTTAGCCTGTGTTTCTCCTTCGATGGCGTCTCCGGTGCAAGACACCGGAAACACCACCACTATCCCGCTGTTCTCACCGGAACTGTATACTGTGACACTTGCTTTCGTCAAGAAGTGCCCAAATCCACCCACTTCATCTCAGGTTCTTGTTTATACATGTTGGAATATCATTATTTATTTAAACTGTGACCTGTTATATTGTATATAACAGATCACTAATAATTTGATCTGTTATATTGTATATAACATACCACTAATAATTTAATCACATTCTATGAATTTTGTTATAGTACCTGCTTTTAAACATCTGTTTGATTTTTCACCAAACATCTGTTTAAAGGTCAAGGCTTGTGTTACATGTCCTAACTTTAAATGGTTTAGGTTTTGTTTGATCTAATCGGTGTTGAAATGTGGGTGTAGGGGCGACAGTGGCGGTGGAGTGCGGCAGTGACGGTGTGAAACCGACGTTCCACGAGGAAGTAAAGACGAATGAGAAGGGCGAGTTCGAAGCTAAGCTACCGGCTTCCGTCGGTAAACATGTGGCGAACATCAAGGGATGTTCCGTTAGACTGCTTAGCAGCAGCAAACCCTACTGCGCGGTGGCGGCCACCGCCACCGCCAGCTCGTCCGACATTCGTTACAAGTCGAAGAAAGCCGGAACTCACGTCTATTCCGCGGGCTTCTTCACCTTCAAACCACAACTATGCAACGAAAAAGACTCCGTCGGAAAAGACTTCCCACCGTCGCTACCTGATCCTCCGGCACCATTCCTACCGCCGATCGGTGGCGGCATGCTTCCGCCACTACCTGTACCGGACTTACCCATTCCGCCGCTAGTCCCACCGCTCCCCGACCTCCCCGGAATCCCACTACCACCCGCTTCCCGCCAAAAACCTTCAAAATCCGATAAGTTTTCCGATCAAAAACCATCAAAATCCGATAAAATTTCCGACCAGAAAACATTCGGATTCCCATTTCCACCAAACCCATTTCAACCACCACAAATACTACCACCACTGCCGTTTCAGCCACCGCCACCGTCGATAATTCCTCCGATTTTCCCATCACCGCCACCGGCGCCGTTGTTTCCGCCGTTTCCGCCGCTGCCGTTTCCGCCGGTGGGTGGTTTGGTTCCGTCGCCACCGCCGCCGCCGCCGCCGGCGTTTCCGATACCTCTGCCGCCGGTGCCTTTGATTCGGGGATACCTCCGGTGCCGCCGGCGGGAAAAATTACTCCTTGATTAAACTTACGTATATGAATATTAGTGTTATTATTATTGTATAATCTTTTGAAGTGACCTTTTGATATAATATATATCATACTTACGGGTGTTTGATGAATAAACTTACGTTGTAAAGTGCTTGTGTTCCGATATATTGTTTAGAGATTGTAAATGCTGTTTGAATGAGAATTGTTTAGAAAAGAATAACGGTGTAATTTTAATTTTCGTTAGTTAAATGGAGATTTATTTAGGTCTATGTACTAAATATTGAGCAGTGTTTTTGTGACCGGGTCGGACCGGCGACCGGATCGAACCATCCGGTCGGACTGGCTATCGGATCGAACCATCCGGTCCGATCGGGGATCAGCCTCTTAGCCGGTCCGGTTTGCTATGATTTGGTTTGTGGTGGTCGAACCGGCTGGTTTATCCCGAACCGGTGGTTGGATCGAGAAACCGGACCGGTTGGGACTGGTTTTTGGTTTTTTTTATTATTTTTTTATTTTAATAGGTAAAAACTGGGTGTTAAACCATAAATTAGTGTGTTGGATATACAAATATAGTTAAATTTTATATACAACTATAAAATACATATATAAATTACTTATATTAATTACATGTATATTATATATATAGTATACTATATATATATAACTATGACGTCATTCCGTTCTTAAATCCGGTACGACCGGTCAGAACATCAAACCAGTAAGGCATCCGGTTCGTCGTCCGATCCAGTTCTGAAAACATTGATATTGAATGTTATGTATAGTCGATACTCTTGTAATCAATAACAGAAATTTACAATTTGTAATTAAACCAAAGAAATTTATATTAAAGAAAAAATTTCAGGTATTAATCTTTAGTATACTTCACTTGTTCATCAAAGGGTTTGTAATTTTATGGTATCATGATGTTTAATAAAGATATTTCTCCTCACATGATTAAGAGTTTTAGTTCTGTGTAGATTTATGAGTAACATAGAGGGTTTGGTTTAACGTTACAAGAAAACATAAGTCTATCCTAACTAACCATTTTAATAAATGTGGCATCAAATTTGTTGTGGCTTTGTATATATGATATTAAGGTACTTATAACCTGACAAGATCATAATTATGCAAGTCCTAAAACTATATTCATAATATATTTGAAACAGTCTTGAATAATTAATGATTAGAAGGATGAACATGTAACGATCCGCATCTATAGAGGACATTTTCATATATAATAAGTTAAAAAGGCGTAGGAAGCATAATGAGTTCTTTCTAGTCGTTGATCTCACTTCATCTATCGATGGAAAAAAACTTGGTGACAATATAATAAAAAATGTAAAAACAAATAGAATGATATATTATACGAAAGGGTATTTTTGTCAATTGTATGTTTTGATCTATAAAAGTGTCAAGCAAATAATAGTGAAGGCAGGCTAATAAATAATAGTGTTAAGAACATTTGAGCATGTTTAACTTTTGTGTGTATTATTTAATTCATATGAATACTATGAAATGTTGATATTTTGGTACTATTAAGATTATTTTAGTTTAGCTAAAATCTAACAAACTTTAACATAAGTAACAACGTGTAAAGTACAAGTTTTCTTAAGACTATTTAGATTTTTAATCTTAAGAAACTTTGGTGATTTGAAACCTACTAGGCCTCCAACAGGGTGTCGTTCCTCTTGGGGTCCAATGGGTAACACCTGTGTCCAAGAGGTAACAAGATGTAACATTTTTATTTGCCTAGTTGATTATACATTAGAAATTGTATCAAATTTTATATGAATGATGAAATATTGAGTGAAATTGAGTGTCAAATGAAACTCATTATCAATAGTAAGTTGTCGTTGATCATTAGCAACTAGATTCATCAACAAAAAGAGCAGCAAGTGTAATCAACAAAAATCATTAGTTGTCATTTAGTTTATTAGCAACAACTAGCCTATTTGTAACAACTGTGAGTATTGAATATTGATAACTATTCATCAATGGTAATTTGATCGTTAATAGTAACTAGTTTATACCCGTTGCGTGTTGCGACGGCGTACACGACGTGACAAAGTGTATAATACAATTAATTCGACTCGCTTACAAATTAAATTTACGATAAAATGTAAATTAATTTGAGTTTATACCATTTAAAACAACTAAATGCTACAAAATATTTCAAATATTAAAGATATTTGAAAATAAAACATGTAGTGTAACTAAAAGGTGTATTTTATTACAAAATAAGGTAATGAAAAATTATATTTACGTAGTTAGGAAACCATAACATTAAAATATTACCTAATATAAATGAAAATTATTCTTCAAATAAACGTGTTCATATGATGAAAACATATTCTTAAAAATATAGTAAAAATGTTATATAAAACAACAAACTAAATCAAATATTCTATTACTTGCGTAAAGTTAATATGTTATTATTGTCGTGTAGAGGAACATTAGATTAATATTGATAATTTTTAAAGATTATAAAACAACATAAAAGATTATAGCATAAAAGATTAGATTTAATATTATTTTATTATAAAGCAAATAAACAAAAATCTAAAATTGTAAAAGAATTTTAAAAGTTGAAAAATTCTAGGACGTAGTGCGGGTAATTATAATGCACTACTTGTCATCTTTTAATTTTTTTTTGAAAAATAAAAAACGTAATTTGAATCTAGAAAAATAAAAAGGTTGGGTTATTGAAAAAACTAGACCCTTTCTTCCCAAGTTCCAATTATTTCAACCACCATAACATTATTATCATCACACAACCGGCACCCTCAGAATCCCCCCCCCCTCTCTCTCACACACACACGCACACTTTTACCGCCGACACATCCCCGCCACCACTTCCGGCAACATCAAACTGCGTATTGTCACCCTTTATCCATAATGTGGTGATGGAGATATCGTGCAGATCACTTTATGGATATCAAACTTACAATGAACCAATTTATATATCTCCAATAAAAGTGCACATAAATCACCGTCAATATGTGTGTTTCTCTACCACTTCCGACAACATCAAACTGCGTATTATCACCCTTTATCCATAATGTGGTGACGGAGATATCGTGCATATCACTTTATGGATTTCAAACTTACAATGAACCAATTTATATATCTACAATAAAAGTGCACATAAATCATCGTCAATATGTGTGTTTCTCTACCACTATTCGGTAATACCAACACCCGCACACTTCTCCGTCAAATCGCATCGTACGTTGTTCACCACCAAGGCCGCCGCTCACGATGCCCACCATCCCAGACGTTGCTTACGAAACTCCACCATTCACCCCTCCCGCCTCTCTGTTGCGCTCTCTCTCTCTCTCTCTCTCTCTCTTTGTTTCACTTAGAATTGGATCTGCGATGGGTTTTTGGTGTCAAGTTACCACCACTAGCTGCTTGTCAACCACCCTCGGAGGCCGGAGAAGCAAGTTGGTGGTGTTGAAGGCAACCAGAAAGAAAAATGGGACTCCAATAGTATCATTAACCGGCTAGTGGGTGCGGTGACGACCGTTGCGATGCCGGTGGCGTTGACTGGAAGAAAAAAAGACAAAACGAACGGTCGCAAAACACAATTGTACACTGTGCATCAGAGGGAGGTACTGTTAGCTACAGTACCTCTCCTCATAACACTAAAAAAGGAAAAAAAAGGAAAGTGAGGCAGACAGGTGGCGATGACAGCAAGAAAGACATGTACACTATGCAAAAATGGAGGTACTGCCAACTACAAACGTTACTCGTTTCTCTGAAACATTTTTTAAACATCTATTTTGTTAAATAAATTTTCTATATACTTTATTTTAAAAAAATCATTTGTGATCATAACAATAGTTGAATTTATTCAAATGAACTATTACTAAGAATAAAGATTAATACATTTTTAGGCTGGAAATCAAATAAATGGAGGCCTAAAAAATGAAACGTGATACAACAAATATTATTTCATTAAAGTATAGATATACATAAAAGATAAAATAAACATAATATACATACAACGCTAGTTTCATCTTGCAAGTCGGTTCGATCTCGACATATGAAACTCAATCTCGACATATGAGTCGTAAAATGAGTTCGAGCTTGTTTAAACTCAACTTATTTAAAACTTTTAGCGAGTCGGTCCCAAGTGGGTCATTACCGTTGTGTGAAAAAAAATATACATTACAATCGACCTAACATGTTTTCGAGCAAAATTACGTCAAAATATAAATTAACTCAAGTTACACATTACTTTATTTAAACAAATTACATCAGAATGTGAACAAATTCAAAACGTAAAAAAGGAATGTTCAGCTATGCTCTATGCAATCTCACATATTATTCAAACTATAATAAAATCAAATAAAAAAATTATACTAAAAATGATGTATTGTATATTTTAGTATATAAAATGAAAATTATTTAGTTCATATTAGAGAAAGTATTCTATTTTTAAATGAATAATTTTGTCATGGTGTATAAATTATGGAAAAATGATAAAAATTTAAAACAGAAATCATTTACACAATTAGTTGAATTAAGAAAAAGAGTAAAATGAAGAAAATAAAATTAACTTTTTCTTCCAACATTCTAACTTTTTCAACTCATTATTATTATCATAATTTTTCTTTCTCTCTGTCACTAAAGAGAGATAATAACTCTTTTTTCCACCACCACACGATCACTGTCACTTCCGGCCACCACACCACCGGTAACACTTTCGACGACACACAACACCGCTGCTACCATGACATCTCCCTCCCTATCTCTTTGCCTCTCTTACACACACACACACGCACACACACCGTAAACGCACACAAAAACCCTCTTTTTGGCCACCACCGCTGCCACTTCCGACAACCACACCATCGCCGCCACTTTCGGCCATGAACAACACTAACGTTACCACAACATCTTTCTCCGTATCTGTCGCATACATTGAATACGCACACACAAAAACCATCTCCTTTTGCCACCATCACAGTAACTCTCGGCCATCACAGTAACTCTCGGCCATCACGCCACCGCCGCCACTTCCGACCATTTACAACACCGCTTCTACCATTATGACAACCAGATCCGAAAGTAGTTGATGCGGCTTATACCCTTCTACATGGATCTAAGATCTGAAGTTGAGCTTGATGGCGGCGGAAAATGGTGGTTTCATAGAGGATTAAGTCGGACCCGACCACACACATTCAAAGTTGCCTACGATTGCCACCGCCACTCACCCCATCGTGAAGATGTTGTTACTCGGTTTCTGTGGTAGGAGAACGCCGGTGGTGGGGCCCTTAATACCCTGATGCTGCATAAGATGGTTGTACATTGTGCTTGAGAGGAGGTACTGTTAGCTACAGTAACCTCCTCTTAGAAACCGACATTGGTTTTTAATATATATATATAATTGGGTTACTACTAGATGGTGTTTGTAATATTATATGTGATTTTCTGCCACCAATTATAAGTGTCATCGTAAACTAAACTTGGAGTATAATTAATTATTAAAAGTTTGAAAATAGGAAATTGTTTCTAAGAAAATCGTTAGTTATGTGAAAGTTAAATAAAATTTATAAACATCACTGACATAATTTATAACTTTTTAGTTCTTTTAAATGTTAAAAATGCATTTAAATATACATATAATGAACATAATTATGAGAATGAAAAGTGTTCGTAACACTGTATCAAATGAAAATTGATTACATATACATAACTTATGTGTGATATATATGTAAAACCATTTTATGGTTTTTATTTGAACCATACTTTTACACACACATACATACATATATGGTAGTGATAATTTTTTTTATATAAATTATGTGATCAGTTTAAAATTTTTTTTCTTTTTGGGTTTCATATAAGGGCGGTGGGGGTGATGTCGCCGTGAGGACGCAACGAAGGTCGACGTCGCGTGACAACATTGCCACCAGTCCCCCACGGTGCAAAATTCACACGTCACAGGGCGAGTACATATCGAGCCACATCACCAACATTGTCACTCTTTTTTACCATCACCCACCCTACCCCACCAACGCTCACCACCTTTTCCTCCCTCATTTGTTACTGTCGCCTCCGCCACCCGACGGTTGTATGGTGAAATTTTTTTTGGTGTGGGTGCTAGGCATGTTTATTTTATTCGTACCCAATTAACCCGATCTCACCCGAATCCGAAGAATCCCGACCCAAACAACACTCAAACCGATTAAACCGATTCTTATTTGGGTCAGGTTTCGGATAGACTTTCAAATCTTAAAAACCTGAAAATTCTGAAATCCGAATAACCCAATCAACCTATATTATAATTAAGTAATTTTTATGTATACATTTATTTAGATTGTTCAAATTGATCAAATTGTTTGTATACAAATATATATTTAAGCATATTTTATAACTTATAGAAGTAAACTAATTTAAATCAACTGGTTTTATAAGATTTTAAATAAGAACTCACTAAAATATAGTAAATTAAGTCTATTATTTAATACCCGAACCTGACCCAAACAAATCGTTACCCGAATAACCCGAAACTGATTAAACGATTGTTATTCGGGTTGGTTTTTGGGTATACTTCAACATTAAAAAATCCGAATCGGTTAACCCGATACCCAATTAACACCTCCAATGGGTGCCCCTTTAATTTGGTGTGGTGTGGTGTAGGGTGACGTAACATTATGTGATTACTGAGTATATGATGTGTTATGGTGTGATGAGAGTGACATGAGCACCCCCACCAATATAACTATAGGGTAATGGAAAGGCCGAATGAATAAAATTAATAAGAGAATGAAATGGATGAAATAATGAAATGAATCATTGCATTCCATTATCCTGTTTGGTTACTCTTTAGGAATAGATTCATAATTACTTGTGTTGTTTGTTAGATATAAAAGACGAATCAATGAAATGTAAAAGTGGTTATGATGGTGATGGTGAACGATGGTGGTTTCAGGCGGCGGTGGCGACCGAGGGTGGTTTCCAGTGGCGGCGGTGGCCCGAGGGTGGTTTCCGGAGGCAGCGGTGGTCCGAGGGTGGTTTCCGGAGGCAGCGGTGGCCCGAGGGTTGTTTCCGGAGGTGACGGTAGGCGGCGGTGGTTTCCGGAGGCATCAATGGTTTTTGGCGGCGACGGTGGTTTCCTAAGGCGATAGTGGCTGGCAGCGACAGTGGTTTCCGGCGGAGGCGGCGGGTGCCAACGATGATTTCCGGAGGCGGCGGTGGCCAGCGATGATTTTCAGAGGCGGCGATGGTTTTCAGAGGCGGCTGTGGCCAACGGTGGTTTCTGGCGGTGGTTTCCGGCGACAGTGTTTTCTGGCGGTGGTTTCCGGCGACAGTGTTTTCTGGCGGTGGTTTCCGGCGACAGTGTTTTCTGGCGGCTATTTCCGGTGGCAGAGGCAGATGCCCAAGGGTGGTTCCCGATGGCGGTGGTGTTCTTTAATGGTTTTTGACGGCGGCAACGAGCTCCGGCAGTGGTGTTCCCAGGGCAGTGGTGATCGGCGGCGATGGTGGTTGTTGTGGTGGGTGAGTGAGTGGTGTGGTGACTAATGATAGAAGAAGAGATGTAATGAAAAAAAGGTGGGTGAAATGAATTTGAGAGAATGTAATAAACTGTGTAATGGTTCATTTCATTATCTTCGTCAACCAAACATGTCTTTGTTAATTCACTCTCAATGGTTCATTCCATTCTGGCCTTTATTCTTGTATATCAACGCTACCTAAGTTTTTTTTAAGATCTAAGGTAGCGTTTGGTATGCAGGAATGAGGGGCGGAATGAAATGAACCATTGAGGATGAATGAATAAAAATATGTTTGGTTGGTAGAGGTAATGGAATGAATCATTACGTAGTTGATTCTATTCCCTCAAATTCATCCCATCCACTCCCCCTTCTTTTTTATTCCATACCTTCTTTCATCATTAGTCACCAACACCACCCGCCACAACAACCACCATTGACCATCAAAATCGTTCATCACCAGCAACCACCACTGCCCCGGGAACACTATCACCGGACACCGCCACCGCCGGCGCCACCGGAAACCACTGAAGGCCACCACCACCGGCCACGGCCGGCGCCGGAAACCACCTCTGAAAGCCGCCGCCGCCGCTGGGAACCACCACCGCAAGAAACCACCTCCGAAGGCTACCACCGCCATCGCAAGAAACCACCTCCGAAGGCCACCACCGACATCATAAGAAACGCCTAAAGCCACCGCTGCCTCCGAAACCACCTCCGGCCACCACTGCCGTCGGAAACCACCGTCGCCAGAAACCGTCGCTGTCGGCCACCACTGCTGCCGGAAACTACCGCCGACGAAAACCACCGCCGACGACCACCACCACTGGAAACCACCGCCGGCCACCACCGCCACTGGAAACCACCACCGCCGTCGGAAACCACAGCCGCCAGAAACCACCGCTGGCCACAGCCGGCCACGGCCGCCGCCGGAAACCACCGCCGGCCACCGCCGCCGCCGGAAACCATCGCCGATGACCACCTCCGCTCGCCATCACCATCATGACTACTTTTACACTTCATTGTTTCGTTTTTTATACTTAACAAATAAAACAAAGATACGATTCATTTAAACTAAAGGACAACCAACAGAACAATAAAATGTAATGATTCATTTCATCCTCTTATCCATTCCATTATCTTATTCATTCCATTTATTCGTCCATTACATTACAACATCCCAAAATTAAAATATAATATAACATCCCAAAATTAAAATATAATAAGTAATTAAAGAAGCAATTAACAAAATTGACGAGAAATCCAACCCAACAAAACAAACCACACACATTAGTTCTTCAATTCAATTCAATTCAAACAGTTTGTACGCCCAATTTGGCATGCAGTATCTAGTTGAATCAGTTTCTCACAAATCCACTTGACAATCAAATACTCTTAATCTCGCTAATCCGTAGACTTTTCAAGCTCATCTTTCCATCAAAAACCACTCGATTCGATCTTGTTTCTTCATCAACTTCTGAACCCATCGCTCATACTTGATAAAAAGGTCAAGATTCTTCCTATTTCTTCTCTAATTGCGTCTTTTTTCTTGTTAATTTTACATTTCTGTACTCGATTTGTACCAATTTGATGTTGTTGTTCGTGGGTGTATAGATTGTTGATATGGGGTTTAGCATAGATTCAATTCGATGTGAGGGTGGTAAAGTGATCAGTGGATCAAGAATCATCATGTAACAAACATAGTGAAACTTGGGTGTTTCCTAGATTGACACATCGTTAAAGAAATTTGGTTTGACTGTTTACTTTGTGTTGGTCAATCTTTATATGATCTGTTTATTTTGTGTCTATTTTTTAATGAACTGCATAGGATGTTCATATTGATTTGAGTTAGGGTTCTTTCCCCACCCCCATTTTCCCCTTTTTGTTGATAAGCTTTTTGATTTAGTGGTGTTTACCGATGCATAAACCTAATTATATCTTGTCTGTATTGCATTGTATACCATTGTGTGATCATAAATTCATAATCACGTTGCTTGTTCCATCTTCTTTATTTGTCAAAAAATTGGATATAAGGGTGTTTGGATGTATGGTGAATTTGAATATTGTTATTTGTAGTTGTAATAGTCAGATTCTGAATGTTTGACTGTTTCTGGTCAAAATTGTATAATCTTGAGGAGCAGGTAAGAAGTTGATGCAACAGAATTTGATTGCTAGTGTAAAAGTGGAAAAATATCCAACTAATCATAACCTAAAGGCTTAATCACTTCATGGTAGCTAATTATATGATTATTGATTCCTTAAGGTCACAATATTAACTTTGTGGGCTAAACTCTTGTTCTTGGCTTATTATCTCTTTCACAGGAGTTAAGAGGAAAAATTGTATATTGCATCTTGATGGCACTTAGAACCTGAAGTTTCTTGCAAGATGTTATCATTGATGCTACAAAGAGAATGAAAACATGGTCCGTGGAGCTGATTTGGTGATCATTGGAGTGTGTGTTGGTGTGGCGGTTGGCACTTTTCTAGCATCACTTGTATTCTTAGGCATTAGATGGTACAAAAGGCGTTTTCATCTCAGAAAGTGTGCAAATGATCACGGTGCATCAGCTCTTCCTATACGCCAAAATGGTGTGGATACAAGTAACATCTTGAGTGAATCTTTCCCTAACTCGGTGACTGTTAAAGTTGTAACCTATCCTGCAAAAACTTCCCCTCTCTCTAAATGGAATAAAAACAGCAAAGAACAATTAGTTTCAGCGTCTGGATTACCAAGATACTCTTACAAGTATGTCGTTTCACAAGCTTAATCTTTTGTAATATATTTTAATTTGGGCTATTATGATTCTCCCGACCCCCTATCAATCTCAAAAGTAAGAGTTATTGACCTTCTGGGCCAATCCTAGTATCCTGCATGGCTTCTTGTTGCAAACCGATCATCATTCTTGAGAAAAAAAAGAAGAAAAGAAAAGTGTTACGCTTTGGAAAAATGTAAAACAGTAGATAAGAATGGTGAAGTAGTTTATCTTGCATTTATCTTTTCAGAATGTGTCCAAAGTTATTTATTAACAAACTATAATATTTTTCAAGCTTTCATAAGAACAGTGGCTTGTTTGAAACAAAAGGCTTTAAAGTTAATCACTCATAAAAAGAAAGAAAATTTGCTCAATAAAAGGAAAAAAAGTTCGAAAACGGGCGTCAATTCTGTTATGCGGATATCATTATTAAAACTGTTACTGAAAACTGTATTTGTTTGGGCCAATAACTTTTTAAGGGATGTACAAAGAGCTACCAAAAACTTTACAACCATTTTGGGACAAGGGTCTTTTGGTCCAGTATACAAAGCAACAATGCCCGCTGGTGAAGTTGTTGCTGTGAAGGTCCTTGCTTCTGATTCCAAACAGGGGAGAAAGAATTTCAAACTGAGGTAATCACTAACTCGTAGGAACTTCTCAAATGATCTGTATGCCCATTGCAAGATCTAAACACCCACATACTCACCTAATCAAAATAGTTTAACGGGCATTAATTGACCTATTTCATCATGTTGACTGATTAGCAAATTGTAATTCATATTCTTTGTAATTTGCTAGGAATATTGTTAATTTTCTGATGCTGGCTTAGGAAGTCCACATTGCAAAATATATATAACAGATGGATCTGGATAAGCTGTCCCTAGAGTTAGATTTTTTTTTGGATAATATAGGAATTTGGCACATTAGAAAGTGGTATGTGATGACATATTAAGGGGACCGGAATAAATGTTAATCTACTTTTTCTAGGGATTCATTTAATTTATGATATTATTGTATTTTTTGGAACACCATACGGGGTCAATCACAATTCGATGAGTAGCCTAACCTACTAGTCCACTATCTCCATCATTGAATATATTTGTGTGTAATATATGATTTGTGATTTGTTTGTAAAAGCAAAGGTCACAGCTCTGGTGCTTCTATCATATTTTGCATACTTGGGTACAATTTAAATTGTTGTTTTGCAGGTATCTCTTCTAGGAAGGTTACACCACAGAAACTTGGTAAATCTAGTTGGGTATTGTGTAGATAAAGGACAACGCATGTTAATATATGAATACATGAGCACAGAAGCTTGGCAAGTTTTCTATATAGTATGTCAAACAACTTGTTTTTTCTTGTTTTTACTCATTTTATACCGTTCCACAATAGATATATATAAGGCTTAAAATGCCCAAAAATGGAAAGAAGTTGGATGTTTTGTTCTAATTACTACATTTATACAATTCATACTAAATTAAGAACTTTTCATGTTCTAAAACCACATGTAGATGAAGAAAAACATGCGTTGAATTGGCAAGAAAGACTTCAGATTGCCCTTGATATATCACATGGAATAGAGTACCTTCACGATGGGGTTCGGCTTTTTCCCCTCTTTTTGTCTTCTTTTGTGGTTTTACATCTTGTACAATGGCGCTTATGTTACAGGCATATATTCACTGTGCAGGCAGTTCCACCCGTCATACATCGAGACTTGAAGTCTGCAAATATATTGCTAGACCACATGATGAGAGCCAAAGTAATGATTTTGTTCAAGTCGTTTGTTTGATTTTCCTTGTCTTTTGCATTGTTGTGATAATGGCACGCATTTGACTTCAAGATATACTACTAAACAGGTGGCTGATTTTGGTCTATCAAAAGAAGAGGTTTATGACGGTAGAAATTCGGGCCTTAAAGGTACATACGGGTACATTGATCCTGTATATATATCCACAAACAAATTCACAATGAAAAGTGACATCTACAGTTTCGGCATCATCTTATTTGAACTCATTACAGCCATTCACCCACAACAAAATCTCATAGAATATGTCAATCTAGTAAGTTACTACCATCTATTATTGTCACTGAATCATCTAACAGTCTTAGCTAGAGTGGGGTCAGATTGGTTGGGTATCGGGTCAAAATGAGTTCTTGTCGAAAGCAGTATTTTATTACATTGCGTTTTCTTGCAATTTGCCCTTAAAATAATATCTTTTGCTGATAAAATGATTTAGGAAGTTGTATCTGATTATACACTAGGTCTGTTATCTTACATGTTCCAAATTTAGGTAAATGAATTAAAACTACCACATTTGGTTTTATTGTGTTTCTGAGTATAAAATATGTTTTTGTTTTCTTTTTATATTTAAAGGCAGCAATGAGTTCAGATGGGATCGATGAAATTCTCGACAAGGAGCTTGTTGGTCAGTGTGATCCTGAAGATGCAAGAAGCCTGGCACGAATAGCACATAGATGCTTGCATAAGACACCAAGAAAACGGCCTTCGATCGGGGAGGTTTCACAGGCTATAGCGAGGCTGAAACAGAAACGCTTGGTCAGGGAAGATAGCACAATGTCGTTTGCGGCTGAAGAGTTCTCAGGGGTCGTTGGATGCATCGAGCTGCAGCAAAATCAGTTGAAAAAGATGACAAGCATAGCTGAATCATGAAAGTTTTGTATTATGTTATTTGTATGTAGCCTCCTGTTGCAGTGATTTTTGGTGGAAAGACGTATAAGTAGGCCGGGCCATGGCGTTTAACACCAGTGTCACGTAACACCAGTAAAATTTCCTTTTTTATAGTGTTGTATAGCATCTTATACTTGTTTTTATTATCTAAGGATTATCAAAGAGACACCAATATAAAAAAAAATCTTAGATCCGTCACTGTGTATATATACGCTTCTACGTGACTGGATCTTGGCCCCTTGTTTTTGGTCACTTGTTTGGGTTGATCGAAGATCCAAGTATCTGATGAGTAAGACATAACATTTAAGAAAAATATGAATCTAGAATCACAAGGGATGTTTCAGGTTCTTGTAAGATAATGATTTCATCTGGTAGCTTAAAACTTAAATAAAGTACACCGGAAAGTGATCATAACATATATGCTATGAAGGAGTATGGTATTCAATACACGAAAGGTGGCGGTCGAGAGGTGATTGGGTATGGCAATAGTGCCTGTGCAACAGATTGTAGTGATGGTAATGGCATGACTGAGATGGTGTTATAGTCCAATTATTTGGATGAGTTGAAAACAACAAACGATTGTGTTATCGTCTTGTGAAGTAGAGCTTATGGTGACGATCATAGCTATATGAATACACGGTAAGGGGCGTGACACAAGAAGAAAACGGGTGGAGTAAAAAATAGTTCAATTTCAATTGTAGTCTGTTTAATAAATTTTATTATTTGAAATTTTAAGTAACTTGGTTTGTAACTTCATGGGTCCATAAAAAGGAATAGGATACAAGGGTTTATGTATAACTTTGATTCAAGTTATTTATAAGGGGAAGGACATTGTGAGATCGTCCTCCGCAAAGAATTCCGGCGTCCGGACGTTTCTAATCTGACTGAGTATTTCATACTCAAAGCATTGTAACAACACTCGAACCATCATGACTATAACACCATAATATTAACTTGTCAATACACAAAAGACTAATATTTAATGACTACTTAAGTATAGACATTAGAAGTTAAAGGAAATAGACGAAACCCAATAGAACTAACTACAGCAGAAATACCAAAATCACACTAAAATTAGTAAAAGAATTTCTGGGAGCATCCTACTGGACCCAATAATAAACAGCTCAGCACTCTCAACTAGACATGACCATAAAAACCGGATACGGACCCGACCCGGAACCGGGTCCGGTACAACCCGATACCGGGTGTACCCGGTGAAAACCACCGGTTCCAAACCGGTTTGGGGTGTTTGGAAATGATAGGAACCGACCCGACCCGGACCCGAACCGGTTGAACCCGAGTCGGACCCGGTTTCAACCGTTTTTTTTTTCTAGCCGTTTTTTAACGGCTATATAGCCGTTGGGGACGAATTGTGACCGTTTTTTTGGTTGTTTTTGCCTCTAAAACAAGTATAAATAGGTGTGGGTTGATATGGTAAGGTATCCAAGCTTCAAACACAAAAAAACATACGCAAAAAACGCAAACAATACTCTCGTTTACTCTCGTTTGGTCTCGTTTACTCTCGTTTACTCTCGTTTATTCTCAAATCTCAATATGGCTCATTCTCAATCTTCCGTTGGTCAAGGTTCATCGAATTCTCCAACCGTCGTTCATGTTCTTCCACACAATCGTAACATGGATGTTTGGTGCAATTGGGATATGGTTGAGTTGAGTGACGGATCTGTAAAGGCTCGTTGCAAGTTTTGTGGAGCTTTACTTGCTAAAGATTCTAACACGACTTTAAACAAACACATTACCAGGAAGTTTTGTAAGTCGTTGAAAAGTAATCCGGATTCGCAACAAACACAATTAAGTGGAGACGATGAAATCTTTAATTACAACGTTAATGAGGTTCGAGATCGAATGGCAAAGTTCGTGATTCAAGAAGCTTTGCCTTTCAATCACTTCGACAACCCTCGGTTAACCAACTTAATTCGAGAGACGCTTCAACCTCGTTACACTCACGTAAGTCGTACTACACTTAGACGTTATTGTTTAAAATTGTGGAAGCAAGCAAAAAATGATTTAATTGTATTATTTGAAAATTTAAATACCGGTGTAAACTTAACTAGTGACGTTTGGTCGGCGCCACACGGTTTACCCGTATCGTACCTTTGCGTCACCGCTCATTGGGTAGATCCCAGTTCATGGCAAATGATGAAACGTACGATTGCATTTGATCTATTTCCGTATCCACACACCGGAGAGTATTTATTTTACTTTTTGGATAATGTAATAACTACTTTTAATTTACAAAATAAAATATTTTCAATGGCATTTGATAACGCTTCCAACAACACAACCGCGGTTGAAAAATTAAAATTAAAATATCTTTCGATTGCAAACGGTGATTTTTTTCATACTCGTTGCGTTGCACATATTATTAATTTAGTAGTACAAGATGGTCTATCCGTACCATTTGTTGATAACTTTATAAAAGCTTTTCGATTTATGTTATACGACGTTTTTAAAAAAAGTAGAAAAAGATATCAAGATTATAAACAACTTTGTAAAGATACAGAATCTAGATTTTTAGGGTCTAATTGGGATGTACCTACTAGGTGGAATTCGACTTGTCATATGTTTGATTGTGCTTTAAAACAAAAATGCACTTTAAAAGCTTTTCATAATAGTCTTTCGGATAATGCGAAGCCGACCTGTTTCCGGATTTGGGTTGGAAAAATATTGAACATTTATCCGAATTTCTTGAGGTGTTTAAAAACTCAACTACAAAATTATCGGGAGTTTATTATCCCACTAGGTGCTTCAAGAATTATATTTCATGGCTTTGAATTTTAAAAATTTTCAAAATAAAAATAGTATGTTTAGAGAAATGATAGAACCAATGAAAGACAAGTTTAAAAAATATTTTCTTGAGTTACCACCCGTTTTTACTTGTGCCGCTGCTTTAAATCCTTTTTTAAATGTTGCGGGGGTAGAATGTTTAATAGACGAGATAAATGACAATTTGGATATACATGACGAAAACCCCAATTTTTCAACCGAGGCAAAATAAGTTTTTAATATAAGTTTGAAAATTATTTATAATTTTTATTTAAATAAATATGGACCTAACGTAAATATAACTACGCAAAGAGAATCAACCTCAAGTGCTAGTACCTCGTTTAAAGACCCCGTTATGACTATGTTGAATGTTGTTCGGGATGTGACGGCTAAACGTCAAAGGGGTAACGCCCCAACAAGCAAACTTGGTATATATAGTACGACGAATTTATTTCAACTATGAGTACTCAAGATTATCATGCATTTGATATTTTGGCTTGGTGGAAAGGAAAGGAATCCCAATTTCCAATTCTTTTCGCTATGACCTGTGATTTACTAAGCGTCCAAGCTTCTACGGTAGCTTCGGAGTCTGCGTTTTCTCTTAGTGGCAGGGTATTATCATTACGAAGAACAAGATTAACTCCGGAAGCGATGGAGATGTGCATTTGTTTAAAAGACCACTTAGACGCGATGGATCGTATACAAGACAAAACAAATCTTGAAGACGAAATTGCAATCGAATGTAAAGTACACGATGAAGAGGTAGAAGAAGGAGTATCTTCTGGTATATCCGACGAAGAATTAGCATTTGATGAAGCCTCTCGAAGAAAATAGTCGATTAGTTATTGATTCGTTAATGTATTTTTTAAGTTATTTTAATAAATAATAATAAATTAATGAGTTATAAATGTCTTTTTAATGTTGTTGTAAATTTATAATAATAATAATAATAATATAATAATAATAATAATAATAATAATAATAATAATAATAATAATAATATAATAATGAATTAATGATAATAAAAATAATAATAATAACAATAATAATGAATTAATAATAATAATAATAATAATAATAATAATAATGATTAATGATAATAATAATAATAATAATAATAATGAATTAATGATAATAATAATAATAATAATACTAAAAATATTAATATTAATAGCAATTATAATAGTAAAAAAAAAAAAAAACCGGTTGTACCCGGTTCTGGACCCGGCCCGGTCCGGACCCGACCCGAACCGGATAGGCCGGGTAGGGTTTTTAGTATGCCCAACCCGACCCGAACCCGAACCCGGGTACACCCCAACCCGGTTCCAAAAAACCCGGCCGGACCGAACCCGGTTTGAACCCGGTTCCGGGTCCGGCCCAAAACCCGGTTTGCCCACCTTTACTCTCAACCATCTACTACAACGTACGACGACCGGATAATATTATATATATTATTAATTATTAATTCTTTTATGCTTCTGTATTTTAAGTTTTAATAAGTTAGTATTTATTTAACTCTAATACTCTTACATCTTTTATAATTTTACATGTATAATTTTTACTTTTAACTTTGATCACTTATATATTTTTATCTTTTATAATTTTTTCGTTTTACGTTTTTGTCTAAATTTTACTAGTTAACACATTCTAACGTCCGTGTGTGGTTTTGATAATTTTACGCATATTTTCCCCCCTTTAATGGTCCTATATCGACTTGGTTACTATTTCAATATTTTACATGTCTCATACTTGGTTCAACATTACTTTTCGTTTATTATTATTTTAATACGAGTTTCTCTTGTGCGGGGGTCATGACGATAGTAAGTATGATATTGGTGTTACTATACATGTTCTTACGCCGCGTTACGTCACAAAAGGTTAATTTTAGTATGATTTAATATTCATATGCTTTGTATTATTTCTTCTCATATTATAGTTCAGGAGAACTATAGAAGTTACGATAACTTCAAACAAAAACAAAGAGGTCGCCCAAAAAGCAAAGGACACGTGGCGATTGAAAACCATACCCAAGTGATACGTGTCACCACAAAAAAAGCAGTACACTTTAGTATTTAACTGCTGTTCGTTCTAGTCGTTACGCACATCACTTAAGGAGAACAATGGAACAAGGAGATCAAGAGGTGAAGACACAAGATGTCGAGATTCAGGTATACTCTCTTCCCCCTATACAAACACCTGTTTATCCATTTGAACACTATTGTATCAATCTTTAGAGTAGAGAAAAACAAAAAGGATGAAATAAAAGCATACCCCGTTATATAACTATATTTTCTATTTATATAAAATAAATTATATAACTATATGCAGGAAAGAGGAGATATATACTTCTTCTACAGGCCTAAGTAGGCAAAGAAGAAGCACACAGCTCCGATGACGTGCAGAGAATGTACATCGTCTTAAGGCCCGAGTCCGGTGAGACTTCGACTCAAGTGAAGCAGCAGGATGATCAGAAGGAAGATGTAGCCGGTGAACAACAGGTCGGTCTATGATCGAATTTCGCACTGCTAACTAATTAAGATTAATTGTGTTATTCGTTTCTTTGTTAGGAGGTGAACATAGAGAAAGATATGCTGTTAAGGTTGATTGTCATGGGAAGGAAAAGTCTTCCTGATCCATCCAAGAAGAGTAGACCTTATTGGGGTTTTGTGGAGTCGGTGACCACCAATATTCACGATGTCAAAGAGGCTCTTAAAGGAGGTTTAATTTATATTACTTACCATACCTTGTCACGTGTTTTATATACCATTTAACACTACCAAACTTTATTGTATGAATAACGTTTGTGTAGACGAATATGATACAAAGACAAGGGGACACAGGCACAAGCCTGCAGCAAGGGCGTTAGGAGAAGGCGTGTACCGAATGCTTCGGCACCACACGGGAAAAGATAACAAGAAGATGCACACGCATCTGATTTATAAGCTCGAGTTTCCGTCTGAGAACACAGAGAAGCAACCACAGGAGGAGTTGAATGTAGAAAGGGAGGGTTCTTTCTTGATACAGATCAAGAATCCTACACAGGCTAATAAGCAGGGGCGGTCCAAGAGAAAGAAGAAGGCGATATTTCCTGCACATTTGCAAGGTCTGTTCGGGAAACTACGCTACCATGCCGCCGATCCTCCTGATTTTTTGAACTATGAAGGTTGCGAGTTTTTGCTGATACCAGCATCGGACGATATACACGAGGAGCTTGGTTGGAGATTGAAGCAGATGCCTCGTGTTCGGACCTTGTTGATACTTTCGGGGAGTCCGCCGCGTTCACTGGTGCTCTTCTTAAAGGCATTTGGGTCTGAAGTTTCAACTTTGAATATGTAATTACGTGTTGTTAATCAGTAGCTGTAAATATATGTATGTTGTATGATACTTGATTATCATTATCTTCTTCTGTATGTATGTATGCATGCATGTATATACCTATGCATGTATACTTATTATATATATGTGCTTTTTATATCTCGGATAATCCCAACTACCTACAAGATTATCTCCTACAATATCTCCTATATAATATCAAAATACAATCTCTCTCAACATACAGAGAGTTTGGATTCTTTCATGGTATCAGCCAGGGTACCTTGCATCTGATCTTCTTGTTTTCTTCCATCACCTCCCATGGCATCCATTTTACACATGATTACCATAAAACTCTCCATCTCTAATTATCTCTCTTGGCAATATCAAATTTTACCTCTCCTTACTAACCAGGGGCTTCTCGGCCATGTTGATGGATCGACAGTAAAGAACAACCGAATCCTGAATATTTGGCTTGGTCCCTTCTTGATCAACAAGCTATCCTTATTCTTAATTCCAAGAAGGAATAAGGAATCGAGATAAATAACAAGGAATCTTCTTTCGGTTTGCAAGTTAGACCAAAGATTATCCCATTGATGTGCTTTTCTCAGATTCGTTTTTTTGTTATTCAGGATCAGAAAACAAGCAAACCGCTCGCTGAAGGACGATGTGAGAATGGACTTTATGTGATCCGGGATAAATCTTTTGCTTTTGTTGCTTCTGTCTCGTCAAATAAAGCTTCATTTGAATTGTGGCATAATCGTTTGGGACATGTTGCTTTTCACACTATTTCTATTTTACAAAAACTTGGTTGTTTGTCCTTTACATCTATTTTGCCTAAACCAAATATTTGCTCTCCTTGTCAACTTGCTAAAGCACATAAATTGTCATTTTCTCTAAATGAAAAACGTGCTTCCTATCCTCTTGATCTCGTTCATTGTGATCTATGGGGACCTTCACCAATCATAAGTAGAGAAGGTTACAAATACTATGTTGTATTTATTGATGATTGCTCTTGTTTTTCATGGGTGTATCCACTTAAAATAAAAATGAGTTCTACACAATTCTGCAAACTTTTTTGCGTCTTGTTCACACTCAATTTTTCCGGAAAGTTAAAATTTTCCAAAGTGACGGTGGTACTGAATTTGTCAATCAATATGTGCGTAAATTTTTTGATGAAAATGGCATATTTCACCGTCGTTCTTGTCCTTATACCGCACCTCAAAATGGACGAGCCGAGCGAAAACATCGTCATATCGTTGAGACCGGTCTTGCCATGCTCTTTCATGCTCGTGTTCCTATTGATCACTGGGTAGATGCCTTTAGTACCGTCACATACATTATTAATTGTTTACCCACAAAACTTTTGGACAACAAATCTCCCTTCGAGATCCTTTTTTCCACACCACCCTCTTATACTAATTTTCGGGTGTTTGGTTGTTGTGTCTATCCATACTTACGTGACTATGCCCCTCATAAACTTGCTCCCCGGAGTATTCCATGTGTTTTTCTTGGCTATGCGCCTCAATACAAGGGGTACAAGTGTTTTGATCCTACCACGTCTCGTATTTATGTCACTAGACATGCTTGGTTTGACGAGACTTATTTTCCCTTCATTAATACGTCTTCTCAAACCAACATCACCAAACTTTTCCTATCCACCTTCCATGAACCTATTTTCTTCTCTCCACCCAACACTCAAGCTACTAATAGTCCACTTGAGCCCAACATTCCATCCATGACACCCTCCCAATGCTTTCTTGTAAAGACCCACCCCCATCTCCATCCATATATCCTTCTCCCGTCTAGCCCACTTCTGCTGGGCCTACTCCTTTAACTCAACCCGATAATGGGCCTGCTCCATCGGTTTGTTCCCAGCCCGATAATGGGCCTAATCCTTCAACCCCGCCCGATCATAGGCCTGCTTCTCCCAACTCATCCCATCCCAATTCTCCCACCCACCTCCCCTCCACATCTCAGCCCAATCCTTCCTCGGCTCCTCTTCTTCCCTCTTCGGCTCATCCTCAACCATCACCTGAGCCACAACATCAATCCGATTCCTCTCATCCAATGATCACACGCTCCAAAGTCGGTACATTCAAACCCAATCCTAAACACACCTCTTATCTCTCTAATGTTATGCACTCGTGTCTTCATGTTGCTCTCCTTAGCAACGTTGATCCAAAGGGTTTCCGGAGTGCGGTCAAACGTCCTCACTGGATGAAAGCTATGCGTGATGAACTAAATGCACTCAACCGAAACCACACATGGACACTTGTGCCTCACCCATCTTCGACAAATGTTGTTGGCTCTAAATGGGTTTTTCCTACCAAATATCGTTCGGATGGTACATTGGATCAACATAAAGCTCGTCTCGTTGCCCAAGGGTTTACCCAAATCCTAGGTCTTGATTTTCATCACACCTTTAGTCCTGTGGTTAAAGCATCCACAATACGCATTATCCTTTCTCTAGCCGTCATAAATCGATGGTCTCTTCATCAATTGGACGTGAACAATGCATTTTTTCATGGGACTTTATCCGAAACTGTCTTCATGGAGCAACCTCCCGGCTTTGTTGACCAACGCTTCCCAAATCATGTGTGCAAACTTAACAAGGCTCTCTATGGCCTCAAACAAGCTCCTCGTGCTTGGTTTCATCGTCTTAGCTCCTTTCTCATGACCTATGGCTTCACATGTAGTCGTGCGGACCCTTCCTTATTTGTTTTTCATCAAGATTATCTTATTATGTACTTACTCGTTTATGTTGACGATCTCATTCTCACGGGGAATAATGTCATGTTACTTCGTAATTTCATGACACGTCTCCATAACGAGTTTGCCATAAAGGATTTAGGCTCCTTAAATTACTTTCTGGTCTCGAGGTCCTTACCACCTCCGATGGCCTTTTCTTAACTCAAACCAAATATGTCAATGACATTCTCATTCGTGCCGGGCTAGCCGAAGCTAAACCTGCTCCCACTCCACTCTCCACGTCCGATTTTTTCTCACAGATGGTGAACCGTTATCGGATCTTACCACCTATCGATCTCTTGTTGGCGCTCTTCAATACTTGACCATAACTCGACTCGACATATCTTATGCAGTTAACCAGGCATGTCAACATCTACATGCTCCTACTATTAAGCACTTTCAATTGGTTAAACGCATTCTAAGATATGTCAAGGGCACCATTTCGCATGGTCTTGTGTTCACTCGTCCCTTGTCCAATTCCATCTTAGGTTACTCGGATGCCGATTGGGCACGGTGTATCGAAACAAGATCAACCTATGGCTATTCTATATTTTTAAGGGGAAATTTGGTTTCGTGGAGTGCAAAGAAACAACCGACTGTTTCACGTTCTAGCTATAGGGCAATGGCAAATGTTGCAGCTGAAATTGTTTGGATCACACACTTGCTTAAAGAACTTCATGCTTTACCATCGACTCGCCCTACGTTGTTATGTGACAACAAAAGTGCTTTGTTTATGAGTCAGAATCCCGTTTCTCACAAACGGGCCAAACATATCGACTTGGATTATCACTTCGTTAGAGAACTTGTTATGTCAGGGAAATTACACACTAAGTTCATTCCTACCAAGCTTCAACTTGCAGATATTTTCACTAAGAGTCTACCGCGTCCGCAGTTTGAATATTTTCGTGACTTGCTCCGGGTTCAATCTCTGCCGTTTCGCTTGCAAGGAGATAAAAGATAATATTATATTATATAATCCCAACTACCTGCAAGATTATCTCCTACAATATCTCCATGATTGCTTTCTTTAATTATTAGTTTGACTTTGTATTTAATGTAATTTATTTATTTTCTTTTGTATGTAATTGTAAAAGTCTATATAATATCAAAATACAATCTCTCTCAAAATACAAAGAGTTTCGATTCTATTGAGTTTGATGAAATCTATCGCATTTTAACATACAATGATGCTAAAGAAGATTTACTATTAACAAAAACGTATGCATTTGTCCTTTGGCTATGAAAAATATCATAGCATCAAGACGAATATAGGCTGTGAGTTGTGAATATCAAAACGCCCATTTACAGATTTATCATTTTGTAACTAAAAAAGCGACTCTGCTGGGGATCGAACCCAGAATCTCTGGTTCCGTAGACCAGCGCCTTATCCATTGGGCCACAGAGTCATTGATGATGCTAATCTTGATTTTTAAATTATTTATTTGTGTATATATATTTATATATATATATTTTTAATCAAAAGGTTTTGCCTTGAGCTTCTAAGATCTAGAACAATTATTCCAAATAATAATGAACCACGAGCCAAAGCCATGGCTATCAACTTAAAAGTTAAAACAAGGTCACAAGCTACACTTTCAGCTTTGCCATATCAACGAGACAACGACCGTGTTTTCACCTTCGTCATCCACTTTGTGATTATACTAGTTAATGTCGGGACAATCTACATTTTACATATTGAAATTCCCTTTTTAGTTTGTTCATCACACACTTTTGTAAGGTGATGATGATTAAGTTTCATAGTATGCTAGGGTTCGGAGGCTTCAAACTCGAACATTTTGGACCTAATCGTGTAACAAAGATGGATAAGACAACTAAGACATCGATATGGCGGGATGTTGCGTGAAGCTGGATGTCAAGAGCAAGAGAAGAACGTCTCTTTTCCTCTGTGTTGTCGAGCCGTCAACCTTACATATAAATGGCATTGTTTCACAAAAATTATTGGTACTATTTGATTAAAATTAAAATTATATTATATGTATATCAAGTAACAATGATCCTTAGCCAAGTTGTTAACGTGAGGTGACCATAACATTTAAATATTGGGTGGTAATGAGTTCAGGTCTCACTTTGAACAAAATGCTCAGTGTTAAGTCAGAATGTTTTCACAGCAGTGGGTTTCTTCCTGAGAGGGTTCAGAGTACAGTCTGACTGCAAAACGAATAGATGTATATGATTAAGATAACAACTATTCTAAAAGAGGGTTACACATTGTCATTAAGAAAAGAGAAAATATTGATATCAAGCAAGTGTTGAAGTCTAAGCACATTCATCAGCAACTTTGCATAACTTCAGAAACAAAATCCAGCTGAACTTATTATATTGCTCATTTATTATAGAAACAGTACCATAACAATCTAATTAAGTGCTAGGAGACTATACATATTAGACCTAGCAACCTTTTTACATTGGTAAAGGTTGTATGATTTTATGAACAATACTGTACAATTAAAAAATTGGTCATTTTACGTTCTATTACTACGTACCTTCCGCTCATCCTTGGAATACTAGATTCGACATCCATTAGTTTGTATGTTAATGTACATTTGGATATTTTCATTAGATATGTGTTAGGGGATGTGGGTAAATGGACAAGTGTTTAAGAGAAAAGCTTTTTTCTTTTTTCTTTTTTGTTGTGTCATGTAAGTGGTTTTGACAAGTGTAAGGATTGACATTTTTGGATGAGAGGTAACTTTTTAAAACAGCTTAAAGGACCAAGTGTTTTAATGTAAAATATAAGTGCCCATTAATAAAAAAAGAAACATACAATGCTTGAAAAATGATACAATGATACAAACTAAAAGCACAAAAAGTGTAAACCGTTTAAAAACTGCTATTTGTTGTTTAAAAATGAACATAGACACCTTAAATTTTTAAATCAACACCCCAAAAAATCTATATGGTCGTATTATACGCGTCGTATAATCCTATAGGGGGCGTATAACCTTCTGATAACCATCTGAATTTTTTCAGCGTCGAAATTTTCTATACACATCGTATATCCCCTATATGTGTCGTATGTGTGGGGGGGGGGGGATCGTATAGAGCTATATGGGCATATAGCTTTCTGACAGCCCTTGAATTTTTCTCGTTTTCAGTGTATTCGACCTTACACCCTGGACCCATACGTGGGTGTAATAGCATATATATATATATGTGTGTGTGTATATATATATATATGTATATATATATATATGTATATGTATATATATATATATAAATAATAGAAAAAGAGGCTAACAACTAAGAACCTCAGAGAACAACAAAAGAAAACATAAGAAACAAACAACAAGTAAGATGAACCATTAACCTGGGTCGAATGGAAAATTACACAAAGCAGCTAGCATCCCTTTCTTGCCTCAGGTTCTCAACCAAAGTGAAGACATCGCCACTACATCCATTAAAACTTTGTTTGCCGATGGTTGCACCTGCTGAAAAAGGATCTCATTCCTGTGTTTCCACAAATACCAAATCGTTGTCATGAAAATCGCATGAACAGCTTTTCTGAAGTCTTCGTCTCCTTTAACCAAATACGGTATGTCCATTCGGTCTCTAAACGAAAATGCATAAATCGATCAGATGTTACACCATGAGCTCACTTTGTACCATACTTGCATAGTCAACTGACATGAAATAAAAATGTGTTCCATTGATTCCTCTAATTCTCCACAGAACCTACATTTTGTAGATTGAAGGAAAATATTTCTGCGAATAAAAGAGTCACATGTTAGTAGACGATTGAGATCCGCTTGCCAGTTATGAATGTTTACTTTCTTTGGAACCCATCCATTCCAAAAGAATTTATACACATCACCAACAATGTTTTTGTCTTGAATTAATTCTTTCATAGATCTTGTGGAGAAGTTTTTCCCCTTCATTTCTCCCCATCTCCAAGAAGAATCTTTAGACCCATTTGGCACAACCGTTAACAGCCTTATCATTAAATGAGACAAATCATTATTCTCTTGAATAATAAACAATTTCCTTTTCCATCTCCAAATCCAAGACAAAGAACCATTGTGCAATTTAAAGCATTCATTGACCAAAATGTGTTTAGATTGCTCTAATACAAATAATGAGGGATATAAGTCCATTAGAGGAGCATCCGCCACCCTTGTATCTATCCAAAATCTTATTTCTTCACCACCTCCTAGAACACCAATTAGTAGCCTATTAAGATGTATATCGAACCCCTTAAAATCTTCTTCAATTTTGAATATGTTCTTCCAAACCCCTGGATAGGATAGTCTAACTGGGATCGGATTCTAACTTCTTGCATTACTATGTAAAGACCAAATGACATTCCACCATAGCGTGTGTTTTTCATTTTTAAACCGCCACCGCCATTTGAAGAGCATAGCCATATTCACAATCTTTAGAGACTTGATACCCAGACCTCCATTTTTCTTGTTAAAGTGACCTTTTCCCATGAGATCCAATGTATTTCCCATGAGTACAAGTAGTAGTTATTACAATTGTCTAAACCTCCGATCTAACATACAAAATTGGTTATTTAAGGGAAAATATTAATTGGCTTCTTTAAGGACATATTTTGGCTTTTTTAGCAAATAAATGTTAACAACAAAGTGATAAAACACATGATAGTTTCTCATTAGTTTAAATACCATACATAAACATGTATTAGAAACGTATTTCCATAATCTCAACAAAACATCAAAACCATTAATAATTGTATAAAAACTAAATGTACGTATTATTATTATACATTAAATGCGGTGCTCATGCTCTAACCTATATACACCGACTGAAAGAAATCCTAATTGCACAACGAAAATTTAAAAATAATGGAAAACCCGAAAATATATCTTACAATTGTTTGGTTTCTCATTCCTATTATTGGAATCGTGTCACAACTGCAACCCTCAGAAGCCGCATTCCCCAAAAACATGGTCCATGTTCAAAACTTTCATCTCGATGGTCCGGTGGTTGGTTGCGGAAGGGATAATGAACAACCTGACTTTAAACATATCAAAAGTGGAGAAGAATACACATTTAAGTTTAATGATGATGCTCAATACTCTTGTGCTTTTAATTAGAAGAATAAACATATTAAATTGCCAGTTTTCAATCAAACCGTTAGCAAGCTTTGCACCGGAGGCTAGAGGTGTTCAAAGCGAGTTAAACCCCAAACCGGTTTGGTCAACTCCGGTCAAAACCGGTTTGACCCTAAACTGATTTGGGTTGGAAACCGGTTTATAAATCCCAAATCTCAACCCTACCAAATTGGTTTGGGTCGGTTTGGAAATCGATTCGGGTTGTTTTTAATTCATATAATAATTAATTTTTCAAAGTCAAAGAGAATTTAAAATTTTGGGTTAAAATATATATACACTTTTTTTTTATATTATATTAATTTATACAATTTTTTGTTATAAAATATATAATCATATTATTATTTATATTAAAGATGTATATTAATACATTTATAAAATTAATCAAAGACTCAAAATGAGATCTATAATAAAACTGAACTATATAAAACATTTATACAATTTAAACAACATACAAGTTTAAATAATAGTTTTACAAAACTAAACATTTAGCATAGTCGTTTCTTCGTTCGTTCGTTACATACTTGTACTTTTATTCTTCGCCACCAGAACCGGAACTGTTACAAAGGTAGTCTTCATATACCACTTCATCATCGGTCAATCCGGGTGTCAATCCGCTCTTTATCTTGTCTTCGTATAATTCTGCTTCGTATTCCAGTTCTCCTTCAAGTGAGCGTTTGTCTTGTACTCTTTCCGCGGAATCCAAATAACCTTTCAAGCAAATTGATATTTCAATAATTTATGGAGTGAGTCGAGTTCTTCTTATTGATATAATCTGCCACTAACAGAAAAATAGATTCTGAAGCTACTGTAGAAGCTTGGACAGTTAGTAAATCTCGGATCATGGTGGATAGGATGAGAAATTGATCTTTCTTATTTTTCCACCAATCCAACAAGTCAAAAATTTTAAAATCTGTGAAGTCATGGTGAATAAAAAGTTTGTAAGACCATACCTCTCGAGTTTACTACTCGGAGTGTTAGCACGTTGACGTTTATTACATTCATCCCTTAAAGTAGATATTATATAAATCAAAAATTGGATCATTCGAACTTTCGGCATTTGTCGCATGCCTTAAAGCCTCATGGATTTGTGATCTTCCTCGTATTTTAATAAATAAACATCATATATTTTTCTAATTATTTGTTAAAAGTAGCTTTTAAAGTTTTACTACATTGGGTTACCAACTTCTAAATCCAAATTAAAAATAGATTTATCAAGTAAAGTTTCAACCCCCGAAAAATTTAAACAATGGTTTAAAACAGCAGCACATGTAATAACTAGAGGCATTTCATTAAAATACTTTATAAGTTTTCTTTCATTAAGGGTATCATATCCGAATAAGGTCTACCCCTACATTACATCTCATTTAATTTTGAAGTCATTAAATAAATTTGGTGAAGTACTAACGGACTCGTTGGATAATAAGCTCCGAAAAGACACGTAATTGCGATTTTAAAAATTCGAAACATTTTTGTTACTTTTTCAATAACGGCCCAACCCGATGGATAGTAAGAATTTTTCTTTCCATGACTTACCAAACTATTATGAAAGGCTATTAAACTTTTTTTCAATAGTCTTTTCAAACATGTTACAAATAAAATTCTATCATGTTGGTACGTCTCAATTCAAGCCTAAACATTTAGTATGTACATCTTTACAAAACTTGCGATATCTAGTATATCTTTGGTTATTGCTAAAAATGTCACGTAACATTCTTTTAAAACAATCTTTCACTGTTTCAATTGTTTTCAACCGTCTTTAACGACTAGTTTATAATGTGCGCAACACATCAACTATGAAAAAACACACCCTCACATATTGGTTTATATTTTAATTTCAAATGATCTATCGCAAGAGTGTTATTTGACGCATTATCAAAAGATATAGAAAATATTTTGTTTTCTAATTTATACGTTTTAATAACTTTATTAATAAGATAAAAAATGTTTTGGCCGGTGTGAGGATAAAAAATGCAATTGTATGTTTCATATTATCCACGAATCGGGTTCAACCCAATGGACGGTGACACAAATGTACGAGTCCGGTGAATCATGAGTTGTCAAACATTACTAGTTAAGTTACCACTAGTTTGTAAATTTTCAAAATAAGATATTAATTCTTTTTTAGCTTTTTTTTCCATATTTTTAAAAAAATCTTTTCGAAGAGTAGCACGACTTACCTTGGTGTAACGTGGTTAGAGAGTTCGTTGAATGAGTCAAGTCAAACGTTCGTTGTCGAAATGTTTGAATGACAAGCTTTCTTGAACTACAAATGTGTCATTTGCTCCCGAACTACATAAACGTTATAAGCCCAAATATTTACTTTATTTGTCATCGAAGCTTGATCTTGAGAATGTTCGCCTTTCAACGCTTTACAATATTTATTTGAATATGGTTTTTCAATGTTGTGTTTGCATCGTTTTTGAAAAACTTATGACAAAACTTGCAACGAGCCTTGTTTGGACCGCTAGCCATTTGACAAAATCGTAATTGCACCATATTTCGGGGTTCCTATTCGTAGGAAGGATTGCTACCACCACGTTGCTTGAAGACGTTTCACAACCAATGGATGATTGAGCACTTGATGAAGCCTTTTTTGAGATTTTTGATGAGAGCGTTTAAAACGAAAGTATTTATGAGAACGTTTTTGAGATTTTTGTGAGTAGACAGTGTTTTAAGTTGTTGTGATTCAACCAAAACATCCAATACATGTATATATACTAACTTAATAGGGGTATAATGGTAAAAAACCTCAAAAAATGTCAAAAATGGGTACAAACGGCTATATAGCCGTTACCCAACGGTTATATTTTGAAAAGCGGTTTCAAAACCAGTTTGGTGATCGAGTTGTGAACCGGTTTCAAATGTGAAAAGGTCAAACCGATAGGAACCGGCCGATTTGATCGGGGTTCAAACCAGTTTCGAGTTTTCCGGCCAAACTGGTTCACGAACCGTTTTTTTGCTCACGTCTACCGAAGCCATTATCAAAGATTGTTGGTGGCGAGCCAGAGATACTAAATTTAAATTTCTTGAAAAAGTTTGGATTACGATGTACTTTTGGTAAGTTGAACTATTTGTCTAATGTAATATCATAAGAGCAAGACTTAATAAAACATTCAAAATTTGATGTTATGTTATAAGGGTATGTTTTTTAATCTTAGAAAACCGATATGAAACAAAAAAAGTTTTTACAAATTCAATATTTGAAAGGCATTACGATCATGGAAGTGAAATGTTAACAATCTTGAAAGCTATTATTAATTAATACTATAATCTGGAGTGACTCTCATGAAAAATTACTTAAAACAAAATTATCACCAGGAGTATATTATTTGCTTTCCCTTTAGTTTTGGAAAGAACATGCCATACTATAAAAGTATAAATCTGATAATATATAATACAATAAAATCTACTTAATTAGATAGTTATAATGGTAACTAATAGATAATCTATATCTATACTATATATAAAATATATAAAAAGAGTATCTTAAGATACCATTAAATTAAGAACACTTACCTCACTTAATGCATAAGGTACAATTAATTTTAAGGGTAAAATAGTATTTTTAATATTATTTACAAATTACCATTTACAATTAGTTACATAATAATCTTATAATTACTATAAATTACATAAAATTTTATATTATATACCCATAACCCAAAAAAACTTAATTTATTTTAAGATTTATGTTATATCAATATATCATGTTTAAAACTTTTTGATACTACAATCGTAAATGTATATTTTGTAACGTTTTAGTGTAAATTTTTTACTGAATCGATATATCATGTAAAACTTTTGTAAGGTACAATAACTTAATGCATAAATGTACAAGTCATAATGCAAAATCCATTTATTTGGTGTTATAAATTTTAGCTTAGAAAAAATATAATATTTTGTAAAATTACTATAAGATTAACAAAAATTAAAAACTCATGTCGGATGTAAAATGTTGCCTCGTTGCATTGCGGGAACACCTTCTAATAGTAAAAATTATACTTGATGTTATAAGATATAAATGGTTAATGAGCATGAGTTTAAATTTCTCAAAAAAGTATGAGTGGAAAGAGAGATCTATTTTCACCCATTTGACCATGGTAAAAGAGTTATGCGACGATCAATCCACTTCAATATTGAAGCAATAACACATGTGGTCTCGATCATATGACCATCTATTGGAGCTTACTTTCTGATTATTAGTTTATTTCTTAAACGGATTTTTAGAAGCTCAACTAATTAATTTGGAGTGGATCGACTGCACCCTTTTTGTACCCACCACATCTCCATACATATATATTACGCATAGTATATTTATAATAATGAAACCAAAGTTTATAATTACACACAATAATAATTAGGTTAATACTGGTACAAGTTGTGTGATGATTACGCATTATATGTTTATAATAATGCAACACATTTCGTTGGCATACATTCTTTTTATTATTATTACTTTCTTTATATTACATACATCTAAATAAAAAAAAACTTAACTAAGCTATGTCGACTACAACATATCATCGATATTAGTATCTCGCCTTTTTTTATTTTTTTCTAGATTCATTATATTAAAAAGCAGAAAAGATGCTATATTAGCTACATTGTACCGATGACATATTATCAGAAACAGATTCCTTCATTTTTACAGCTACTATATCTCATATTTGTATATCATAATCTTCGTTGTCACTTTTTCTCATATGCTGCCCATAGACGATTTCCCCGATTCAAATTAGAGTTGGTAGATATTTTGGCACTTCTAACTCGATTTTCACCTTCTCTAAACCATCCTACTACCAATTGAGGTATGATTCTAGTGTTTTTCATGTTAGGGTCTCTTGATGTCAGGGTTTATTTTTAATTTATGGTAATAGAAATGATGGTTTTACATAAAAACCATAAAATTGGTCTGTGAACAACACTGCCAATCCCTGCCCCTTAAAATATAAATTACAAAAATATCTAGTTAATGATTAATTAAAATTTAATTAGATATTATGTAATTTAGATTATAAAATACTATCATTTATTTAAATTACAGGAATAGTTGTTTTGAGGTGAAAAGATAATTAGTATACATGAATTTTAACAATTCTAACAACCATTAGTGTAAAATATAAAATCACTTGCTTGCTTGGATAGTAATGTGGGTGGTCAATCATTAGGACAAGCACATTATTGAATCTCAACACATAATGTAAATATCTTAAAAATTATAACTTCAACTCTCACAACAATAAGTTAATCACATACCAAGTATGATCACGTCTAATCAACACCCTAAAATTTTCTTCATTTGCCCTTTTACCTAGACTCCAGTGATTGTGATCAAATATTAGAAGATTGCAATGCCCGATTTTGGCATCCTTGATCTCCTCTTACTTGGATCGTTGTTTGCGACAAACCGATTGAGACAGATCTAAATGTTGAGTGCATCATTAACTCTCCAGTTAAGTAACTCCATAAATCATACCAATGTTTTAAAGGAGGCCGAGTTAAATGCAACCATCAAAAGTGCCACCTCTAATTGTTAAGCACCTTATTGAACAAACAACATTTCTTTAAAATAGATATGTTTATAATTAGATGTTTTCCATGACATCATTTGGTTCACATATAGATAGATTTAGTTGTTACATTCCGGCGAAAGCGTGAAATGCTTGTGTGTGACTTGTTAGCTTAAAACGTATTAATTATCATGACACACATATAACATAAATTAACTAAACATTACTTTTATTAATTCATATTTATAGGATTACAAATTACAAAATATAGTCTAACATTTTAGACTTATATATATAAGTATTCCTATTCAAAATACACTTCCTCAACATATCACATAATCTTCAACTAGTAGTGGATGTGAACATCCATAAAAAGGCTGAAGTCAAACAAGTCAATAGTCAACCAGACGCATAACCTTTCTAAGTAATCGTGTCGATCACTATACATGTTGAAGGAATACACGAGATTATAATACATTCTGCTGACCTGAAAAAATATACTCAAAACAGTCAACATATAGTTGATGAGAATATAGATTTAATCAACATAAATCATTTTGAATTGATATAATACAATCAAACTCACAACTAAACCTACTCACATGTTAAATGATTTATAACTGTCAAATACAAATCACACAATCAAATAATATAACATCATTGCTCTCATCCCAGCAAATGCAAGTTGACATGTCCTAAGTAGCGCTATCTATGTTATTTGGCGGTTCCTCATCCAAACTAATGGTTGTGTCAATATAACATTATAAAAAATTCTTAAATATGTATCATTTTCAAACACATACAGTATGTTTTCCCCCTAAATAATTATAAATCAAAAAGTGGTTATATTACTCACTTTAATTCCAGCTAATAAGTCAAATTCCTATAAAATAATAAGAGTAAATTACGCTTTTAGTCCTTGTGGTTTGATGGTTATAACGCTTTTCATCCAATAGTTTAAAAATGTCCGGTTTAACCACTGTGGTTTAAAATCTATCACAATTAAGTCCAAACCGTTAACTCCATCCAATTTCTCTGTTAAATTTAAAAAAAAACCAAATTACCCTTGGACTGAAATTGTTATTATAATACAAATAAACAACATGTGGGTCCCTCTCACCCCACTATATCAAATCTTAACTATATCTTTTTTCTTTGTTTGAACACATTTGAACCCAAAGAAAAATCAGGTTGCCATTCTTCACTTGCCGACAACCTTCACCGCCACCACTCCCCGCAACTTTCACCGCCACCATACCACTCGCTTGAAACCTTCACAACCACCACCCACCACTCGCTGATAGCTGAATCTCTTGCTTGATGGATCTTGTATCCAATTGTACCTTCCACATCATAATTTTACATTACAATCTTCTTCTTCATCTTTCTTCTTTAAATTCCGTTAGCACCCAAGCAAAAGTCTAGCCATAAGTTCTCTGATACATTATTATTGTCAATCAATTTGGGTTGTGGGTTTTGGATTTTGGATTTAGGGTACTATGGGTTTTGTGTTTTATTGTTTGTTAATTTAGGAATTAAAATTTGATCAAACAAAGCAACCTAATCAAGTCTAGATCTTATCTTGTGAAATCAATTACTTCAGTTTTGACAAAGATACAACAAAAGGGTTTTCAAAATCACCTGGTAAAGTCCACAATACAATGAAACCCTTTCTTGAGAACAAAATCAAATGACAAAGGACATAACGAACATCAAATATTGATATGGGATGTTTGCGATGAAGGGCTACAGATCCTTTAACGTCATAGGTCTGAAATCAAAAAGGGCTATAGATCCTCTAACATTGTAGGTTCATGTGAAATCAAGACTCTTGGGTTCTGATGAAGGTTTAGAGATATGGAGATGGTGGTGGTTGCTTGGTAGTGGTGGTGTGTGTGGCGGTGGCGACAACTGTAAAGGACGTGATAAAAATAGGGGAACATGTCGACATTTATGAGAGATTTGGTAGAGTGGGTGGTGATGAATGTTCATAGATATAAAGATAGTGGTGGCTGCGTAGGGGTGGTGGTGGGGAGTGGGGTGTGGCGGTGGCGGTGGTGATGGCGATTAGGTGGTCATTGTGGTGTGGCAGTGGGTTGGGTGGTAGTGACTATGAGGCGGTGGTGGGTGGTGTTGGCCGTGAAATAGAGATAAAGAGAGTGGGTGTATATATTATACACACACACACACACACACACACACACACCACACATATATATATATATATATATATATATATACACACACACACACCTTTTTCTTTTTAGTTTTTAAAGACAATTTTGTATTTTGTATATTCTAATAATAATTTAAGACCAATGGTATTCTTGTCTTTTTACATATATTTAACAGAATAAATGGATGGGGATTAGTGTCTTTGACTTAATTGCAACATAGTTTAAACCACGGTGGTTAAACCGGACGTTTTTATACTATTGGATGAAAAGCGTTATAACCACCAAACCACATGGACTAAAAGCGTAATTTACTCAAATAATAATTTGTTAGAATAAATCTAAGTTCTTTAAATTTTCAGCATTTAAATCGCTAATTATATCAAAATTTCTAATCAATCTCTACTTTCATCCAAAAATCACCAACAAAAACATTTAAAAATCTATATTATATGATAAAACTTTAAATCAGTAACTCATAGCAGGCATTTTTTTAGAATTTTTAAAAATTCCATATTAATTAGCAGAAATAGTTAAGCCTCTCTAAAAATTCCAAAATTCATAAACACAGTCCTATTTGACATATCATAATTTATGTAAATTTTACATGATTTATCTTACTATTGTGATATTTATTTTAATTTTATATTTATAGAATGTTCTAAAATATGAAACTTAGTCACACATTCGAATTAAGTCACAAAATTTATTCAGTAATTCCATAAAATATAAGGTTTATTATATAATTTTTCTAGATTTTTATCAGGTTCGGATTTTCTGTTTAATTATTTTCTCGATTTAATCATATAAATTGATCTATCCAATATTATTACCTCTTATTTTACAGATCAATATTCCTAATATTTTTTAATAAGTTTCTAATTTTATTCCTATAATTACAGTCATTTAAGTGTTTAATATAATTTACTAAGAGTATCCATATTTCAACCCTTTAATCCTTTGTAATCTTTTGTTTAAATCCTTGATTTTTATAATACTTTCAAATTTTATGTTTTTGAATCCTTTTCTTATTATTTTTAACAAAAATCAAGTATTCATAAGAGTTTTGTAAATAACCCTAGTGATTTAACTAAAGGGTTGATTATATGTGTTAGTTTGAACACATATACAACTTGTTAGTCATATATTTGAGAATCACACATTGTTTGATGAAGAAAACTAAGGGAATTGCTTGGTTGGACCTTTTGATAATCCGGTTGAAGTGACAGTCCTTGAAGTTTGATCATAAGCTAGCAAAGATAGTGACGGCGATTGTAAGAACCGAAGCAAAAGTTGATAATGGTGGGTTCGGGAATCCGATGGCAAGAAAGTTATGGTGGTGGTGTCTTGAAACCGAGAGTAGACAAGAGTGAGCCGAGAGATGGTGGTGGTTATGGTGGTTCGCGGTTAATGGAGTGGCTCCATGCGGCCGAAAGTTTGTAAAGAAGTTGAGGGGTCATCATTAACTCTAGTTTTAGAGTGATGAGGTATGGTTTATAGCTAGGATTAGTGGATCATTAGTAGGGAAAGGTGGTAGTTTTTTAAAAGGGTTTAGTGTCATGGGTGCTATGTGGTGGGTATGGGGTGGTGATTAGTGTCAAGGGTGGGCTAGGTGGTGATCCATTGGATTAATGACTTAGTTATTAAGCTAGTTATAATTAGTGGTTTAGGTGTTTAATCGGTTTATTTAGTGTCCTAATGAATTGACATTAGGGTTAAGGTTGTGTTTTAGTGTTTAAGATTGAGTTGGTTTTGTTATTTTATATAGGGTTAACTTATTGTAGTATGGTTTGATTATGTTTAAGTCTTAATACATTATATAGTTAAGGCATTTAGTATTCAAATTAACTAATTATGTCATTTTAAGATAACAACCATATGACTCATGTATACATAAAACACTTATGCATGCATGCATGCATGCTCATATACGTTCATGCAAAAATAGAGAGATGTTACATTAGGTTAACATATAAACTTATTTAACAATCTCTAATATCTAATAAGGTATATAGATATATACAATTTACTTAGAATAATTCATAAAATATTTAATATACCTAACCTTGACGTAGGGTTATCACATTAGTTAACAAAGGTTCAAGCTCTTATATTCAAGATTGAAGGCCAAATATGTCATTCTCTAGCTAGGTACTTTATGTCTGACTCAAGATGAAAGAGCTTGTTTTTACAGATATATATATACAACACCCAAAATGAAATCTCTAATAGGATAGACTTCTTTAACGAACAAGCACGTTCAACTTAGAACGAAAACATTGTACAGACATTGATATTTTACGCATTAAATATGAATTGACAAAACCTTTTTTGTATAACTAGAGATCTTTATCTCGCAAATGACATACCAGAGTTAACCATTCATCTCTAGAGCTCTCAACATCAATAAAGGTATGATAAGCCAAAGCTTGGCTACATTAGCGACATTTTATAAGAGAGTCATTCTTCATGCAATGACTTTGACATTATCATTCGTCTATATGATGGCCCTCGTAAATGGATTAGTAAGTTACATCCTTTATACATGAGGTTGTAATATCCTTTATTACTTTTGTAAAGTGATCATGGATTGTTCCCTAATCTTCAAATTATATCTAACACCTATATTCACAAAAAAAAACAACTAAAAATGAATGTGTTCTACTGTCACACCCCCACTAAGTGCGGAAACACGGGGATGTAACGACACGAGATCGCCATAACACATGGTAAACAATAGAGATGCAATATAAGTAATGATGACAAAGCGTGTCATGACGACACCCGACACAAAGGAGACTTGTGTCGTGTTTAGTCAATATTCACGACAACTTAGCCATAAGCATAACATGTCAAATGATTCACATAATCAAATGAAGATAACATTGTATGTAATTCCCACAACCCGGGAACAAGTATCAAAAAAATGAAGTTTGTTTAATCAGACTACAACAATGTTCCAAAATGAATGTTTGTCAAGTATGTTTAGTCTCAAAAATGCATCCTAGGGTCTCCACTAAGGCAACACACCTAGATCTTCAATTAGCACTGTCACCAGAAAAGATATGCTCAAAATGGTCAACAAAATTGTTGGTGAGCTCGCAGGTTTAAATAGTAAATAAGTAATTGATGTTGTAAAGTAATTGTTGTGGAATACCGTGTATACAGTTATAAGTAAGCAAAATCACATGACACTGAGCTTTACAACCAAACCTAACGACGTACACACAAAATCTTGTCCGAATATATTCACCCACGGGCCCGTTCCTGGCCACTGTTGGTACTAACTAGTACACCAACAAACAAGGGTGGGGTGTCAACCCAGTAGTACTACCAATACCTATCCGTCGGTTCCAACACCGGAATTAAATGGTTGTAAAGAAAGTACCACACAACGAACTAAAGCATGTATCAGATAAGTACTCACAAAACAGTAACATGTTGATTCCAAGTATGTAAATTGTACAGCATAGAAAATGGGTGAGCATACTTTTCCCCATGTTTGTAAATGATTGAAATGTTGTATAAGCGTAAAAAAGGGCCCCCGAAACTCACTTGTTAAGTGATAAGTATGAATGATCAAAGTTTGCAAATGTTGTATGAAATGAACGGTCAAACACCTATTGACAGTTATTGCTAAGCATTAATGATATATATAAAGTAAATAACAACGTTCGGTCGGTTCGGGTTGTATCGGTTTGGTCGCGTGTAACACACACAAGCAGACATGCATATTAGATCTTATGTAGATCCAAGTACTAGAAATCGTTGTCATTGCCAATGATATTTGTGTAAAAACGTCATTGTTATTAGGGAAATATTTGGTAAATATTAGCGGTAACAATTCCGTTCTCGTTTATTGTGAAAATGTTAACATTGATTTGATTTGGAATAGCATTAATAAGTTTGATAGTGTTAACTGAAACATTGTCATTAGCAATGATAACCGTGTCGACGTCTCCTTAACATCACACGACAAACACACACCACACACAGAAGAAACTCACACACAACAACTCCAATCGCATTACAGGACCAGACGCACGACTCAACACTCCATCCGCACGAATCAACCCTCATTCGTACAAATCAGCTTCATTCGTACGATTGAACCTTCATTCATGCGACTTAGCATTCAGTCATACCACACAACACCCAATCACACGACTCAACCTCCATACGCATGAATCAACCTTCATTCGTACGGATCAACTTCATTTGTACTACTGAACCTCCATTCGTGCGACTGGCATTCAGTCGTACGATACACGCACAATCGCACACATTCATCCGCATTGACTTAATTGCACACATCATTCATCCGCATTGACTCAATCGCATGCATCACTCATCTGCATGACTCAATCGCACACATACACACAGTTGCACGACTCAGTCGCACGACTCAGCCAGTTGCACGGCTCAGTCGCATGATCAACCCAGCCGCCAAAACAGCAGAATCGCGACTGCAGAAGTGCAGAGCAGCCTTCGGCTACCCCGTGCAAGAGATTTACACCACAAGGACTTCCAGAAACACATTTTGCACACACCCAAACAAGAAGAACACGCAGAAGGACATCACACGCACCCACGCGACCTCATGTGCTCGGGTTGGACCCGAGCACCCGAAACCCTAAATGGACAGCAGAAAACAAGCAAGAAAGGGACAACCAAGGTCGTCTACCTGCAAGGAAGGAGTAGCCTCAGTTGTAGCCGAGGTTTTGTCGGTGAAGACGCGAAGAAACGGAGCGGTTAGGTGCAAGGAGGAGGAGAAAAAGTGGAGAAGAAGAAGATGAAGAAGAAGTTGAAGTAAATGAGGCTAGGGCTGGAATATGGGTATTTATACCCAACCCTAGTTTGGCAAAATGTCATATTTAGTCCCTGCACTTAGCCCCCGAGTTCCCAAATTTGTTTCGGTTGAAAACGACTTTAATAGACTAGTTATATTAATGATAAAAATGTAATTAATGATGTTGGTAACTTAAAAATAGTTTTATTAATGACAATAATACTATATAAAAATGGTATATTCAGTGATAACGATGATGAAAATTGTAAAAGTTTTAAAGATAGCATACGTTTACGATGAGAGCACATGCATAAAGATGATAAAGCAAGTATAATGCCCACATGAATAGTTTATAAGGATGAGGAATAAACGATCAAAGAAAAAGTAACAGAAGCCACGTTAAATGACGGACCTTGTGGTGACGGATGTGACATCTACTTATCAACTCCATGATCAAAATGGCTTATATACTTTGCTATTAAGAGGTGATCCTCTTTTTCAACAATATTAGTTAACGTGTATGTTTGTATTGAGCAAAACCGCCTAGACTACATACGATTACACCAAAATTTGTTTAGGGCTGAATTTCTTTAAGGTATGTATGATGCCATATTAAGAGATGACACTAAAGGTCAAACTATTAGAAAACAAACTATTCTCCACTCATTCTTTATTGGCAGTCCATTATACATGTATAAACAATATCAAGATGCTCTAGCAATATGTAAGACACGTGAGAACCTCAATACTTTATAACCTTTACATGTAACGTTAAGTGGATTGAAATCCAAAGATATATAAGTCCGTGTCCTTTACTAAAAACACAAGATCACCGCGATTCCATGCTAGGACAATAGTACCATTCGCTGTTAGGGAGACACAAAGACGGGCCCTATCAAACACAAGATCGTGCCCCGACAACTACTATTTGTATATGCTAACTAACTTTTACGTATGTTTCAATAACAAGAGGCCATACCTGGGAGGCAGGCGGCCGTGCCTAGCACTCTAGAAAGCCTGGAAATAGTGGCTTATTTGCTACCTTTGGAAGATGAAATGTTGGTGGTTTGGTATCAGAAATATAGCCTTTGAAGGTCTTTGGAAGGCTTGAGAGATCCATTCAACACTTAAAAAAGGCTCGAGATCATTTAACATCATCTATATTGGATCACCGGTTATATCATGTTACTGTGATGATAAGTTTGGGTAACTTTTTGACGTGTAGCGTCTACATTTGAATGAAAAGTGATAAATTTATGATTTGTAATTATGAATGTCATACAATATTGAAAAATATATATTAACCAACTTTTAGTTATAAAACCGGTTTTCATAATAAATTCATGTCTAATGAATTACAAGTGGTTTTGAGAAATCATATTACTTTAAATTTCTAGTTATATACGGGTTTCTATTTTACTTTTTCTGAGATATCTATAATAATTGTTATGGTTTTCTAAAACTAATAGTATGTTAAAAAGAAACTTGATTAACTCTTTTTCTAATATTTAGTCATGTTTTCAGAATTTATATGTTAAAAGGGTGCACAAACACTACCTATTTCACTAGAGGTTCGGTGGTTGTTTTGTTAGTTACTTATTGTAGCTTTTCTTGTCATAATAGAGCTAGTTTACAGTAACTTTGTATTGTCTCATGTTTATAAACATTAACATTAATACATTAATTAACATGTTTAACCACACCACACAATTAATTACAGTTTCTAAAATAAAACATAAAGTAGGATAATATCCTTATTACATTGAAAGAATTACTAAAAGTCTTTATCTTTATATACGCTTTATTTATTTACATAATCGTTTTAAAACATTGAAAATTGATCACTTAAAACAAACTAATCTTTCCCCGAAACCATAGCTTATATGATAGTCAATTATAAAGGTTATTATGTAAATTTATTTATGTGTTTACGGATTGATACTCGGTTCTTAACGTTACTATATTACCTATGAAAAGTATACTTGCTTTTCCTGTGTAGACACTACAAAGAATTGACTACAATGATATGTTTATTACAAAGGGTTACACAGATCCAAATGTGTTACCAACACCAATATATATGCTTCATAAGAGGCAGGACAAAATTATTTCAACTTCAGTTCGAACTACAAAACGAAGAAAGAAGTGAGTCCTTTAGCAAACACTCCAAAAACACCCTCAACACAAAAACAGTACAACCAATCAAACAAAACTTTGATAAGTGTCTAATTTAATATTCTATTATAACATTTCCAACTGTGTAATCATAATTTATTTTTTATGAGTTACTTTACAGATATCAATGCCTTTATACAACAAGATTAATAGGATATTCAAGCAACAAACACTCCCCTCCCAACACAACATCGGTGAATATAGGATATTCAGTAACATTTATAATTAATAAAACTTTGTAAAATAAGAGATATGACTGGTCCTTATAAAAAAGTAACCATGTTTTTTCTTTCTTTCTTGGACAATATAAATATAAAAACTGAACCGACATCTAAAAATACAACAAACAAGCGTCATAATTGGATTAAAGTGTTGGGTTTTGTAACATGTAAATCAAAGTTAGTTTAACCATTTAAACTACAAAAACGCAGCGGAAAATAGGTTTTAACATGTTGTTTATAATCTGAAAATTTCTCCATTTGAAAGCACAAACAAAACCCAAGTATAAGGATCATATATATATGTGAAATAGTATGCTATCAAAACCAAAACAATAACCATAGGGTGTACAAAGAAACAACCTTTCTTGCACAAGTTATTGAAGGTGGAAGAGATGAAGAAGATGATGTTCTTGAATGTCTAGCCTCCAAAAGAGAAGACCTCAAGCTTGTATACCCACAAGCTTTAGCAAACACCTAACTTGTTAGGTAGTAGAGCACCAAGAACAACCCCCTTTTGTACAATCCGAAATTTCAGCCAAGAACTCCTTGAAGAGCAGCCAAAACCCGAAAATTTCAACTCCCTTTTAGCTTTCTTGAATCCGAAATTTTCAGCTCCTTGGGAGAGTTTTGCTTGAGTGTGTGTAGGAGAAAGTCTATTGTGTGGAAGAAAGCCAAGAGTTAGTCCTTAAGTCTTCCAAAAGACAACACAAAACAAGACCAAAGGGGGCCTTTTGGGCGGCCAAAAATGTCCCACCAAAGTGGGTTTCCCCCATTTTAATCTTTTATAAAATGCTATCTTTTTAAAACCTAAGTTTATAAAATTAAAACCAATTTTAATTTTATAACATCAACACACTTTTATTTGTTATTATATAACCAATTTAAATAACAAACAAATAATATATCATGAACAAATTATTCATATAATGTTGTTCTTTTACAAAAGCAAAGTTTTAGAAAACCAATTTTTTAAATTGGTGTCAATATTTATTTGTTTGATCTTATCAACAAATAAATATTTATTGGTGTTTGTTTAGCTTGTTAGTGGGTATGACCTGACTTGGATTATAACGTACTAACCACATCAATCTTGTATGTGTCTTGGGCATATAAGGTCCACAATCTCCCACTTGCACAAGATTCATTGAAGATTGATGCAAGCAGTAAATACCGTCTAACAATGGTTTACTACCCTTAATAAGTATGACTAAGTGCCATTCAATAACATCATCTCCTTCAAGTACCATACTTGAAATGTTTTAGGTGAATCAATCATCTATCCTTTTGTCACAGATGTCATGTTATATCCTAGAGACACAGAGTGATCATTCTCTATTGATTTAACTTTATCAGGCTTTAGACATCTTACTCTCAATGAATAAGAAGGACAAATCCCATCTTGACTACATACATCTCTCATAATTACCTTATATCATACCTGAACTCAAACTTATGTACTGTCATGTTTCAGAACAGCGAAGAACTAAGTCAAAGTATAATATTCGGTAAATATCAAGACCCAATATGTATCTCAGGTCAGAGAATACCAAATGATGTTCGCCTTTACTCAAAATTACTTATGATCAATCAGGAAGATTCCATGTAGTAAGATTTGAGATGCAGGTCAGTCCAATATTTGCATCTCACAAATATTTATGAACTTTGGCAGCAACCTTTTGTTTCATATTCATCCATATGAATATCTACCAATCCAAGTTCATAATAGTTTTACCTTCATACTTGTTCCCACAAACATGAACAACTACGGACGTTTTGAGTAAATAATTTACTCATGGATTTTAAACATGCAAAATAGGAATATTAGTTGAATCATTATAACCATAATTCATTCAAGGAATAAGGGTTACAATATCTCAAATACAAAAATTAAAGATCAAATCCAGTCACTAGAATATTGAAGTCCCATGGCACAAGCATGACTTTCATGCTTTGCCTTTTCAAGGAGCTTCGTGAGTGGATCCGTAATGTTTTGATCTATGTGAACTTTGCGAATACATATCTTTCCCTTTTCAAATTCATCCTTTATGTAGTTGAACCTTCGTTCAATGTGCCTAGTCTTCTGATGTGCACGGGGTTCCTTGATTTGAGCAATCGCACCCTCGTTATCACAAAGAATTTCTAGGGGGTCCTGAATGGAAGGGACCACCCCTAGATTGGCAATAAACTTCTTTAACCATGCAGCTTCCTTAGCTGCTAATGAAGCGGCGATGTATTCTGACTCTGCAGTTGATAATGCCACCACATCTTGCTTAGAGCTCTTCCAAGAGATTGCTCCTCCATTCAAGCTGAAAATGTACCATGATTGTGATCGTGAATCATCCTGATCAGTTTGGAAACTCGTATCCGTGTAACCCTTTACTATGAGTTCCTCCTCACCAGATCCATAGATTAGGAACATATCTTTAGTCCTCCTTATGTATTTAAATATGTTCTTAACAGCCAATAATGACTGTTTCCATGATTTTGTTGGTATTGGCTTGTCATGCTCAAAGCACATGACATGTCCGGTCTAGTGCATATCATTACATACACGATGGATCCTATAGCAGACGCATACGGGATTCCCTTCATTTTGTCTTGCTTATCCTTTGAGCTTGGACATTGAGTCTTACTCAATATTGTTCCTCTTTGAATAGGTATGGTACCTTTCTTAGAGTTTTCCATCTTGAACCTTTTCAAGATCTTATCAATGTATGCACTTTGATTCAAACCTATCAACTGCCTTGATTTATCCCTATAGATCTTTATTCCCAAAATATAAGCGGCTTCACTAAGATCCTTAATGGGGAAACAGCTTCCAAGCCAGGCTTTTACACCTTCCATGGTTGGAATGTCATTTCCAAATAGTAGAATGTCATTGACATACAATACTAGGAAAGTGGTGATGCTCCCACTAGCTTTCTTATATACACATGCTTCATCAGTGTTTTTGATGAATCCAAATTTGATTATCTCTTCATCAAAACGGTGATTCCAACTCCTTGATGCTTGCTTCAATCCATAGATTAATTTCTTTAACTTGCATACTTTGTTAGGATGTTTTGAGTCGACAAAACCTTCAGGCTGAACCATATAGACATCTTCCTCAAGATATCCATTTAGAAAAGAGGTTTTGACATCCATTTGTTAAATCTCATAATCATAATGAGCAGCTGTGGCAAATAATATCCTAATAGACTTTAGCATTGCAACCGGTGAGAAAGTCTTATCATAATCAACCCCTTGAGTTTGAGTGAAACCTTTTGCTACAAGTCTAGCTTTATAAGTATCCAAGTTTCCATGCATATGGGTTTTCTTCTTGAAAATTCACTTACTTCCAACTATCTTGGAGTTAAGAGGTGGTTCAACCAAGTCCCACACTTGGTTGTCATACATGGATTGCATCTCAACGTTCATGGCTTCAAGCCATTTATCACAATCCAAATTGGACATTGCATCACGATAGGTGGTTGGTTCATCGGAATCTACCACATAGCATCCATCTACGAAAAACCCATATCTTTTAGGTGGATTACTAATTCTACAAGATCTGCGAACGTTTTGTGTACATTGATCAACCACTTGATCATTCTTAACATCCTTATGTTGAGTTCTAGTGTTAACCAAACGTGTATCGTTTGTGGTTCTTGATCCTCCTCAAGATCCACAGTTGTACTGCTAGTTTCTTCCGTAAGGACTTAGCTTCTAAGAACTCAGCCTTCTTGGCAAAAAACTCCTTTTGTTACAATGGATCATAGAAATAATATCCCATAGAATCTCTAGGATATCCAATGAAGATACACTTAGTGGAACGGCTTTCTAGATTGTTTGAGGTGGGATTCTTAACATAAGCCTCACAACCCCATACCTTTAAATATGACAGTGATAGAACCCTTCCATGCCATATTTCAAAATGTGTCGTTTCCACTTTCTTGGTTGGGGCTATATTCAAGATACGGGCCGTAGAGAGCAAAACGAAACCCTAAAATTGTCACACCCCGACCGGCGACGGAATCATCGGGGTGGACGAATGGGAGACGATTGCTCATAGCACATAGAACTAATTAAGTTGAAATATTATTAAATATCATTATTTAATAAAACATTACAAGACAAATAAGTTCATACAATACAAAAGCATCAAACAAAGAAATAACATGTTAAGTTAAACTAGGTCCAAGTCTTATATGAGCACGAAAAGAATCCACAAGTAGTAAACCTGAAACATGTTAAAAATAAAAGGGATCAACTTTGAAAGTTGGTGAGATTTTTATAGTTTTCAGTACATAAGTATATAAGAGATGGCAATTCATGTTGTAAGTTAGAGAACAAAGTAACTAGGGATGTAAGACAGAATGCACAATCAAACCTTAACAAAGTTTTACAAGTCTCAAACGTTTACAAGTATATACGATTAGCTAAGTGTACTTGGATCAACCAAGTAGGCTTGTCAGGCCCATAGATCTATGACGTCACCAGGCTAGCAATAGTTAATGATTGTACATATATTCGACATTACATGGTAGCTACAAAGTTCAACTAACCACAACACACAAGTAAATTGCCATAAGTTTACAAGCATCAAACGTGTTTACAAGTGCAATGTTTATAAGGTAACATGTTTCACCCCAAAGTGTGAAAATATAAAAAAATGGGTATAGAAAAACTCACATGGAAAACTCACCAACTTTCAAAGTTGACCCCTTTTATTTTTAACATGTTTCAGGTTTACTACTTATGGATTCTCTTGGTGCTCATATAAGACTTGGACCTAGTTTAACTTAACATATTTTTTCTTTGTTTGATGCTTTTGTATTGTATGAAATTATTTGTCTTGTAATGTTTTATTAAATAATGATATTTAATAATATTTCAACTTAAATAGTTCCATGTCCTATGAGCAATCGTCTCCCATTCGTCCGCCCCGATGATTCCGCCGTCGGTCGGGGTGTGACAGTTTGGTATCAGAGCCATGGTTATAGGGATTTAGGTTATTAGAAATGGAATGACCTAGACTATAACTAAGTACCTTACACATGAGTCCTCTCATGTATTTATATGCTTACATAGGATTTTATGTGCCTTATGTGTTTATACTTGATTATGTGGTTATATGCCTTATGTGTTTATGTTTATACCTTGAATTTTATCAATGCACTCACAAACCTTAAATAATATTCTAAGGCATTATATGCCTAAATCAAATGGTTTTAAAAATGTGTTTTGAATCTTTATTCATGGTTTCAAGGTCTCGTCAAAGTCTATGTCCTATAACTTGAAACATGTAATGCTGGAAGAGTGGGATGCCTGTATCTCGAGGTGTTCTGTCTAGGCAAGGTATTCATATAAATCCAAATCAACCGACGGATCCGTTTACCTTACCTGGGAACCCTTGGGGTGAGTGTCCGCTTATAGGTATGCATGTCTTCATTAAAGTTGTAGTTGACTTAATACTTTGATAATTCAACGTAATGTTTTTGGTTTGTAAACCAAACGTTACACTCGAAATATCTTGTTATTTTTGACTCGTTTCTTCATTGATTTTGTTCCCTTGAATCTTAAACTCATTAACCCAAATCTCTTAACGACCCTTAATAATCTTTCTGAATGTCTTCCTCTCAAAACCGAACTTATCCTCAGAACCTATTACAATGATGCACTTATTATAAATTGAATCCTTAATCATAACAAATACGATTATCGTATCAACTTTAAGCAAATAAAACTTTGAAACCTTAATGACATTAGAACCCCGTAAAAGTTATCTTCTTGAGAAGCTCTTATGAATTCCATATCTTATCCAAAAGTGTCTTGACCATTTTTTTCTCATGTCGTCAAGCTAAGTCTTTTATTGATCTAAACTTGGTGTTTCACTCATGTCAAAACCTTCCTAATCATCTTGAACCGTTTAAAATACAAACTTATCAATCAAGATTCCAAATTGTAACACCCTGTTATTTTTAAAAGTCAAGATAGGAAGAATAAAAGAAAGAAAGGCAATAAGGTCCTAGTGGAGGGACAAAAATGTCCAAAAGGACAAAACTTTAGAAAAGTTGGTGATAAAGGTGGCATGGCCGCCCATCACCATTTCTACACCCAATTTTCGGTCATTTTAGAGAGAGAAACAAGGGAAGAAGAGCAGAACTCGGTTTTGAAGAAGAAGAAAAGAAGAAATCAAATTCAAGGTAGGAATTCGTGGTTTTTGCATATTTATGACGGGTTTTGTCCTGGTTATGTGTTTGTATGCTTATGGGTTGTGTTTGTGCTCGTGTGTGTGTGTCTTTGGATGTTGTTTCTAGGTGTTTTGAACTCATAGCAAGCGGGTAAAAAGGAAGAACACCCAAGTTGTACCAGGTGAGTTCTAGACCCTAGTTTTTACTTGTTTTCAAACATCTTTGGGGCTGAAAATGTATTTAAATGATTTTCCAATGTTTGAGTATGTATGCCCATATGTATTGTGCATGAATGAATGTGATTCTTGAATGCTTATAGGTTATTCATGTTTAGAATAGTCACATTAAGATTAGAACAGATGGATTTGATGATTGGGTTGAAAACATACCGGAAATATGACGAACAGAAGGTCCACGCACCTAAATAAAGCTCATACGCCTGAAAAATGCCTTAGAAAGAATTAAGTGTAATCCATGCGCCCAAACAGTATCCCATGCGCCTAAGATTACCTTAGAAATGTTTAAGTACAGCCCATGCGCTTGAACAGTGGCCCATGCGTCTAGAAATGTTAGCGGGATGACTAAGTAAAGGGCCGCGCGCCCCAATAGTGCCCATGCGCCCAAGTGGCTCATGCGCCTAAGTGTCCATGTGCCTGAATTACTCATGCGTCTAAGTGTTCATACGCACAAATAGCGCCCATGCGCTGGAATAGTTCATGCTCCTAGAGTGAAAATGTTTTTAAGTGTTGGCTGATGCGCCTACATAGTGATGAAACGCCCGAACAGGGCTCATGCGCCCAAATAGTTCCCATGCGCCTAAGAATTAGAAATTTTTACAGAATTTTTCAGGGAGTCTGTGCCTTAGTGTTTTGACCGAGATTGACTAAGGGCTTATTGATGATGTTGTTTCAGGCATGATATGATTGCTTATGATTGTTCCTTATTATTGTTATTGCTATTATTATTATTACTTATAGTATGTGACTTTACGTGGTATGTTATTATCGTAACGTAAAGTATATCGTAATAATAAAGTGAAAGAGCAATAAAAAAAAGAAGAGGAACATTAATAAAATGCTAACAAGTCTTGCAAGCTTATAGGAGTGACACGACCATGTTGCCGTTATCTCGACCGTGTGCGGGTTAGCTACCCCTTATTGCACACGAGACCCGGACCTTTGTAGCATGTCCTGGGTGATTGGGTCAGCCTTGTACATAGTACACAGAACCCTTTTGAGGGATATATTTGACCCTTTCGAGGGATATACTTGACCCTTTCGAGGGATACAGTTGACCCTTTCAAGGGATATAGTTGACCATTTCGAGGGATACTGTTGACCCTTTCGAGGGATATAGTTGACCCTTTCGAGGATACAGTTGACCCTTTCGAGGGATATAGTTGACCCTTTCGAGGGATACCCTTTCGAGGGATACAGTTGACCCTTTCGAGGGATACAGTTGACCCTTTCGAGGGATACAGTTGACCCTTTCGAGGGATACAGTTGACCCTTTCGAGGATACAGTTGACCCTTTCGAGGGATACAGTTGACCCTTTCGAGGGATACAGTTGACCCTTTCGAGGGATACAGTTGACCCTTTCGAGGGATAAGTTTGACCATTCCGAGGGATACAGTTGACCCTTTCGAGGATATAGATGGCCCATCACCCATTTTCCATCGCGCATATAGTTGGGGTATTGCTCACTGGTCCATACAGAAAGTGAAACATAAAGATAAAAGTTTACAGAACAGACAAGGCATACAGTAAAGAGAACGGACAATATTTGTTCATATAGTTGATGCGTGCTCGCACATACAGTACAGAGTTGTATTTTACAGAAAAGAGTATTTTCTTATACAACATATAGAAAGTATTTGATTACTTATAAAACTAGAGTTCACTCAGCAACGCTAAGTTTTATACATTTTCAGTTGGTTGGTAATTATTGCTGAGGATGGCACGAGGGTGAAGTTAGTCGGCAGGAAAAGTCTGACATCCATTCGTACTCTGTGTTGCTGTTGTTTTGTAATGCATATAAACAAGTCTTTTGTGATTAGTTAAACGATGATGTATTGCTCAACAAAAGTGGTTTAAATGAAATGAATGGCTTTTGATAAATTATTTCCGCTGCTTAAGTTTGTTTAATCGTAATGTTTAATGTTTTAATTGCTATGATTGACGAACTACGAGGTTTCCGGGAACGGGGCCTTACAAGTTGGTATTAGAGCCAAATTTTAAGAGAACAGACAAGGCATCCTGATGTCATGTCAGGTATGTTTCTAGTAAACCAATTTATGCCTGTGTATTGTTTGATTCCGGTGCTAGCAGGAGTTTTATTTCCACTACTTTCTGTGCTAAGTTGCCTGTTAGTAGTAGAAATGTCCGTGCACCATTCGATGTAGAAACTGTTATTGGTAAGTCCGCTAGAATTACTGATGTAATAGAGGACTGTGCCATAGAACTAGAAGGTCATAGGTTTGCTGCTAGGTTACACGTGATACCCCTAGGTGGATTTGATGTAGTACTAGGGATGGACTGGTTAGCAACCTATGAAGCAAACATCGTATGTCGCAAGAAGATGATTCTATTAGTTGCGTCCAATGGGAGTTTGGTTACGATTTATGGAGATCGCGTCACGATGATTCCAAAAGTGATTTCGATGGCGGTGGCGGGAAAGTGCATGAGGCGTGGATGTAGTCCCTACTTGGCCTACGTAAAGGATATGGACGCGCCGACACCTCAACTATCTGATGTACCAGTGGTTTGTGACTTTCCGGACGTATTCCCGGAAGACTTACCCGGCGTGCCACCGGATCGTGAGATTGAGTTCCAAATTGACTACCGAGAGCTGAACAAGTTGACAGTGAAAAACCGATACCCCCTACCAAGAATAGACGATCTGTTTGATCAGCTCCAAGGTGCCAGTTGCTTTTCAAGGATAGATCTTCGATCTGGTTACCATCAGCTGAAAGTGAAAGAGCAGGACATTCCTAAAACAGCTTTTTGCACGCGCTACGGTCACTATGAGTTCCTCGTTATGTCGTTTGGATTGACCAATGCGGCAACTGCTTTTATGGATCTGATGAATCGAGTGTGTCGGCCAATGTTAGATAAATCGGTGATTGTGTTTATTGATGATATCCTGATTTATTCAAAGAGTGAGATTGAGCATGCCGGTCACATTCGGGAGGTTCTGGAGACGTTAAGAAGGGAGAAGTTGTATGCAAAATTCTCCAAGTGCGCGTTTTGGTTACGCGAAGTTCAGTTCTTGGGTCATGTGGTGAATCCAGAGGGGATTATGGTAGACCCTGCTAAGGTTGAGGCTGTGATGCAATGGAAGTCTCCGAGGACGCCATCCGAGATTCATAGTTTCTTGAGGTTGGCAGGTTATTATTGAAGGTTCATTCAAGACTTCTCTAAGATTGCTTCTCCACTGACTAAGTTGACCCGGAAGGATGTAAAGTTTGTATGGGGTCAGGCTTAGGAGAAGGCATTCGAAGAATTGAAGGCGAGGTTGACTCAAGCTCCTGTCTTGTCGTTACCCGATGGAAGCGAAGATTTGGTGGTATATTCAGACGCTTCTTACTCGGGGTTAGGTTGTGTGTTAATGCAAAGAGGAAAAGTTATAGCCTACGCATCCCGACAACTAAAAGTCCATGAGGTCAACTACCCTACTCATGACTTGGAACTAGCGGCCGTGGTCTTTGCACTAAAGATTTGGAGGCACTATCTGTATGGAACGAAGTGCACCATCTTCACCGACCACAAGAGCTTAAAATACTTCTTCGAGCAAAAGGACCTGAATATGAGGCAGAGGCGATGGTTGGAGCTCATAAAGGATTATGATTGTGAGATCCATTACCATCCGGGTAAAGCCAACGTGCTGGCCGTTGCTCTTAGCCGGAAGGAGGGGCCCGAGCCGATTCGGGTGAAAGCATACCAACTAATCATAACCTCTGACGTAATGAAGCAAGTCAAGGAGTTTCAGGATGAGGCATTAGGAGAAGATCATCTAAACTCTGAAAGAATGAGAGGTCTGGTTGGGGAATTGAGCGAAAACACACTTGGTGTTAAAACTTGATTTGGACGGGTGTGGATTCCTCGTTTCAGGGATCTACGTGTGAGGATTATGGATGAAGCTCATAAGACTCAATACTCCATTCATCCTGGTGCCACAAAGATGTATCAAGATGTGAAGAAAGATTTTTGGTGGCCGGGTATGAAGCGTGACGTGGTGGAGTATGTGAGTAAGTGCCTTACTTGCCTCCAGGTGAAGGCGGAACACCAGAAGCCGTATGGGAAGATCCAACCTTTGGATATACCAGAAAGGAATTGAGAGCACATCACCATGAATTTCATAACGAAGTTGCCATGTACTCCGAAAGGGTACGATGCGATATGGGTGATAGTTGACCGTCTGACGAAGAGTGCTCACTTCCTACCGATCCGTGAGACATATCCATCTGAGATGTTGGCTGACCTGTTCATCAAGGAGATTGTAACTCGTCATGGTGTGCTGGTGTCTATTGTGTCTGATCGTGACATCCGGTTTACCTCTAAATTCTAGAAGAAATTCCACGATGCCATGGGGACGAGGTTAGATATTAGCACGACTTATCATCCCCAAACTGATGGTCAGTCGGAAAGGACCATTCAGACATTAGAAGACATGCTTCAGGCATGCGTGATTGATTTTGGGGGAAGTTGGGATGACCACTTATCGTTAGCTGAATTCTCGTACAACAATGGTTATCATGCCAGCATTGGTATGCCACCATACGAGATGCTATATGGTAGGAGATGCAGAACACTCGTTTGTTAGGGTAACATTGGTCAAAAGGAGTTGGGAAGCGTCAAGGTAATCGAGGCTACGACCGAGAAGCTGGAGAGGATCAAAGCCTTCATGAAGGCAGCCAAAGATAGACAGAAGTCGTATGCCGATAAACGACGTAGACCAATTAAGTTCCAGGTGGGTGACCGGGTCATGTTGAAGGTCAAGATAGGAAGAATAAAAGAAAGAAAGGCAATAAGGTCCAAGTGGAGGGACCAAAAGTGTCCAAAAGGACAAAACTTTAGAAAAGTTGGTGATAAAGGTGGCATGGCCGCCCATCACCTTTTCTACACCCAATTTTCGGTCATTTTAGAGAGAGAACCAAGGGAAGAAGAGCAGAACTAGGTTTTAAAGAAGAAGAAAGAAGAAATCAAATTCATGGTAAGAATTCGTGGTTTTTGCATATTTATGACAGGTTTTGTCCCGGTTATGTGTTTGTATGATTATGGGTTGTGTTTGTGCTCATGTGTATGTGTCTTTGGATGTTGTTTCTAGGTGTTTTGAACTGATAGCAAGCGGGTAAAAAGGAAGAACACCCAAGTTGCACTAGGTGAGTTCTAGACCCCAGTTTTTACTTGTTTTCAAACATCTTTGGGGTTGAAAATGTATTTAAATGATTTTCCAATGTTTGAGTATGTATGCCCGTATGTATTGTGCATGAATGAATGCGATTCTTGAATGCTTATAGGTTATTCATGTTTAGAATAGTCACATTAAGCTTAGAACAGGTGGATTTGATGATTGGGTTGAAAACATACCGGAAACATGACGAACAGAAGGTCCATGCGCCTAGATAAGGCTCTTGCGCCTGAAAAATGCCTTAGAAAGAATTAAGTGTAATCCATGCGCCCAAACAGTAGCCCATGCGCTTAAGATTACCTTAGGAAATTATTAAGTACAGGCCATGGGCCTGAACAGTGGCCCATGCGTCTAGAAATGTTAGCTAGATGACTAAGTAAAGGGCCATGCGCCCCAATAGTGCCCATGCGCCCAAGTGGCTTGTGCGACTAAGTGTCCATGCGCCTGAATTACTCATGCGTCTTAGTGTTCATACGCACAAATAGTGCCCATGCGCCTGAATAGTTCATGCGCCTAGAGTGAAAATGCTTTTAAGTGTTGGCTGATGCGCCTACATAGTGATGAAACGCCCGAACAGGGCTCATGCGCCCAAATAGTTCCCATGCGCCTAAGAGTTAGAAATTTTTACAGAATTTTTCAGGGAGTCTATGCCTTAGGGTTTTGACCGAGATTGACTAAGGGCTTATTGATGATGTTGTTTCAGGCATGATATGATTACTTATGATTGTTCCTTATTATTGTTATTGCTATTATTATTATTACTTATAGTATGTGACTTTACGTGGTATGTTATTATTGTAACGTAAAGTATATCGTAATAATAAAGTGAAAGAGCAATAAAGAAAAGAAGAGGAACATTAATAAAATGCTAACAGTCTTGCAAGCTTATAGGAGTGACACGGCCATGTTGCCGTTAGCTCGACCGTGTGCGGGTTAGCTACCCCTTATTGCACACGAGACCCGGACCTTTGCAGCATTCCCTGGGTGATTGGGTCGGCCTTGTACATAGTACACAGAACCCTTTCGAGGGATACAGTTGACCCTTTCGAGGGATACAGTTGACCCTTTCGAGGGATACAGTTGACCCTTTCGAGGGATACAGTGACCCTTTCGAGGGATACAGTTGACCCTTCGAGGGATATAGTTGACCTTTTCGACGGATACAGTTGACACTTTCGAGGGATATAGTTGACCCTTTCGAGGGATACAGTTAACCCTTTCGAGGGATAAGTTGACCCTTTTGAGGGATATAGTTGACCGTTACGAGGGATATAGTTGACCCTTTCGAAGGATATAGTTAACCCTTTTGAGGGATACAGTTGACCCTTTCGAGGGATATAGTTGACCCTTTCGATTGACCCTTTCGAGGGATATAGTTGACCCTTTCGAGGGATACAGTTGACCCTTTCGAGGGATACAATTTACCCTTTCGAGGGATACAATTGACCCTTTCGAGGGATACAGTTGACCCTTTCGAGGGATACATTTGACCCTTTCAAGGGATATAGTTGACCCTTTCGAGGGATACAGTTGACCCTTTCGAGGGATATTGTTGACCCTTTCGAGGGATACAGTTGACCCTTTCGAGGGATACAGTTGACCTTTTCGAGGGATACAGTTGACCCTTTCAAGGGATACAGTTGACCCTTTCGAGGGATATAGTTGACCCTTTCAAGGGATACAGTTGACCTTTCGAGGGATATAGTTGACCCTTTCGAGGGATACAGTTGACCCTTTCGAGGGATATAGTTGACCCTTTCGAGGGATACAGTTGACCCTTTCGAGGGATATAGTTGACCCTTCCAAGGGATACAGTTGACCCTTTCGAGGGATATAGATGACCCATCACCCGTTTTCCATAGCGCATATAGTTAGGGTATTGCTCACTGGTCCATACAGAAAGTGAAACATAAAGATAAAAGTTTACAGAACAGACAAGGCATACAGTAAAGAGAACATACAATATTTGTTCATATAGTTGATGCATGCTCGCACATACAGTACAGAGTTGTATTTTACAGAAAAGAGTATTTTCTTATACAACATATGGAAAGTATTTTATTACTTATAAAACTAGAGCTCACTTAGCTACGCTGACTTTTATACATTTTCAATTGGCATGTAATTATTGCTGAGGATGGCACGATGGTGAAGCTACTCGGCAGGGAAAGTCTGACATCCATTCGTACTCTGTGTTGCTGTTGTTTTGTAATGCATATAAACAAATCTTTTGTGATCAGTTAAACGATGATGTATTGCTCAACAACAGTGGTTTAAATGAAATGAATGGCTTTTGATAAATTATTTCCGCTGCTTAAGTTTGTTTAATCGTAATGTTTAATGTTTTAATTGCTATGATTTGACCAACTGTGAGGTTTCCGGGAACGGGGCCTTACAAGTTGGTATCAGAGCCACAGTTTAAGAGAATGGGTTAAATAAACTTTTAAAACCTAAACTGAAAATGGGACAAATGGAGGGATGTCAGCCCGAGTAGCTACGTGCCATCAGGTATGTCTTTTCTTAATGTTAACCGGTATTATGTGCGCATGATATTTGATTATGTGCTCTTAGTAGATTTAGATACTGATTAGGTCAGGATAGGAGATGCTTGGGTTATGAAGAGTAAAGTAAGTGGCTAATCACAACTGGCCACTATTTTTAGGGACTTACTATACCTGACATAAACTGAGCTATTCCCTTGAATGATCGTGTTAGTGTTTGAATCTTATAGTGTGCGTTTAGAGGATGGTCGGTGGTGGAACTTTGAAGGTTTCGTCAGGTGAAGGTTGTGGTGGACGTGGTTGTCACACCCCCACTAAGAGCGGAAACACGGGGATGTAACGAGACGGGAATCGTCATAACACATGGTAAGCGATAGAGATGCAATAATAATAATGACGACATGCGTGTCATGACGGCACCCGACAACAAGGGGACTTGTGTCGTGTGAAGTCAATATTCACGACAACATAGCCATAAGCATAAACATGATACATGAATCATATAACAAAGATGATAACATTGTATGCAATTCCCACTACCCGGGAACAAGTTACAAAGTATAATGTTGTTTGAAACGGATACAACAATTGTTTTCAAAACGACAAGTTTTGCCCGGAAATGCATCCTATTGTCTCCACTAAGGCAGCACACCTAGAACCTCAGCTAGCATGATCACCTGAAAAGATATGCTCAAAATGGTCAACAAAATTATTGGTGAGCTCACAGGTTTAAAAGTAAATAAGTAATGATGCTGTATAAAGTTGTTGCAGAATACCGTGCATACAGTTATAAGCAAGCAAAATCACATGACAAGAGCTTTACAACCAAACCTAATCACGTACACAAAGAATCTTGTCGGAATATATTCACCCAAGGCCTGTTCCTGGCTTTTGTTGGTACTAACTAGTATACCAACACGAGGGTGGGGGTGTCAACCCAGTAGTACTACCAATACCTATCCGTCGGTTCCCACACTGGAATTAAATGGTTGTAAGAAAGAACCACAAAGCAGACTCAAGCATGTATCAGATAAATACCCACAAAACAGTAGCACGTTGATTCCAAGTATGTAAATTGTATGTATGTTGTACAACATAGAAGACGGGCGAGCATACTTTTCCCCCATGTTTGTAAATGTTTGTAAAGTAGTGTAAGCATAAAAAGGGGCCACGAGACTCACATGTTTAGTGGTAGGTATGAATGATCAACATTTCCAACAGTTGAATGCGATGATCGGTCAAATGCCTATTGACAGTTATTGTTAAGCATTAATGACATGTATAAAGCGTATAGTAATATTTGGTCGGTTTAGGTTGTATAGGTTCGGTCGTGGGTAGCACACGCACAAGTGGACACACACATCAGATCTTATGTAGATCCAAGTACTAAGAGTAGTCGTCATTGCTTATGACATCCTTGTAAAGACCTCATTGTTATGAAAGATGGCACTTGTTAAGTATTTGTAGTTCCAAATGGGTTGTCGGTAATTGTAAAATGTTAGGTTGATTTCAATTGAAATAGTATGTGCATGTTGTTAGTGTTGACTTTAATCTTTGTGGTCAAGCAATGACACTTTTACTGATGTTACTTTATCATCATCAAACGTTCAAGAGGAAGTTCACACTCAACATCATCCGTCACACAACAGGACCAGACGCTCGTCTCAACGCTCCATTCGTACGAATCAACCTTCAATCGTACGGATCAACTTCATTCGTACGATTGAGTCTTCATTCGCATGACTGTCATTCAGTCGTACCACACAACACACATTCGCACAACCCAACCTCCATGCGCACGAATCAACCTTCAATCATATGGATCAGCTTCATTCGTACGATTGAACCTTCATTCGTGCGATTGGACTCCAGTCGTGCGAAACACGCACAATCGCATACATTCAGTCGGTCACTTGACTCAATTGCACGCATTCATTCGTTCGCATGACTCAATCGCACACACACTCATTTGATCGCACAACTCAGTCGCATGACATCCCTAGTCGCACGATTCAGTCGCCCGAAAGACACAATCGCATGACTCAGTCGCACGACTCACCCAGTCGCATGGCTCAGTCGCATGACAGACCTAGTCGTCTGAACTGTAGGTTCGCGACTGCAGAAGTGCAGAGTAGCCTTCGGTTGCTCCGAGCATGGGTTTTACAAAACAAGGACCTCCAGAAGCACACTACAAACATACACAAACATGAAACACAAGCAGAAAGACCTCACACGCACCCACACGACCTCATGTGTTGGGTTGAAACCGAACACCCGAAACCCTAGTTTGACCAGCCGTGAATAAGCAAGAAAAGGGACAACCAAGGTCGTCTACCTACTAGAATGGAGTAGACTAGGCTGTAGATGGAGTCTAGACGACGAGAACAAGACCAAGCGGGTTGGATTTGGTGCTAGAATGAAGAAGATGTGAAGAAGAAGGTGAAGAGGATGAAGAAGATGAAGATGAAATGAGATTAAGGGCTGGAATATGGTTTATATACGCAGCCCAAGTTTTCAAAATTGCAAGTTTAGTCCCTGCACTTAACCCCCGAGTTCCCCAAAATTTGCTTCAGTTGAAAACAACATTAAAATGTTCATTGTATTAAGGTTAAAAGCGTGTTTAATGCTAATTGATAGCTTAAAAATGGTTTTATTAATGACAATGGTTATAATTAAAAATGATACATTTGGTGATAATGGTGATGAAATTTATAAAAAGGGTTTATGCTTAGCACAAGTTCACGGAGGAAGTACATGCACAAGGGTAATAAAGCAGACATGATTCCTTAAAGCAGGAGTTCATGAAGAAGAGGAAGAATAATTAAAATAATTCTATGCTTAATTATGTCGTTCGACAGACCTCAAGGTGATGGATGTCACAGTGGTGCTGGATCGCGTGTCACAAGAAGTATGGCTAGGGCTGCTGAGGTAGCACTCAAAGAGCCCAAGATCCATCACCCGAAATCCGGTGAAGATAGTGCTAGTCTGAGGACCATATTGACAGAGGCTATTGTCGAGGGAGTTCAACGGGCCATGCAGACGATTCGTCCGGGCATAGTGATTGAGATAATTAGGACGGTGAAGGAGATGACCGTGATTGAAGTGAACAAGGAGTGTAGCAATGAAAAAAACTTCAACGGAAAGCGGGTCGAATGTGGGGGTTACACCCCATATAAAAAGGTTGCCAGGACGGATAACCGATGTGTAGCTTCATCCGGTGCAAGGATAAGGAAGTGTGGCAGATGCGGAAGGGGGCGTACCGGTGAGTGTAGGATTGGAATGGATGTATGCTTTAGGTGTGGTAAGCCTGGCCACATCGCTAGAGACTATAAGAAGCCATGGGACGAGAGTTTTGGTACAATGATGACGACTGGGATTGCGGGGTCGAACAGGTGTGATAAGTGTGGACGCAGGCACCTTGAGAAATGTAGATTGGGAAGTAATGTTTGTTTCCATTGTGGAAGGACCGGACATGTGGCGAAGAACTGCGGTATGGGGTGGTGCTATTCTTGTGGTAAAGAAGGTCACGTGAGCAGGGATTGCAAGAAGCTGAGGGCGGAGAGCTCTGGGGCAAGGAAGAAGCCGGAGGAAAGATGGTAGAAAGCAGGGGCTAGAGCTTACACCATGACCCGGGAGGAAGCCAGAGCTGATCCTGATGTCGTGTCAGGTATGTTTCTAGTAAACCAATTTATGCCTCTGTATTGTTTGATTCCGGTGCTAGCAGGAGTTTTATTTCCACTATTTTCTGTGCTAAGTTGCCTGTTAGTAGTAGAAATGTCTGTGCACCATTCGATGTAGAAACTGTTATTGGTAAGTCCGCTAGAATTACTGATGTAATAGAGGACTGTGCCATAGAACTAGAAGGTCATAGGTTTGCTGCTAGGATACACGTGATACCCCTAGGTGGATTTGGTGTAGTACTAGGGATGGACTGGTTAGCAACCTATGAAGCAAACATCGTATGTCGCAAGAAGATGATTCGATTAGTTGCATCCGATGGGAGTTTGGTTACGGTTTATGGAGATCGCGTCACGATGATTCCGAAAGTGATTTCGATGGCGGTGGCGGGAAAGTGCATGAGGCGTGGATATAGTGCCTACTTGGCCTACGTAAAGGATGTGGACGCGCCGACACCTCAAGTATCTGATGTACCAGTGGTGTGTGACTTTCCGGACGTATTCCCGGAAGACTTACCCGGCGTGCCACCGGATCGCGAGATTGAGTTCCAAGTTGACTTGATGCCCGGTGCTCAACCCGTTTCCAAGGCACCGTATCGATTAGCCCCCACATAAATGAAAGAACTGATGGAATAGTTGCAAGAGCTGCTCGATAAGGGGTTCATTAGACCGAGTATCTCTCCATGGGATGCTCCGGTATTATTTGTGAAGAAGAAAAACGGTAGTATGAGGATGTGTATTGACTACCGAGAGCTGAACAAGTTGACAGTGAAAAACCGATACCCCTACCAAGAATAGACGATCTGTTTGATCAGCTCCAAGGTGCCAGTTGGTTTTTGAGGATAGATATTCGATCTGGTTACCATCAGCTGAAAGTGAAGGAGCAGGACATTCCTAAAACAACTTTTTGCACGAGCTACGGTCACTATGAGTTCCTCGTTATGTCGTTTGGATTGATCAATGCGCCAGCTGCTTTTATGGATCTGATGAATCGAGTGTGTCGGCCAATGTTAGATAAATCGGTGATTGTGTTTATTGATGATATCCTGATTTATTCAAAGAGTGAGATTGAGCATGCCGGTCACATTCGGGAGGTTCTGGAGACGTTAAAAAGGGATTTGTTGTATGCAAAATTCTCCAAGTGCGTGTTTTGGTTATGCGAAGTTCAGTTCTTGGGTCATGTGGTGAATCCAGAGGGGATTATGGTAGACCCTGCTAAGGTTGAGGCTGTGATGCAATGGAAGTCTCCGAGGACGCCATCCAAGATTCGTAGTTTCTTGGGGTTGGCAGGTTATCATCGAAGGTTCATTCAAGACTTCTCTAAGATTGCTTCTCCACCGACTAAGTTGACCCGGAAGGATGTAAAGTTTGTATGGGGTCAGGCTCAGGAGAAGGCATTCGAAGAATTGAAGGCGAGGTTGACTCAAGCTCCTGTCTTGTCGTTACCCGATGGAAGCAAAGATTTGGTGGTATATTCAGACGCTTCTTACTCGGGGTTAGGTTGTGTGTTAATGCAAAGAGGAAAAGTTATAGCCTACGCATCCCGACAACTGAAAGTCCATGAGGTCAACTACCCTATTCATGACTTGGAACTAGCGGCCGTGGTCTTTGCACTAAAGATTTGGAGGCACTATCTGTATGGAACGAAGTGCATCATCTTCACCGACCACAAGAGCTTAAAATACTTCTTCGAGCAGAAGGACCTAATATGAGGCAGAGGCGATGGTTGGAGCTCATAAAGGATTATGATTGTGAGTTCCATTACCATACGAGCAAAGCTAACATGGTGGCCGATGCTCTTAGCCGGAAGGAGGGGCCCGAGCCAATTCGGGTGAAAGCATACCAACTAATCATGACCTTTGACGTAATGAAGCAAGTCAAGGAGTTTCAGGATGAGGTATTAAGAGAAGATCATCTAAACTCTGAAAGAATGAGAGGTCTGGTTGGGGAATTGAGCGAAAACACACTTGGTGTTAAAACTCGATTTGGACGGGTGTGGATTCCTTGTTTCGGGGATCTACGTGTGAGGATTATGGATGAAGCTCACAAGACTCGATACTCCATTCATCCTGGTGCCACAAAGATGTATCAAGATGTGAAGAAAGATTTTTGGTGGCGGGTATGAAGCGTGACGTGGTGGAGTATGTGAGTAAGTGCCTTACTTGCCTCCAGGTGAAGGCGGAACACCAGAAGCCGTATGGGAAGATCCAACATTTGGATATACCAGAATGGAAGTGAGAGCACATCACCACTAATTTCATAACGAAGTTATCATGTACTCCGAAAGGGTACGATGCGATATGGGTGATAGTTGACCGTCTGACGAAGAGTGCTCACTTCTACCGATCCGTGAGACATATCCATCCGAGATGTTGGCTGACCTGTTCATCAAGGAGATTGTAACTCTTCATGGTGTGCTAGTGTCTATTGTGTCTGATCGTGACATCCGGTTTACCTCTAAATTCTAGAAGAAATTCCACGATGCCATGGGGACGAGGTTACATATTAGCACGACTTATCATCCCCAAACTGATGGTCAGTCGGAAAGGACCATTCAGACATTGGAAGACATGCTTCAGGCATGCGTGATTGATTTTGGGGGAAGTTGGGATGACCACTTATCATTAGCTGAATTCTCGTACAACAATAGTTATCATGCTAACATTGGTATGCCACCATACGAGATGCTATACGGTAGGAGATGCAGAACACTCGTTTGTTAGGGTGACATTGGTCAAAAAGAGTTGGGAAGCATCGAGGTAATCGAGGCTACGACCGAGAAGCTGGAGAGGATCAAAGCCTTCATGAAGGTAGCCAAAGATAGACAGAAGTCGTATGCCGATAAACGACGTAGACCAATTGAGTTCCAGGTGGGTGACCGGGTCATGTTGAAGGTCTCACCTTGGAAGGGAATTACCCGATTCGGGAAACGAGGTAAGCTAAGCCCGAGGTACATAGGACCTTTCCGAATTATTGCTCGAGTAGGAGAGGTGGCCTATAGATTGGAGTTACCAGATGAGTTAAGTGGAATTCACCCGACACTCCATGTATCTCATTTGAGAAAGTGCTTAGCTGATGAAGCCATGATTGTTCCACTGGAGGACATTGAAGTTGATGAAAGGCTCAATTGTGTGGAGCAACCAGTGGCAATCATCAATCGTAAAGAGAAGAGGCTAAGAAATAAAGTGGTTCCTCTTGTGCGTGTACAATGGAATCACAGGAAGGGATCCGAATCTACATGGGAGACTGAGGAAGAGATGAGGCAGCATCATCCTCGTCTGTTCGAGAAATAACAGGTTTCGAGGACGAAACCTATATAAGGGGGTGGACTTGTAACACCCGGTTATTTTTAAAAGTCAAGATAGGAAGAAGAAAAGAAAGAAAGGCAATAAGGTCCAAGTGGAGGGACCAAAAGTGTCAAAAAGGACAAAACTTTAGAAAAGTTGGTGATAAAGGTGGCATGGCCGCCCATCACCTTTTCTACACCCAATTTTCGGTCATTTTAGAGAGAGAACCAAGGGAAGAAGAGCAGAACTAGGTTTTGAAGAAGAAGAAAGAAGAAATCGAATTCATGGTAAAAATTCGTGGTTTTTGCATATTTATGACGGGTTTTGTCCCGGTTATGTGTTTGTATGATTATGGGTTGTGTTTGTGCCCGTGTGTGTGTGTCTTTGGATGTTGTTTCTAGGTGTTTTGAACTCATAGCAAGCGGGTAAAAAGGAAGAACACCCAAGTTGCACAGGTGAGTTCTAGACCCCGGTTTTTACTTGTTTTCAAACATCTTTGGGGCTGAAAATGTATTTAAATGATTTTCCAATGTTTGAGTATGTATGCCCGTATGTATTGTGCATGAATGAATGTGATTCTTGAATGCTTATAGGTTATTCATGTTTAGAATAGTCACATTAAGCTTAGAACAGATGGATTTGATGATTGGGTTGAAAACATACCGGAAACATGACGAACAGAAGGTCCATGCGCCTAGATAAGGCTCATGCGCCTGAAAAATGCCTTAGAAAGAATTAAGTGTAATCCATGCGCCCGAACAGTAGCCCATGCGCTTAAGATTACCTTAGGAAAGTATTAAGTACAGCCCATGCGCCTGAACAGTGGCCCATGCGTCTAGAAATGTTAGCTAGACGACTAAGTAAAGGGCCATGTGCCCCAATAGTGCCCATGCGCCCAAGTGGCTCATGCGCATAAGTGTCCATGCGCCTGAATTACTCATGCGTCTTATTGTTCATACGCACAAATAGTGCCCATGCGCCTGAATAGTTCATGTGCCTAGAGTGAAAATGTTTTTAAGTGTTGGCTGATGCGCCTACATAATGATGAAACGCCCGAACAGGGCTCATGCGCCCAAATAGTTCCCATGCGCCTAAGAGTTAGAAATTTTTACAGAATTTTTCAGGGAGTCTTTGCCTTACAGTTTTGACCGAGATTGACTAAGGGCTTATTGATGATGTTGTTTCAGGCATGATATGATTGCTTATGATTGTTCCTTATTTGTTATTGCTATTATTATTTTATTACTTATAGTATGTGACTTTACGTGGTATGTTATTATCGTAACGTAAAGTATATCGTAATAATAAAGTGAAAGAGCAATAAAGAAAAGAAGAGGAACATTAATAAAATGCTAACAAGTCTTGCAAGCTTATAGGAGTGACACGGCCATGTTGTCGTTAGCTCGACCGTGTGCGGGTTAGCTACCCCTTATGCACACGAGACCCGGACCTTTGCAGCATGCCCTGGGTGATTGGGTCAGCCTTGTACATAGTACACAGAACCCTTTCGAGGGATACAGTTGACCCTTTCGAGGGATACATTTGACCCTTTGGAGGGATATAGTTGACCCTTTCGAGGGATACAGTTGACCTTTTCGAGGGATATAGTTGACCTTTTCGATTGACCCTTTGGAGGGATATAGTTGACCCTTTCGAGGGATACAGTTGACCTTTTCGAGGGATACAGTTGACCCTTTCGAGGGATATAGTTGACCCTTTCGAGGGATACAGTTGACCCTTTCGAGGGATACAGTTGACCCTTTTGAGGGATACAGTTGACCCTTTCGAGGGATACAGTTGACCCTTTCGAGGGATACAGTTGACCCTTTCGAGAAAAGAGTATTTTCTTATACAACATATAGTTGATGCGTGCTCGCACATACAGTACAGAGTTGTATTTTACAGAAAAGAGTATTTTCTTATACAACATATAGAAAGTATTTTATTACTTATAAAACTAAAGCTCACTCAGCAACGCTAAGTTTTATACATTTTTAGTTGGCAGGTAATTATTGCTGACGATGGCACGAGGGTGAAGCTACTCGACAGGAAAAGTCTGACATCTATTCATACTCTGTATTGTTGTTGTTGTTTTGTAATGCATATAAACAAGTCTTTTGTGATCAGAGATGATGTATTGCTCAACAACAGTGGTTTAAATGAAATGAATGGCTTTTGATAAATTATTTATGCTGCTTAAGTTTGTTTAATCGTAATGTTTAATGTTTTAATTGCTATGATTGACCAACTGTGAAGTTTTCGGGAACGGGGCCTTACACAAATTTATAATCTTATACCCTTTGCCAAGAAACACATAAAATCATGAATTATGAAATTTAACAAATTTAACAAATTCAAGCATAACAAACGCATCATAATTAAACTCATTAAATTTAAACGTGCCAAGTGACACTTGCGAATGTGGCATAAAATCCAAGTCTTCCTATATCCTTGAAATTAGTCATCTCGTGATTAAATTTCGGGACGAAATTTCTTAAAGTAGGCGAGACTGTAATTATAGTGAATGATTCAATAATTAAATTTAATGAATTAACATGATGTGTGAAAAAAAAATTAATTTAATAATAATTACTTAGTTAAAGAGAATTTATTGAATACTTAATTGTATGACTTCCAAAATAATATAAAATATTTAAAATCATTTTGTAAAGCTTCTCTTTTTTAAATGATTTATTATAGGGATCTTATAACACAAAACTTTAAGAATAAAGTATAATATATTATTTTATAAGTTTTAAGAATTTAATTAAAAGTTTAAGAAATATATTTATTAACCATTAACGATATAACATGGTTAAATAAAACCTTGAATAATTAATTATTTTATAATTATTTAAATAATTATTTGTATAATTAATTATTTAAAGTATTGGTGATATGTAGGTTCAAAGTGTTTTAAAATAATACAAATTTGAGCTATAATATACTTATAACATAAATGACAAAATAATGTTTTATAACCTTTTTATTCTTTTAAAAGAATTAATTAAATTAATAACTATAAGTTTTAAAACCTTTAAAAATTAAATTAATAACTTCCAAAATGTTTTAGTTAACAAAATAATATTTATTTGGATTTATCATTTTAGTAATAATTTTTCTGTTTTTAAAAAATAATAAAAGAAACCCATTAAAATAAAAACATGACAGGGGCAGGGTTCGAACCCCTGACCTGCCATGTGTAAGTGCTTGATACTAACCAACAGGCCAAAATCAAATTCTTGTCTTAAAACCCAAATTAATTAATAAAAACATTCTTTCAAATAAACCCCCAAATCAACATGAACCCTAGAACCAAATTGTTCCAAATTGAGCTCCAATTCATGATTGTTAATGAAATCAAACTTGGAGCTTTTGATATGTAACACCCGATTATTTATTCATTTATTTTGAAGCCGACTAAAAAAGATAAGAAATAAAGTTCAAAGTCGAGGGATCAAACTCGCCAACGAAAGAAAGTCGGGTGAGTGGAAGTATATAAAGGAAGGGGCAGCCCTTACCCTCTCCCCCACACTCACAAATCAGCCAAAGAAAGAGGAGAAGAGAGAAAGAAGAGAAAAAGAGGAAAAGTGTTGGTTCGGGTTGGTTCATGTAGCCAAAGTTGTTGAGAAACGAGTCAAACCGAAGCTCTACTCGTCGTGGTCATTTGTGTGAGTTTTAGAACCCCACTTTTACTTGTTTTCAAACGATTTTGGGGCTGGAAAACATCTGAAATCGGGTTTTTGAGTGTGTGTATGTGACCCATTTGTGTATGTGTATGTGTATGTATGATGCGTTTGTGGCTTGATTGTGAGCTGGTGTGTGCTTGAATGGTGTTGTGGTATGCATCCCTAAGGTTTAGGATGGTCGATTTGGGCTTAAAATGGGTCTAGATGAGTTTGGAGGCCGAAAACCCTCGGCTGCAGTCCGGATGAACTGCATTCTGCATCAGCTAGGGCTAGGCGACCGACTGGAGGCCGAATGGAGGCCATACGGCCGATTAGGGTGCGATTGAGGTCCATTCGCATGATTGAAAGGCCAGTCGCATGGAGGTCATGCGACTGAAGGTCCAGTCGCAGAAGTGCTCATCCGCATTAATCCCATTCGCATGAGGTTCATCCGCATTGTCCATTCGCACGACTGAACGTTTATTCGCATGGGTATTCATTCGCATTAGTTCATTCGCATAGTATTCAGTCGCATGGAGGCCACGTGACTGAAGGGTGTCCATACGCCGAATAGGGCTGTTGCACCCGTGGGAAGCGTAGTTGGACTTCTGACTTTCGGGAGAAAGGGCAGATGTAAGTTTTGACGTGAAGGTTTTTGTAAGAGCATGTAAGATGAAGATTGAGGCCTTAGAGAGCATGTTGGGAATGAAGATGATGATGTTGCATGTTTAGGCTTGTTATGTATGTATGATGTTGCCCTGTATGATGATGATGATTGCGTATGCTATGTTCCTTATTATAATGTATGTTTATCTTTCTTGTGGCTTTAGGTGTCATGTTAATGAATGAATGAAGTATATGTAACGTAAAGTGAAAGATAATGAAAGAGGAACATAAAATAAGAATGCATGCGTTATTAAATGATGAACGAATGAAGGAAAGGCTTGCAAGCACATATATGAGGTGAGCAACCCTGTTGTTGCAACAGACTCGGATGTTATGCAATCGTTGGGATTTGTTGATACATGTATGTCCCTAGATCATGATATGTGATGTAATAGATCTTGTTTGGTATGATTAATGAAATGATATTGATAGTTTGTTAGTTATAATGTTTAATGTTTCATTAATGTGTCGACATTGAATTGGTTAATTAGGTTAGTGATTGCTTGAATGATTACACATAATGTTTATTAATTAATACACAATACATTCAAAGTTAACATAATAAAGTTCTCATGCGAACGGCTCATGCGAATGAACCATACGCATGAATAACTTCACACGATTGACTCAGTCGCACGACTGAACCAGGAGACTGGATCAGTCGTACGATTGTAACATAAGATTGGCTCAGTCGCACGACTGAACACTCAGTCGTACGAATGAATCAACCGCATGGTTCAATCGCACGACTGAACCAGACTAATGGTTCAGTCGCACGATTGAATAATACCAACCTATAAATACAACTCAATTCGTGAAAAAGACTCTCGGTTAATTACGATTCCAGACGTACCCTAGCCGTCCAGAAACCTCCTAATTCGTTCTCCAAGTTCATAGAACACATTAGATCGATTCCCATTGATTTCTAACGTTAGTTTCAATTCTCGATTGATTCTTCGTGTGTTCTCACTGATTGGATCACCAATCAAATAGGATTCCGCACTATTTGATCTGGTTTACACGTCAATCTCTAGGTATTTCGGTCAAATACCAGGTCCTAACAAGTGGTATCAGAGCTATTGGCTCTTTATTACGTGTGATTCAATCAAGATTGATAAAAAGTTTGTGTTTTTGCACTAAAAACACAATCTTTTGTGTCAAAAGTGTTCTTGGACGTTCCCTGCTCATCAATCTTGCGAAAGTTCGAATTTTTACGGCTAAAACACGTTTAACCTAGAAATTTTCGCATAACAGCAGCTTCAGTCGCACGAGTGAGCCATTCGCACGACTGGACTCATTCGCATTGCTCAGTCACACGATTGGACATAGTCGTATCTCCATTCGTACGATTGAACCGTTCGGTCGCACGGTTCATACGCATCAGATTCATTCGCACGACTGAGCTAATCACTTAGTTTAGCCGCACGATTGAACCAGTTGTAGAGTTCATATGCACGACTGAGTGTTCATACGCACACCTAGTCCATTCGCACCCTTCAGTTGGCCGAGTGAAAATTGTTTATTAGACTTAAAGTTATTTACAATGGAAGATCAAATGTCAGACTTTACTGCTGGGAAGGACTCTAGGATCCAGAACCTGCTGTTACTTGAGAGTGAGGTGGGTAATCATAATAAACCACCAAAGCTTTTAACGTTAGATGAGTTTCCCCACTGGAAACAACGTTTTGAGATCTATCTCAATGGAGTGGATCCGAATCTATGGGAGGCCATCGAGATTAGATATAGTACACCGGTGGGAGCCGATGGAGTAAAGTTAACCTTAGGAGGGATGACAGACGCGCAAAAAGTCAAATATAATGCAGAGAAGAGGGTCTATGCATTGATTACACAGTCTATCCCTAAAGAGATATTCCACCAGTACTCAGAAAATAAGCAGTCCAAGAAACTGTGGGATGAGCTAGAGAAGAGGTACGACGGGAATGCCTCGTTGAAGGCAATCAAGGCTAAGGAGTTAAAGAAGGAATTCAACAACTTTTCATCGATGGGAAACGAGAGTTTGGACGGTGTTATAGATAGATTCTACCATCTGATGAGTGAACTGCATACACATGGAGTGGCTACTACCATGGAAGAGAAAGTTAATAATTTTGCTGACGGATTTCCTGAAAAATGGGTTTCATTCGTGTCTAATCTTAGACAGAATGGAATGCTGTCAAAACTGGATATTAATGACTTCATTCTGAAGTTGCGAGAAGAATCACTTAGAATGAAGTACAGAGCTCAGAAGTCTACGTACAATCAAAATCCAGCTTTATACAATGCCACTCCTCAAGCTAAGACATCTAGAGCACCCCTCCAGACTGCATTTGTGTCTAGCTCATCGAGTCCTACACATGCACCTTCTTCAGGTTCAGAAATGTCAGGGTCTTCTTCTACCCAATACATTGGATTTGAAGCAAATGCTACTAGACTGAAGACTGAGAACCTCGGTAATGTGACTGTGGAAGTAGCTCGAGAGCACATGGATCTATTAGCAGCAATGGTCCATCCCTATGATGAACTTGTTGCTGGAAAGATTGGAAACTGCCATCTGGCAGACGAGGACTACGAGCAGGTGGACGAAATGAAGCTTGAGAGAATGGATATAATGTGGGCCTTAGCAAGTGCTGTCCGGAGGGCGAAGAAGTTTGTGAAAAAGACTGGACAGAACTTGGTTGCTACTAAGGATACCACCTTGGCTTCGACAAGAGTAAAGTGGCTGCTTTAACTGTGGTGAAAAGGGGCACTTCAAGAGAGAATGTGTGAAGCCAAAGAAGACTGGGAACGAGAACCCGTTCTCATCCTTCACTCGTCTAGACAAGCAAACTACCAGTTCTACTTCCTCAAACAAGGACTCAAAAGCCTTGACTGCTCATGATGATGAAGGACAGGATTGGAGCTTTAGGTTTGTCTCACCAGGGGAATCAAACATTGCAGTTGTAGAAGATATTGACAGTGATTCCGCTAGTGAAGGAGATCTAGCAGTTGAGATAGCAATGTCACATAGTGAAGAAGCAACTGAAACCGAGGTCAGTTACAAGCCAAAAGTGGAGACTACCATGTCAGACACAGAAAAGACAGAAGCAAAAGAATCAGAATCATCTGATACTGCATTGATGGCAAACGCTTCTGAATCTGCTCAGGTAAGTACGACTGACACAATGTTTAATAATCATGCTTGTTCTGATTATGATGCCTTTAGGAATAGCATAGATGCTAAATTTGCTAGGTTATTAGATCATAATGATAACTTGATAAAAGATTTGCATCTATGCACTGAGGCTAATAGGGTACTAAAACAAAATGAGCTCAGTTATAAAGAAAAGATAGACCTTTTGACTAAACAGCTTAGGGAAACCGAAGTAGTTGCCTTTAATCAAGCTAATGACATTAGGTATTATCTAAACTCCCTATAAGACACTAAGAAACAAAAGGCAGTTCTAGAAGTAGAAGTAAATTCACTAAAACAGAAACTGCATAGTTGGACTAGTTCGTCGCACATAGTCCAACACTTGGTGAAAGAAAGGAACAACGGGGAGGGACTGGGTTATAAAGTGGTTCCGCCACCACCTGAGACTTTGATGAACACTAAAACTAGACCTTTAAGTAGTAATCCCATCAAGGATCATGTAGTGTCTACTCCTCTTGTTAGTGATCCAGATTCCTTATGTTCATCTATTGACACAGGAAACAAACAAAAGGAGACCACTTCAAAGGCAAAGGGTAAAGTGCCTTGTGTTAATCTGGAAAAGAAATTTGAAAAGGTTAACTTAAGGTCAGGTTCTAACAAAGTCAAATCAGAACCAAAAAGGGCTTCTAAGGATAATCTTTCACATACTTCAAGTCAAAGACCAATTAACCAAAAAGAAAAGGATGTAAAACAGGTTAAATCAGTTAATTTTGTTAAACCAGTAGACACATCAAAAGAACCAGAGTCAAAACCTAAAGTGAGTGATATTACTAGAGTGTCACACACGTCTCCACAAAGAAAGTTTAATCATAAAGTTGATAGCAGGGCGTGCTACAACTGTGGAGAATGTAGACACATTGCTTCCTACTGTACTTATTATCAGACACCTAGGAAGAAGATTGAACTTCAGGACTCAAAACTGAAGTCTTCTAAGAGGAGCTCTTTAACTCCACCTAGAAGAACTAGTGAACAGAAAGTTCAATCCGTTAGCCAGTCGACTGTTTATCACAAACAGGCATTGCACAAATCTGGCTTATGGAAAGAAAAGTCAACCTCTGTGGCTGATAATGATGACAAGAAGGAACCTGAGCTACCCTCACCTTCTAAGGGTCAATGGGTTGAATTTCTGATGTGTGATGCCTCTGGGAAACCCAAGCCAGTAAAGGCTTGGGTTCCTAACCTAAACTAATCCTTTACCTTGTATGTGCAGGTTGTTCAATACAATGCTGAAACTAACACGTGGATAGTAGACAGCGGAGCATCCAGGCACATGACAGGAAACAGAGCCCTTTTATCAAATGTCAAACAAATAAAAGGAGGGCATGTTTCGTTTGCTGGAAACAAGGGAGGATATATCACAGCTCAGGGAGAAGTTAGAAATCAGAAAGTTAAGTTTGATAGGGTGAACTACGTCCAGCAACTTCAAAACAACTTACTCTCTATTCACAAAATGTGATAATGGAATTAAAGTCATCTTCGACAACAAGAAGTGTATATACTGAAGAAAGACTATGTGATCCCGAGGACCAAGTTTTGATGACTGCTTCAAGATATAAAGATCTTTATGTCTTGGATCTGTCAACAGCTTCTACAATGGATCATGAGGTTTAGTGTTTTCTATCCAAAGCTACTGAAAAGACTCCATCTCCTGGCATAGGAGAATGGGACACATCAGTCAAAGGAAGATGAATCACTTGATCAGAAGGATCTGGTGAGAGGTGTAAATGTCAAGAACTTTCAGCTTCCTGATTTCTGTATAGCTTGCAAGAAAGGTAAACAGACAAAGAAGTCTCATAAGGAAAAGAAAGTTAATTCAATAGACCTTCCTCTTGAACTTCTACACATGGATCTGTTCGGTCCAGTCAGTACAAAGAGCATTGCAGGCGACTTGTACTGTTTTGTGGTCAGTGATGACTACTCAAGGTTCACTTGGGTAATGTTCTGAAATCCAAATCAGAAACATTTGAATCATTCAAGGAGTTGGTAACCACACTGGAATCTCTCTACAAGGGAAAGTTAGACAAGTACGCTCAGACAACAGGAACGGAATTCAAGAACCATTGGATGGAGGAATACTGCAAGGAAAAGGGGATCGTACATCAATCACTTCTGCTTACACACCTCGGATGAATGGCGTTGCTGAGAGAAAGAACATGAGCTTGATAGAGACAGCACGGACTATGCTGGCAGACTCGAAACTGCCTATCCAATTCTGGAATGAGGCAGTGGCAAATGCATGTTATACACTGAATCGAGTCCTGATAGTCAAGCGCCACGGAAAAAACATGTTACGAGCTACTACAAAGACGCAAACCGAACTTGGAGTATCTCGAACCATTTGGGGCGCCGTGCACACTTCTAAAGAAGACACAAAAGGGTAAATTCAGCGAGAAGGCAGATGTAGGCATCTTTCTAGGATACAACATACCTAACAAGCGAGTTTACAATAACTCAACAGGTCTAGTAGAAGTTTGGTGTAATGTTGATGTTCAACGATTCGCCACACCGCTTACTGGCAAAGGACCCGCCTACTTCTTTGACTATGATGGATTCTTCAAGTCCTTCAACATTCCTCTCTCTCCCTCGGATGACGAATTAGCTACACGAATGTTGTATGATAGCTTGAATCCACCAACATCTAGCTCACAGGGAGAATCATCTACTCATTCAGGGGGAGTAATCGACGATAGTGACACCTCCTCTGAAAATGAAGCTGAAGAAGATACCCAGAACAGTCAGGAGGAACAGGTTCCAGTTCCTGAAAGTCCACAAGCATCTACCAGTGGTGCATCTTCGACGTCAGAGCCTCAAACTCCAACTACCTCAGATGAAGAACCAAATGTTCATCATCTTGGCTCTGAGGTAGCTGTTCCTACTACTCCAGGATCACGTCTAAACGTTTATCATCCCTTAGACAATGTCATTGGGGATGTCCGATCAGGAGTACAAACCCGAAATTAGCTGTACTCAGCTGACTATGCCTCTGTTATGGAAAAGGGATATATTCATGATGGTGCCTATCGGTGTTTTGTCTCACAGGTTGAGCCAAAATATGTCAGTGAAGCACTAAATGATGAGGCATGGTAGAACTTCTTCAGTTCAAGAAGTTAGGTGTATGGTCTCTGGTTGATAGACCTAAAGGTGCTAAGGTCATTGCACCAAATGGGTTTTAAAATGCAAGAAAGATGACCAAGGGGTCATTATCAGGAAAAAGGCTCGACTGGTTTCAGATTTTTCCAAGTCGAGGGAATTGATTACAATGAGGTATTTGCACCCGTGGCAAGGATGGAAGCCATTCGTATCTTCCTTGCCTATGCATCGTACATGAAGATTAAAGTCTATCAATTAGATGTGAAGAGTGCATTTCTTCATGGGGAAATTAGAGAAACAGTTTATGTAGTCAACCGAGGGATTTGAAGATCCTTATCATCGGATAGAGTCTACAAGCTCGACAAGGCTTTATACGGGCTTCATCAAGCTCCAAGAGCTTGGTATGAGAAACTCTCGACTCATCTTGTAACACGGCTTTCGCAGGGGAGTCATTGACTGCACGCTGTTCATTAAAGAAAAAGGGCGACCTACTGCTCGTACAAATCTATGTTGATGACATAATTTTTGGTTCAAAGAACGAAGAGTTATGCAAAGAATTTGAAGCAGTTATGCAGAAAGAGTTTGAGATGAGTGCTATGGCGGAGATGAAGTTCTTTCTCGGGCTACAGCTGGATCAAACACCAAATGGGATCTTTCTACATCAGACCACGTACGTAAGCGACATTCTCAAACGTTTTGACATGGAGAATGCATCTGCTGCAGGTACTCCACTGGCTACGAATCATGACATAGCCCCTGATGAAAATGGAGCTCTGGGGATGCCATGATGTACCGAGGAATGATTGGATCCCTCATGTATCTCACTGCCTCTAGACCTGATATCATGTATGCGAAATGTTTATGTTCTAGATATCAGGCTAAACCTAAGGTCAATCATCTGATCGGGGTCAAAAGGATATTTCGCTATCTAAAGGGTACACCCACACTGGGGTTGTGGTATCTTCATGATGATGATTTTGAGCTCACAGCGTATAGTGACTCGGACTACGGAGGCTGCAAGATGAACTACAAGTCTACATCATCAGGGTGTCAATTCTTTGGGAGAAGATTAATTACCTGGCAGTGTAAGAATTAGACATCGGTTGCATTGTCAACCTGTGAAGCCGAATATGTTGCTGCTGCAAGTTGCTGTTCACAAATCATCTGGATTCAACAGCAAATGCGGGATTACGGTTTAACGTTCCATTCTACTCCTATTTTTGTAGATAACTCTGCTGCAATTGCAGTAACTAAAAATCCGGTCCAACATCCTAAGACCAAACATATTGGTATTAAATATCATTTCATACGAGACTGTTTCGAAAAGAACTTAATTGATGTGGTAAAATTAATACTGATTTTCAACGCGCTGACCTCTATACTAAAGCCTTTGATAAACCACGTTTTCAATATCTGCTAGAGGTCAACGACGTTAAAAGAGAAGTGATGTTATTCCTGATGATGATCATGTGTAGTCCGATGTAGTTTAGTTAATTTTTCTTTTTTATTTTATTTTATTTGTTTATTTTAGTCTGTTTAAATTAAACTCATGTTATTCTGCTGTTTATTAAAATCCTAAAATAATAAACCAGGTTTGATTTTAGTATTTTAGGGGGAGAATAAGTCAGCAAGCAACATTAAAAAAATAAAAAAAATAATAATAATAAAAAAAAGGAAACCGAGAGAAGGAGTGGAAAGCTGATACAAGGTAGATCGTATCTGTGATACCGATTCAAACCCTTTGGAATATGATAGTACACAGGAACAAGTCAAGAGGGACTAAAATCCTAATTTAGAAAAGATGAATAAATCAAAGTATAAGTCTGTGTAGTCTAAGCAATATAAAAGGGAAGATGATAGAAAAACTGGTAACTCCTAAGGTAACACAATGAGAGTAGACCTAGAGGTTGCTAGACCACAATTGATATGTCGGTAGATTCAACACAATAGATGATTAGACCGGACTGGTGATGTCAAGATCAAACTAAGTTGTTCAACTGACTGTGGGCTTCCATCTTATCACTGGTTACACAATCAATAATATTCCAATAAGGGGTAATGAGCATGTAAACGCCACAAATGTGTGCGAATGACCATAAATAGAGCAAAGCATGAAAAAATGAAAGAAAAATGCTATCAAGCTAATGACCTATGTTGTTGGTGCATTTGGTGCAAAATAAAAGCTGCTCTAACAAGGAGATAGGTTGTGTGCCTCTCTGCTGTGCGATGGCACTGACCTGAGGATAAGCATAACCTAGATATTCTAGAATTCATTGTTGTTTGCCGCCTCTTTGCTGTGCGATGGCACTGACCTGAGGACTGGTTTCTCTATGAAAGATCTAAGAATAGTCTCTTCTCGTAACAATACCCGTAGACCGCTCAAAAGCTCCTGAGGGATGTTGATTACCATATAAGTGTGGGATCCACAAATGTTCGTTGAATTAAATAAACCAAAAACAATCACCGGTTTGAGTCAAGAGTCTGTGTATGGATTTAATGGACAAACATATTGACAATCATTGTGGCTGCAATTCTTGAAAGTTCAAATCAATGTGGTAATCTAAGAGTTCCAGTATGATTCCCTAAAGCTGCTGATGACTCTGGATGAACACCAAGAATTGAGCATCGAAAGAGTTTGATAACAAGTCCCAAATGATTTGATGTTCCTGTATGATTCCAAAATTGAATTGGTCCAGGTGTGGTCAATCTAAGTTGAAGCTTTCGATTCCGGAACCAAATCCCGTAGATTTCCATCTTCGGGTTTTATCTCTCACAAAAAGTCCAAAAACAAATTTTATTTGTGTATTAGTTTAAGTGTATAGTTTAATCTTTTAGTGTGTGTGTCTGTCGGACTACATCAGGAAAATCAGAATGGAATTAACTCACGAAAAGGGTCATGTCTGAGATGGCACATGTTTTTCAAGGTTTAAAGAGTCACGTCAGAGGTGACAACGTGTTTTAAAAGAGTCTGTCTGAGGTGACTGAATTGGTTAAGAGCTTATAATGTTATTGTCAAAAGTTAAAAGGGTCTTAAAAGTAAAATGTTCAAAATGACTGTAAACTCACTAAGTGTGACCCATTCGCACGATTGGATCATGGTTATGGACCAACTATGCGAATGGCTCCCAATCGGCCGAATGGACATGAGAACGATCATTCGACCGAATAGAAAGGGGAGAATGAAGCAGTCGACCGACTGAGGCTCAGTCGGTCAACTGAAGATGCGAATGAAAGAGATCGAATGAGGAAGTCGACCGACTGAGACTCAGTCGGCCGACTGAATGCGATTGACTTGGCCAATCGTACGACTGAGACTCAGTCGCCCGAATGAACTGAGCGAATGAGGCCAGTCGGCCGATTGAACTTAAGTTCAGTATTTAAGGCCTCAGTCGATCGCATGTTCCTCATCACACCAAAATCGCACTCAAATCGCATTCTTCCCGTTACTCTGCCAAAAATTGCTACAGATCCTGACTTACATTGTTGTTGAGTTTCTTACATTCGAGTGACGATTTTACAGGTACATTACTCTTGAATCTTACCAAAATCAGAAGATTAAAGAACCTACATAGAGACACTCGATTGAATCAAGAACCGAACTGTGAAATGACCTAATCACCTACGAAAACTAAGCAAAATGTTAAAATTAAGTTTAATAGGTTATTAGTGACAAGTAGGCGAGTCTAATGGACCATTAAACACTATTAAATGACTTAAATTGGTCAAGATTCAACCCACAGGCGATCGAACAGTGGGGCAAGCGACTGGTCATTCTAATGAACTCCAATCGCACGATTGAACCTTGCGATTGGGTCATTCGGCCGAATGAACCACCCGAATGAGTTCAGTCGGCCGACTAAACCAATCGAAGACTCAGTTGGCAGATTGAACTCAATCGGATGTCTCAATCAACCGAATGAACTCAGTCGTACTTAAGAACAACCGAATGACTCCAGTCGCATGATTCTTGATCTGCAAGAGATTGTCAGAAGGTCAGTGAGTTATACCCTTGAAGAAGGGGAAATAATTCACGATCTATCAAACGAGCAACTGGCAGAAATTTTCAAGCTCAATCCTGATGAAATAGTGAAAGATGCTCCGACATGTAATGCTACCTGTGATGACGAGCTAAATGACGTTGATGAAATAGAGATAGAAGATATCACTGCAGAGCACTATCCTCAGTATGTGACAATGAGGGCAATGTGGTTCCCAATCTGGTGAATCCCTTGTCGGTGATACATTTGAGGTGTTAGACAAAATGGAGCAAGAGTCAGAGAAGACAGAGGGAATGGCCCAAGCCGCAAAGGATGATGTTGATATCCGTAAGGCTGAATGGGCTGAATGTTTTAAGAAGTTAGAGCCCAACGTGCTGCACCGAAGAGGGATGCCTACACCCAGCTCTACAGAGTCAAGAAACATCTTAAGGTGTCAGGCAGGATTATAGCATGGGCATATTTTGATGATCTTAACGTTTATGCCGTTAAGAGGGAGAAGGGCATAGAGTACTTTAGATTTCCACATGATCTAAAGACTCTACTAGGTTTTGAGCTCAACCAGCTAACCAAATTAAAGCTGTTGTATGTTGACCCGAGAAAGATGTCAGGCTGGTTTGAGGCTGCCCTGAAGAAAGAGTACCACACCAGGTGGATTAACTTCAGACCTCAACAACCTACAAGGTATATTTGAAGGTCTGAGATGGATGCCATTACTGGAAAACCAAAGATAGTGTTGAAGTGGAATCCTCCGCGCACAATGTCAAGAATCCCACTTCGGAAATGACAAAGGATTTCACACCACACTTTAACTGGTGGTACTATGATTGGAGAACAGCAGAAGTGGTCATAGTCCTAAATAAAGAGGCCAAATGGATACAATCAGAGTATTCGATCCGATGTGGCTTACCAACTTGTCGGAAAATGATGTCTATACACTTTACAAGTGGCCACTGTTCTATGATACGCAAGATATTGTACAGGCCCTCCAGTTCCAAAATGTCATAAGACTTTGTTTCGCGTTTGATATTCACACGGGAGTCACAAAAGAGGACAAGTACAAGAAATATGAGGAGGTAATGAAGAAAACAAGATATTAGAGAGATCTAGGTCCAAGGGGGAGTTTGTTGATACATGTATGTCCCTAGATCATGATATGTGATGTAATAGATCTTGTTTGGTATGATTAATGAAATGATATTGATAGTTTGTTAGTTATAATGTTTAATGTTTCATTAATGTGTCGACATTGAATTGGTTAATTAGGTTAGTGATTGCTTGAATGATTACACATAATGTTTATTAATTAATACACAATACATTCAAAGTTAACATAATAAAGTTCTCATGCGAATGGCTCATGCGAATGAACCATACGCATGAATAACTTCACACGATTGACTCAGTCGCACGACTGAACCAGGAGACTGGATCAGTCGTACGATTGTAACATAAGATTGGCTCAGTCGCACGACTGAACACTAGTCGTACGAATGAATCAACCGCATGGTTCAATCGCACGACTGAACCAGACTAATGGTTCAGTCGCACGATTGAATAATACCAACCTATAAATACAACTCAATTCGTGAAAAAGACTCTCGGTTAATTACGATTCTAGACGTACCCTAGCCGTCCAGAAACCTCCCAATTCGTTCTCCAAGTTCATAGAAAACATTAGATCGATTCCCAATCGATTTCTAACGTTAGTTTCAATTCTCGATTGATTCTTCGTGTGTTCTCACTGATTGGATCGCCAATCAAATAGGATTACACGTCAATCTCTAGGTATTTCGGTCAAATACCAGGTCCTAACAGGATTGCAATGAGGTGAGCAACTCGATGGTTGCAAGAGACTCGGATAACGTGCCCTCGATGAGAATGGCAACGAGGTGAGCAACTCTATGGTTGCAAGAGACTCGGATAACGTGCCTCGATGAGAATGGCAATAAGGTGAGCAACTCGATGGTTGCAAGAGACTCGGATAACGTGCCCTTGATGAGGATGGCAATGAGGTGAGAAACTCGATGGTTGCAAGAGACTCGGATAGCGTGCTATCAATGAGAATGGCAATGAGGTGAGCAACTTGATGGTTGCAACATACTCGTATAGCGTGAAATCGTTGGGGTTGCCAATGAGGTGAGCGACTCTGTTGTCGCAACAGACTCGGGAGGACGTATAGAATGAATGAAAGTTAACGAATGTAATAGAAGATAATAATTTTATTATCAACGTGTACGTATATTGCATGGTCACGAACGAAAGATTTTGTATGAAAGAACGAAGTATGAATGAACGTAAATGAATTATCGGAATAATGTACAGAACATGATCCTTGTCATTCGACCTTAGTAATCGTGGCTGAGTGCAACGAAGAGGGTGAAGTCTGACCGGATCTAGATAGAGAAACGGACGATAATGTAACACGTGAATGAGCAAAGTTAACGAACGGAATGATGAAGATAATACTGATATTATCTGTATGTACGTATGATGTATGATCGCGAACGAATGTAAAGTAAAGTATGTTTTATTTATAAAACTAGAACTCACTCAGCAACGCTGACTTTGATGTTTTCAGTTGGCAGGTAATGATTGCTGAGGATGGCATGGGCGAGTACTCAGCTCTTTTGGGATGGCATTCTTTTGATTAATGTTTTTGCATTGTAATGCGAACAAGCTATTTTGTAATGAATGTTTTATTAATTTGCAAAAGCATTTACATGGAAATGAAAGATTGTTTTAGTTTTCCGCTGCGATTTTATGAAACACAAATGTAATTATATGTTTTATGTGCGATGAGAACCCAGCTGTAAGCGTCCCAGGAACGGGGCTTTACAAGTTGGTATCAGAGCCAAAGTTTAAGTGAAATGGGTAAAATTTTAAAATAAACCTAATCTTAAACTGGGAATGGGACGAAATAGGAATGGGATGCCAACCTGAGTAGCTGCATGCCATCAGGTATTTTCGCAAAGTTAACCGGTTTTATGTGCGCATGGTATGTGGTTATGTGTTATATGTAGATTTAAATACTGATGTGGCCAGGACAGGTAATGCTCAGGGTGTGAAGAGTAAAGTAAGTGGCTAATCACAACTGGCCACTGTAACTAGGGACTTACTATACTTAACATAAATTGAGCTGCTCCATTGAATGACCGTGTTGGTGTTTGAATCTTTCAGTGTGCGTGTGATGGCCGGAGGTAGATCTTCGAAAGCTTCAAGGGGTGGAGGTCACGGTGCTGAACCGCGACCCAAGAGAGGGAGACCCAAAGTTGAGAAAGTGGTTCATGAAGAACCAGAGACCCCTCATCCGGAGGGTGGAGACGAGAGCGCCAATCTGAGAGCCTCAGTAAAGGAGGCTGTTGTAGAAGAAGTCCATCAGGTCATGTAGACAATCTTACCGTCTGTGGTGACTGAAGTTATTAAGGCTATAAGAGAAGGGGAAAGAAAGGAGAAGAACAGAGCCTCTGGAGAACGGGAACAACCAGAGCCGGAAATGGTTCTATCTGATGACGAAGAGGAAGAAGAAGAGCCTGCGCCGGAGACGGCACGAGGATGCAATTATGGGGCTATTATGAGATGCAAGCCCCCTACTTTCGATGGAAATGGCACTGCTGCAGCTGCTCACCGGTGGGTGAGGGAAATGGAGGCTGTTCTCGATATCAGCGAGTGCCGAGAGGAACAGAAGGTGAAGTTTGCTACCCACTCTTTTGTGGATTCAGCTCTGTGCTGGTGGGACAATATTGTCCAAGCTGAGGGTAGGGGCCATTGGGAAAATGAAATGGCCTGAGCTAAGAAAGTTGGTGATTGAGGAATTTTGTCCTCATCGGGAGATGGACAAGGTCGAAAGGGAGTTCTTGCAACTGGAGGCGGGAACTATGACGCACCAGCAGTACACCACTAAATTCAACGAGATGGCACGTCTAGAGCCGGATCAGGTGACACCCTTGTCACGAAAGATTAAAAGGTATATTCAGGGTTTGCCAGCGGATATCACAGGCACATGATAGCTGCCGGCCGAGTACGTTTAGGTCGGCGGTGGATTTGGCAGGGAGATTGTACGATGAGAGAACGGTGGTGGTGACTGAGGGTGGCAAGAAGAGTGGTGGTGATCGAAATTGGCGGGGGAAGAGGTTTGGTCGGGGTGATGCCTCGAGGGGTAATAAGAAGGCACGAACGGATGATCGCCGTGTGTGGTCATATCAGGTGCGGGGGCGAAAAGGTGTGGCAAGTGTGGAAGGGAGCATAGTGGGGAATGTAGGTTTGGGTCAAACTTGTGCTTCAAATGTGGGGCGGGGGGGGCACCTGGCAAGGACTGTCGTATAGTTCGGTGCTATAACTATGGTGAAGAGGGTCACGTAAGTAAGGATTGTAAGAAGTCGAGGGCTGAGAGTTCTGGGATGAAGAGAACCAGAGGTGAAGGACTGAGGGCGAGCACCAGAGCATTTACCATGACACAGAAGGAAGCTAGGACAGACCCTGATGTCGTGTCCGGTACGTTTCTGGTGAACCAAACTTTAGCTTCTGTGCTATTTGATTCTGGTGCTAGTAAGAGTTTTATTTATGCTGCTTTCTGTGCTAAGCTGCCTGTTAGTAGTAGACGTGTTGATGCGCCCTTTGATGTAGAAACTGCCATAGGTAAGTCTACCAGGATTCTGAGATGATAGAGAATTATGATGTGGAACTTGAGGTTATAAGTTTCCTGTTAGACCATTTGTGATGACCTGGGGTGGTTTCGATTTGGTTTTGGGATGGATTGGTTGGCGGACTTCGAGGCGACATTGTGTGTCGCAAGAAGATGATTCAGTTGACAGCGCCTGACGGAAGTTTGCTAACGGTTTATGGTGATCGAGTCACGACGATCCCGAAGGTGATCTCAATGGCGGTAGCGGAAAATTGTATGAGGCGTGGATGCAGCGCCTACTTGGCTTATGTAAAGGATGTAGATGCACCAACACCACAACTGTCTGATGTAACGGTTGTGTGTGACTTTCCAGACATGTTCCAGAAGATTTACCAGGGGTACCACCTGACAGAGAGAATTGAATTCAGATTGATCTGATACCGGGTGCCCAACCTGTTGCCAAGGCACCATATCGGTTAACTCCGACGGAGATGAAAAGTTGATGGAACAGTTGCAAGAGTTGCTTGATAAGGGGTTCATTAGACCGAGTATCTCTCCTTGGGGTGCTCCGGTCTATTTGTAAAGAGAAGGATGGTAGTATGAGGATGTGCATTGACTACCGCGAGCTGAACAAGTGACAGTGAAGAACCGATACCCCTTACCGAGAATAGATGATTTGTTCGATCAGCTTCAGGGTGCCAATTGGTTTTCAAGGATAGATCTTCGATCTTGCTATCATCAGTTGAAGGTGAAGGAGCAAGATATCCCTTGTAAGGATTCCTTAAGTCTGATGCAACCCAAAACATCCAAAGTGTCTCAGCAACATGCACTAAGTACTGAAGTGAAGAATGCTTCGGAAGTTTTACACAATATATTAGAAAACATTCTAAGTGTAAAATCTTCCGAAGTCAAGACCAATATCTTCCGAAGCCAAACATGAAGTCTTCCGAAGCTTCAAGAGACAAGTCTTCCGAAGCTTTACCCTATGAAGACAGATTTCTTCCGAAGACTTTTAGTACACATGCTTTATCTGATGTACTGTTCATAAAGCACCTTTTCCGCTGCGTCTCTGATAAGTCACCAACTTACAAGAGTTGGTGAAAAGGTCCATGCTTTGGTAATTGTACATTGAGGTCTTGAGTCTGAAACTTTCCACTTTATGTACTTTATCCTTTTACTAATGTATAAGGATGTGAGCTAGGCATGTCATAGTCACAAGGTCAAAAGGCAGATATGCTTTTGATTCTACAATGATTTTGTTAGTGTCTAGTCAATTGTATCTAGCTGGCTTTCATAGTATAGCCGGCTGTAGGTTGTAGTATAAGTATTTCAAGTTTATTGTATCTTCAATATACTTTGTAACACTTGTAAAAGAACTTGAGAAAGCAATATACTGCATCCTTGAAAACCATATTCTCCTGTTCTGTCTTGCTTTACTTGTGTTTCTATCTCACTTTTGGTTAACCCAGTTTACTGTTTGATTAGAGTTTAGATAATCTCCTCATTGTGTTGTTGTGTTGTAATTGTGCTCAAACCCTTAAACGATCCTGCAATTGGTATCAGAGCTTTCAGGCTCTTGATATAAGATCTAACCATCTTAAGATCCCTCACAACACAAACACTAAACTTTTCAAATGGCTTCCATCTCAAAGACTGATATGGAGACTGGAACCATGAACAAATCCCCACTGATCACTCTTGATGATTTTGACACCTGGTGCATGAGGATGGAAGGCTTCATCAGGTCTTGTAACTCAAGAATGTGGGAATCTGTTGAAAATGGACCTTTCATACCCAGCACCCCCTCTGCTACTGGTGCGGGTATGATTCCTAAAGATATGGCCAACTACTCAGATGAAGATAGAAAAAGAGTAGAGATTGACAGGAAGGCCATGACTGCTCTTCAGACTGCTCTCCCAAACTCTGTATACAGAGGTTTTAAGAAGTGCAAAACAGCTAAACAGCTGTGGGATGCACTGAAGCTGATGTATGAAGGCTCCTCTGAAGCCAAGGAGAACAAGAAGATCTTCTGAAGCAGCAGTTTGAAAATTTCACCTTTAAAGCAGGTGAAACCATGACCCAACAATACTTCAGGTATGTTGAGATTGTGGATACCCTAGTGGATGGAGGAGTTTCTCTTGAGAACAAAGACATTGTAAGGAAGTTCATGTCCTCACTACCTAGGCAATGGACACACTATTGTGTGGTGATCAAGAGGACTGAGAACCTTAAAACTCTTACTCTGACAGAGTTATATGGATTCTCAGTGGATACCAGATGGAGATGAACATACAAGGTTCATCTGGAAACTCTAACAATCAAAGGGTTCAGCCCTTCATGTGGTTGAAAGGGACAGCATAGAACACCAACATCATCTCATATGCTACCCTGACAACTCACAAAAGGGTCCTTTATCACCTTCCCAGAGACACCAAGGGAAAACTTTACTCAAGGAAGTCCATTCCAAGAGACAAGTTCTTCTCAAGCCTTTGTGTCTACTGATGAAAGCTGTGGGAATTATCTCTTCACTCTTGAAGACCTGGACTGTATTCATCCAGATGACCTGGAATACATGGAGATAGTTCAGCAGATGGCTCTCCTCACTCACAGAGCCAAGAAGTTCTACAAGAGAACAGGAAGAAGATTTCCAAGCAATGCTACCAGTGGAAAGTTTGGGCTGGATAAAAGCAAAGTTAAGTGTTACAACTGTAACCTATGGGTCACTTTGCTAGGGAGTGTAAGGCACCTAAAGCAAATGGGGGCCAAACACCACCCAGACCAAACTACACTGACAAAGCTCCTCAGTCTGAGAAGCCTAGGCAACAAGCTGCTGTTGCTGTTGAAGAAGGAGGCTTTGACTGGAGTTTTCAGGTGGAAGATGCTTCTCCAAACCAAGCACTGATGGCTGACCATGATGAAGCCAAGGTATTGGAACATCTCTGTACTCCTGAATGCATTGCTAAAGTGAATAGATACAGGTCCTACAACTTAGAGATGAGATCCGATCTTGAGTCATTAAACATATTAAAATCTGATTTTAGAAAGTCTGAAAATGATTACAAGTTAAAAATAGAAGATTTGGAGAAAACCATTTCAGTACTAAAACATGAACATACAGATTTTAGAACTCAGATCCAAGATCTCATAACTAATTGACTGAGTGCCAGGCTGAGCTTGTGATCAGCAAAGCCAAGGCAGAGAAAAGTGTTCTTGAAGAAGACCTTCAAAAACATGATATCCTCATCCCTGCATAACAAAGTGTGCTATCAAAATAGACAGGGACTAGGATCAAATGAGATAGCTCCTCCACACACAATCTTGTCTGTAAGTATCCTAGGTGTGGAACTTGTGAAGATGAGCTTCCTCTCATAGATCCTATAAGTGAGGATGATGAAGAAGTGATAGTGAAGAATTCCTCTGAGAAGAGTGAAGAAGAGATTCTTCCAAGGGCCACTATCCTTCTGAGGAGAAGAAATCATCTGTGATGACCAAGTCCAAAGGAAAGAACTTGATCAGGAAGAGCAAAAGGAAAGCAAAGAAGGCTCAAGAAATCAAGGGTACTTTTGATGCTAAGCAGAAACAAGTTTTTATCTCTGCAGGTTTCAAAGTAGTAAGGAATGAAGACATCAACCAAGACTCCTCATCTAAGAGTCCTGGTTCATGTTCAAATCATCTCAGAGTAAAGAAGAAGACTGGGCTGCTGTGTACCACTGCTGCACAGCCTGGACCATCAAACTCCAAGAACAGTTCACAGCCCAATAGAACTGTCTCAGCATCTACCAAGATGAAGGTGGAGAAGGGATGTGACCAAATCCAGTCTTGCTCTCAAAAGGAGACTCTTTTGAAGAAGAAAATGTTATGTGTCATGTGTGAAAATACTTCTCACATTGCTAAGGATTTCCCATACAATCCTAGAAGTACCATCCACATGACCAATACAAAGACTTCAAAGAATCTCAAGAAGTCTCAAGCTTCGGAAGGAAAGTCTGTTTCCTTCGGAAGCTCCAAATCAAAGAAGAAGGTAAATGGAAAATTACCTTCGGAAGTAAAATTGGTCTTGGAGAAAGGAGTTCTTCCGAAGCACTGAAGTCTGCTGCAGTGACTGCAGAATCTTCCGAAGGTTCAGTCATAAAAACCTGTGAAGTTCCAAAAGCTTCAAAGGTTTTGAAGGTCAAGTCCAAGAGTCCAAAGGTGGTGTGGAAGTCTAAAAAGACCAAATGACTGAAATTTCTCCATCAACAATAGCTGAAGATCCTCACAGTACAACCATAGGATCTATTACTGTTGCATTACCTTCTATTACACTTACTGAGCCCAAGACAAGTACGGCTTGGGTTTCCAAATGTAACTAATCATTTTCTTTGTGCAGGAACAGCTCAAGACAAACGGAAACGTCTGGATAATTGACAGTGGCTGTTCCAGGCACATGACAGGCAATAGGTCTCTACTCCATAATTTTGAGAGAATGATGGAGGACCAGTTGCTTTTGGAGGAGATGAAGGTGGTTACATTTCTGGAAGGGGCAAGGTCACAAATGGTAAGCTCAGCATTGAAAAGGTAAACTTTGTTAAGGAGCTTGGGTACAATCTTCTGAGTGTATCCCAATTTTGTGATCAAAGACATAACATGCTCTTTACTGAGCATGAGTGCATTGTTCTCAAGCATGGTGTGATCATTCCTCATGAGCACATCCTGCTCAGAGCCCCTAGGAAAGGGAACATGTACAAGATGGATTTGCAAGAAACATCTCCCTCTGGAGAAGTTTCATGCTTTCTATCTAAAGCCAATAGTGATGAGTCTTTCCTATGGCATAAAAGAATGTGCCATGTAAACTTTAAAAACATGAATAAATTGATTAAGCATGATCTGGTAACTGGAATGCCAAAGAAAGAGTTTACAAGTGATGATCATTGTGTTGCATGCCTGAAAGGGAAGCAACATAAGGCATCCCATAAGCCTAAGGAAATGAACTCCATCACTACACCCCTACACTTGTTACATATGGATCTCTTTGGCCCCACCAGTGTAATGAGTTTAGGAAGGACCTTATACTGTCTAGTGATCACAGATGATTTTACAAGATTCACTTGGGTCTTCTTCCTTAGAACTAAAGATGAGACTCCTGAGATTCTAAAGAATTCATCTTAAAGATTGAGAATCAATGTGATCACAAGGTCAAAACCATAAGATGTGATCAAGGAACTGAATTGAAGAACCAATTCCTTGATACATTTTGTGATGAAAAGGGTATTACAAGACAATACAGTGCTCCCAGGACTCCTCAGCAAAATGGAGTTGCTGAGAGGAGAAACAAGACACTTATTGAAGCCGCAAGAACTATGTTGTCTGACTCTAAACTGCCTATCACCTTCTGGGCAGAGGAGTTAATACTGCTTGCTATGTGCAAAACAGAGTTTTAGTAGTTAAGACACATGGTAAGACTCCTTATGAACTTGGCACAAGAGGAAACCTTTCATGGTTTTCTCAGGTCATTTGGATGTCCCTGCACCATCTTGAATACCAAAGATCAAGTTGACAAGTTTGCTGAGAAATCAGACGATGGACACTTCATTGGATACTCTTCCCAAGCTAAAGCTTATAGAGTATACAATCTCAGAACTAGAATTATTGAGGAGTCAGCCAATGTGACTATCAATGAGCACACACCCAGTGTGGCTGGTTCTGGTCTGGATTGGCTATTTGATCTTGATTTAGTTACCAACTATTTTAATAAATCTTGTGAGCATGTTTCAGGATCTGTAGAAAATTTAATACAGGTGATCCTGATCCAAGATCTAAGCTAGGATGACCTTCAACTCACACACCTTCAGCTCCAGTTGAAACTACTTCAGCAAATGAGGTTTCTATCAGCACAACAATGACAAATCCAGTGATACATCTGGCATGCCTTCAAATTCCAGCTCAGAGGCTTCTCAACCAGATAAAGACACCTCAATTGCAGAAGACAACAATGGTGATGGTGATAGTGATCAAGAATTTCTTGATGCTAATAACCATACCATAGATGACAACATCAATGATGTCACACACTCATGGATCAAGTTAATCTTGATAAGTGTGATAATGTGGAGGATCAATCTTCAAGACCAGATCTAAATTTCTCAAATTTGGATCTATCTCAGCAACTTGCTATGATCCCTCAGCTAAGGATCCACAAGTCTCATCCTACCACAAACATCATTGGAGATGTATTTCCGGGGTAAAGACAAGAGGGCAAACCCATGAAGCAAATGTTTGTCTTCACTCTTGTTTTCTATCCCAGTTAGAGCCAAAGAAAGTTGAGGAGGCTCTAAAGGATGGAAGTTGGGTTGAAGCTATGCAACAAGAGCTGCTTCAATTCAAAAGGCAGAAAGTTTGGAACCTTTGTCCCTTCCTCATGGGAAGACTACCATTGGAACCAAATGGATTTTTAGGAATAAGAAGGATGATAGAGGATCATCATCAAGAACAAGGCAAGACTAGTTGTTCAAGGATACACACAAGAAGAAGGGATTGATTACACTGATGTCTTTGCTCCTGTAGCAAGACTAGAAGCTGTTAGGATATCCTGGCATTTGCTGCATCCAAGAATTTCAAAGTCTATCAACTTGATGTAAAGTGTGCTTTCTTATATGGAGTGATTGATGAGGAGGTTTATGTCAAACAACCACCTGGTTTGTAGATCCTGATCATCCTGATTATGTCTGCAAGCTTGACAAAGCTCTTTATGGGTGCATCAGGCACCCAGGAAGTGGTATGAGACACTGTCTGAGTATCTCTGTAAACATGGATACAGGAGAGGTACTATAGATGGAACTCTCTTCATCAAAGGACAAGGAAAGACATTCTGCTAGTTCAAGTATATGGATGACATCATCTTTGGTTCAACCAATTCAAAGCTCTGCAAAGACTTAAAAAGCTGATGAAAGACAGATTTGAAATGAGTTCAATGGGAGAACTCAACTTCTTTCTGGGAATTCAAGTGAAGCAGGTTGAAGATGGCATCTTCATAAGTCAGTCAAAGTATGTTCAAGATATACTCAAGAAATTCAACATGACTAATTGTAAGATTGCTAAGACACCCATAGCCAGAAACCACTCCCTTGGTCCAGATCTTGAGGGGGAGTGTGTAGATGAGCACTTATACAGGGCTATGATTGGGTCTTTTATGTATCTTACAGCTAGCAGGCCTGATATCATGTTTGCTACATGTATTTGTGCAAGATATCAAGCAAACCCTAAGATGTCTCACTTAATCACTGTGAAAGGATTTTAAGATACCTCAAAGGTGCTTCAACACTTGGTCTATGGTATCCAAAGAATCCTAATTTCAATCTGTATGCCTATACAGACAGTGATTATGGTGGTTGCAACATGACTGCAAAGTCTACATCTGGGGGATGTCAATTCCTTGGTGGAAGGGTTGTCTCATGGCAATGCAAGAAACAATCCTGTGTGTCTGCATCAACTGCTGAGGCTGAATACATTGCTGCCTGTGCTCAAGTGCTTTGGATTCAAAATCAGATGCTAGACTATGGATTTAACTTCAAAGAGACTCCTATCCACATAGACAACAATAGTGCTATCTCTATCACTGAGAACCCTGTGCAGCACTCAAGGACCAAACACATCAACATTAGGTATCATTTAATAAGAGATAACTATGAAAAGGGATTAATTAAACTAGTCAAAGTTCACACAGATGAACAATATGCTGATCTGTTCACAAAAGCTTTTGATGAACAGAGATTTAAGTATCTGATATTAGCTATGGGATGATTAACTTTGAGTAGACTTTTTCTTAAAACTAATTCTAATTATTTCTTCTTAAAAAATATGTGTGTCCTAAGTTGTCTAGTTCATCACTTTCATAAGCTCATGTTTTCTTTGAATGTAAACTCTTTTTGAAGACTTTCCTTAGATTCTTGAAAATTTTCTGATACTTTGGAAGATAACGTTTTACCTTCGGAAGAAAAATATGTCTTCAAAATAAATGACTGTCTAAGAGATTTTACCTTCGGAAGAAGTCAAAATTTATCTTCCGAAGCTTAAAATTCTTAACTTAGACACTTATTCATTTTTAAGGACTTTTTCCTTCCGAAGCAAAATTAACCTTCGGAAGCTTTGTTCATTCTTATACAAAGCATCCAAGAGTTTATTTCTCTTCCGAAGCATAAATCTTCAAGACTCTCAGGAAAATTCTTCCGAAGCCATTTTAGCTTCGGAAGCTTTTTCAATCAAAACTTCCGAAGACAAATTACCTTCGGAAGCTTTTCGAATTCCAAGAAAACTACTTTTTGAGCAAAAAGGTAAACTACTTTTTCAGAGGTGGGACCGACATACGGATTTCAAAGTTTATCCTCTTTCATTAACTTTATCTGAAATCCTTCTCTCTCAAATAAACCCAACGGTTTCCCCTCTTCTATCATCTGCTTTTCTTCCAAACATAAAACCCAAAGCTTTCTCTCTGAAATTTCTTTCCCATTTTTTCTCTTCGTCTCTGAGCTACCTCACAATGGCTGACACTTGCTCACAGAAATGATCCTAACTTTGCCATGCAGCTACACAGACAACACAATCAGGTTGCTCTGTTATGCTCTGACAAAGATCCTCATTTCTCAGAGGTTTGCCGTTTCTTGTCTTTGTCTCAATACTTCACCTCCCTAACCATTGATCCTCTCTATATGAGGATCACTTGCTTGAATTCTGGAAGACCTGCCAAGAGGTCATTATGGATGGGGAGAAGGCACTGTCTGCCACAGTGCAGGGGAGAACAATCTTCATCACTCCGGTCATCATCAACCGACATCTTCAGCTGGATGATGAAGAAGGTGAAGTGTTCTTCCCAAAGGAAGCGGTTAATCATTCCTTCGAGCAGATGGGCTATGAAGGAGATTTCTCTGTAAAGACCTTCAGGAAAGGGAAGGTCTCATCCCAGTGGAAATACCTGCTCCATGTGGTTATCCACAGCTTATCAAACAAGCATGGTGGATGGGACCAGATTCCTGAGGATCTCTCCTTTATAGTTCATGGAATGATTCAGGGGGTCAAGTTCAGGTATTCACAATTTGTTTATACTAATTTACTTGCAAACTTAGACTCCTTAGAATACTACATGTTTCCTAGATATGTTCAACACATTCTCAACTGTGAATGGGCTCACAGTTGAGGGAAACAAGTAATATTCTTAAATTGGGACAGATGAAGCCCGCATCTTTAAAATTATGAAGAAGCAACTATAGGCTTCTCAGGGGTAGAAACAGCCCTAGTCCCAAAAATGTTAGAGCTCATTGCTCAAGGTGACAACCTAGCAGTCCAAGCTAGTGTTGAACCCACACCTACTGCTCTCCAACCCTCTACGCAACCTCAAATATCCATCACCTACCAAAGAAAATACAAACGAACCCCTGCTCAAACTATTCAGTCTGTGGAGGCCCCCATATACTCACCAATACAGGAAGAAGTGGAAACTGGAGCTCCCACTTCTCCTGAGGAGCAGACCACTCCCATTGTTTCAAGAATCAGTGATGAGGTTCCTCATGCTCACACTGAAGAGCTCACTAGCCCAACAGCCTTAAGCCTTCACTCTGAGTCTCAACACTCAAGTGAACAACCTTCAGGGGACAACTATCATCCCCAGCCTTTGGATCTCAACCAACCAATTCCCAACCTATCCTTCTATACTGATGAAGACTTAGGTTCGGTGTGTACCATGAGTCTCTCTTCTCATCTCCTACTCAAAGAGAGACGAGTACCTGACTCTCCTCAGTCTATCCCACATCAGTCACCTATTACTGAGGTGGACACTTCTGAACTAGTTCAGGATGTCCATATGGAAGAGGCTCTCACTTTTGAAAGTGATTACATCATTCAGACCTCAACCATGGCAACTCTGCCTCTGGCATCTCAACTGAGGCTGCCAGTGAGCAGAGGAAAACCAGCAGCCAAGAAACTCAAGCTGGTGGTGAGCGAGAGGACTTTGGTCCAATCATCTCATCCCCCAGTGATTCTTCTGATGAAGATGAGGGGAACTTGAGACTAAAGGTGCAGAAATTGTCAAAAACATGCACCTATTTAGTCTCTAAGGTTAGTCACTTGGAATCTCAGGTGACTACCTTACAAAACAGGGTCAATGATCAGCAACTTCAGATTTCATATCTAAAGGAAAAACTAGCTGGGAGACCTTTAAGGAGAGCTCAACCAGGAACATAAGAACCTGTGGAAGTGATTGACTTATCCTCCAGCTCACCTATGCAAGTGGGTGATGCTACCAAAAAGGGGGAGAAAGTTATTACAACCACAGAACCTGGGAGTTCTTCAAAGAGAATGGATATAGATGACTCACCATCCTCACTTGCTGTTGTGCATTCTCAGCAACTTCCTCAAGTTCACATTAATGTGGACTCTATAGACTCAATCATCAGGAGTCTCTTTGAGGAAGGTATACCAAGGGCTGTCTCATCTCCACCACAAGGAACTGGCAACTACATCATAAGGTGGAGGTATGATGAGGACAGAAGAGCCCTTATACTTCACAGAGTTCAAGGCCAACAAGAAGTCTTTCAGTTCCAAAGCCTGAGCTTCTATGAAAGACTGGATTTAGTCAACATACACTTGTCAATCCAAGCAAATCTAGACAAGCTGACAGGCTGGCACAAAGAATCCAAGACAGGATCCTTGCAGAGTTCTCTCTAAGAAGGAGACTTAGGCAATCAGGCAATGTCATCAGTCAACTGGATGTTGAGGTGGACCCTAAGATTAGTTTCATAGGGGAAACCTTGGCTGAAGGCCCAGTGGCAGAACCTGAGACCCTTGTCTCACCATCAACAACTGCTGCAGAGGTCCAAACTTCATCTGAGACACCTGCTGGTGAAGGTGTTTCTCAGCCTCTCTCTGGCCAGAGCATAGGAAGCTACACCAAGCAATGAAGGCCAAGCCTCAATCCACCCTGAGTCACAAAGGTCTGTTGGTGACAAAGGGAAAAGGATATGACTCCTGAGGAAATTGAGGAGAGAAGAGAGAGAGAGGAAAAGGAGGCTAAGGGGAGAAAGTTCTTCTGGGTCATCTAAATTCATGCAAGCTGCAATCAGGGCTGCCCCAGACCAAATACTAAAGATGATGAGTTAAGGGCAGTCAGGATTACCTATTTACAGACCAGAAACTAGATGTTGATGAATCATCTCCCTCCCCTTAGAAGAGTTGAATGAACTGGCTGACATGGAAGTGTCAAGAGAGATAAAGGAGAAAGAGATGCAAGGTTATTTCTCCAATTCAAGAGGGAAAGAGACAGAAAAGACTTTACAAGCATACTCCCACTCTCTCTCCAGTTCAAGAAAGTCCTGCACAGGAAGATGTGGCTCCATAAGAACCTCAGGTAGATAAAGAAGAGGATAGAATCAAAATGATAAACTACCTGAGTGCCACAGGCTTCTATTAGGCAAATGCACTTCTTCCCCTGTCCTATGACTTCATTGAGTTCGAGTACTTAAAACAACTTGAGCTTGAGCTAGTCAAAGAAAGAAAAACAACCAAAAGGAAGCTAAGGGAAGAAGCTACAAAGTCAAGAGCCCTCACTCAAAAGAATGCAAAGAAGTCTGCTGACAGACAAAGAATGATGAGCTTCTTGAAGTCATATGGATTCTCGGAAGGAGACTTGGTCCCATGTCTCTATCTACAATGGATGAGCATATAAGGGTGATCAAGCAGAAGATAAAAGTGGTGAATTGATTGACTTGCACTCTCTTCCAAGTCAAGTCCCACCTGAAGTGGAGGTCAAGTTTGAACAACCAGAGACACCTGAACCAGAACCTCCAACTGAGCCTCAGCAAACTTCATCTTCTGATCCAAGACAGGGTCAAACTCCCTCTCCTTCTGAACCTGTGAGGGAGGAACACCCAACTGAGAAAGACACTGATGATCAACATGGTGCTGCAGACCAGTCTTCTCAGTTAAAGACATAAAGAGGAAGAAGAAAATGGCTTCTAAACCAAAGACAAAAAGAAGAAGCCAAAGTCATCTACCTCTACACCCCAGGCTGAATCAGATCAACCTAAGGAAGTGCATGATGAGGCAACCCAATCAACTCCTATGCAAGTGGCTCCTCTAGCAACTGAGACACCTATCTTGTCCTGGACTTATTCTACCAATCCAAAAAGATGGCATGTTGTCAGAGATCAAGGTGTTGAGAATGTCTACTCCTGGCAAGACATAATCAACTTACCTCTGCATGATCTCTTGAAATGAGAAGATACTATGAGAGTCTTGATGATCCTGACCACCAAATGAAGAAAGTAATGGTCTTGATTGTACTGAAGACTACCAACATCTGAATATCTTCTAAGTGTTTTGGTAGCATCAGCCTAGGGGGAGTTTGTAAGGATTCCTTAAGTCTGATGCAACCCAAAACATCCAAAGTGTCTCAGCAACATGCACTAAGTACTGAAGTGAAGAATGCTTCGGAAGTTTTACACAATACATTAGAAAACATTCTAAGTGTAAAATCTTCTGAAGTCAAGACCAATATCTTCCGAAGCCAAACATGAAGTCTTCCGAAGCTTCAAGAGACAAAGTCTTCCGAAGCTTTACCCTATGAAGACAGATTTCTTCCGAAGACTTTTAGTACACATGCTTTATCTGATGTACTGTTCCATAAAGCACCTTTTCCGCTGCGTCTCTGATAAGTCACCAACTTACAAGAGTTGGTGAAAAGGTCCATGCTTTTGGTAACTGTACATTGAGGTCTTGAGTCTGAAACTTTCCACTTTATGTACTTTATCCTTTTAGTAATGTATAAGGATGTGAGCTATGGCATGTCATAGTCACAGGTCAAAAGGCAGATATGCCTTTTGATTCTACAATTGATTTTGTTAGTGTCTAGTCAATTGTATCCAGCTGGCTTTCATAGTATAGCCGGCTGTAGGTTGTAGTATAAGTATTTCAAGTTTCTTGTATCTTCAATATACTTTGTAACACTTGTAAAAGAACTTGAGAAAGCAATATACTGCATCCTTGAAAACCATATTCTCCTGTTCTGTCTCTTGCTTTACTTGTGTTCTTTGTATCACTTTTGGTTAACCCAGTTTGATTAGAGTTTAGATAATCTCCTCATTGTGTTGTTGTGTTGTAATTGTGCTCAAACCCTTAAACGATCCTGCACTAAAACAGCTTTCCGCACGCGCTATGGTCATTACGAGTTTCTGGTCATGTCTTTTGGTTTGACCAATGCGCCAGCTGCTTTTATGGATCTGATGAACCGTGTGTGTCGGCCTATGTTGGATAAATCAGCGATTGTGTTTATTGATGATATCCTGATTTATTCGAAGAGCGAGATTGCATGCCGGTCACATTCGGGAGTTTCTGGAGACGCTGAGAAGGAGAAATTGTATGCTAATTCTCCAGTGCGTGTTCTGGTTGCGCGAAGTTCAGTTCTTGGGTCATGTGGTGAATCCCGACGGGATTATGGTGGACCCGGCGAAAGTGGAGGCGGTTATGCGATGGAGGTCACCAAAGACGCCATCCGAGATTCGTAGTTTCTTGGGTTTGGCGGGCTACTATAGAAGATTCATCCAAGACTTCTCTAAGATTGCTTCTCCACTAACTAAGTTGACCCGAAAGGATGTGAAGTTTGTATGGGGTCAAGCTCAAGAGAAGGCGTTCGAAGAGCTGAAGGCAAGACTGACTCAAGCTCCTGTTTTGACATTACCCGATGGAAGCGAAGATTTGGTGTTTATTCTGATGCTTCCTACTCAGGGTTGGGGTGTGTGTTAATGCAGAGAGGGAAGGTTATAGCCTATGCATCCCGACAGTTGAAAGTTCATGAGGTTAATTATCCCACTCACGACTTGGAGCTAGCAGCCGTGGTCTTTGCCCTAAAGATTTGGAGGCACTATCTCTACGGGACGAAGTGCACTATTTTCACTGACCACAAGAGTTTGAAGTACTTCTTTGAGCAAAAAGACCTGAACATGAGGCAGAGGCGATGGTTGGAGCTTATAAGGATTATGATTGTGAGATCCATTACCATCCGGGCAAAGCTAATGTGGTGGCGGATGCCCTTAGCCGAAAGGAAAGCCCGAACCGATTCGGGTGAAAGCTTATCAACTAATCATGACCTCTGATGTGATGAATCAAGTCAAGGAGTTTCAAGATGAGGCATTGAAAGAAGATCATCTTAACTCGGAAAGAATGAGAGGTCTGGTTGGGGAGTTGGGTGAAAACACACTCGGTGTTAGAACTCGATTCGGTCAATAAATTATGTATGTGTCAAAAATACCTTAAAGTGTTTTAAAGTATCTTAGATTCTAAATTAAATACATTGGAAAAGTTTAAAATTTAAGAAAAACCTTAACGCGTAATTGATGTGTTACCCGATAAAACGCGTGTAACGCAACTACTAGATAAATGATTTATTATTACATATCATCATATTAGAATGTACGATTTATATGATTTTTTATAATATTTTTATGTATTTAAAAAAAGTAAAAGGAAAAAAAATATAAAAATAAAAATAAATTTTTTTTACCATAGTGAAACAAATACCAACCAAACACCCAATACTACTCAAAAGTTGAAAATCAACCTTTCTCCATCTCCTAGCCGTTCACCACCACTCCCCCCCTAATTTCCTCATTTCCCCATGAAAGCTTGTCTTCTTGTTTACTTGCATGAATTGAACTTTTTCTTTTTGGTGAAACCTCATTTGGAGATGTTAAAAATACATGTCCACCTTACTACTCTTGGTATCACTCATCCATCTTGTCTTGACCATATTTTTGAAAGATTCACTTAAACTTTACAATATTAAGAGTTTAAAAGAGACCTTCACCTACACAATTCACCAACATCCATTCCTTTCACTCCTCTCTTCAAAAATTTGGCCAAACCACCATCACCCTCACTTCACCATTTTTCAAACTTTAATTCTACAAATCTTGTGTGTTCAAGTACCTTTGGTTGAAGATCAAGTGATTTTGAAGCTTCCAAGAATCCTACAACATCTTCTTCACCTTTTCTTGTTGGGTTTTCTTAGTTCAAAGGATCAAACCTCCTTTCCTTGCATTTCAAGACTACCATCTCTTCTCCTTGCTTGGTTAAGGTTAGCACCTTGTTTCTAATCTCCCATACATCACCATGAAGTGTTCATGTTCACTAACTCATCCCAAAAGTGCTTTACCAAAGTTTAAAAAAAGTAACAAAACATGTAAAACATTTTCTGGCAGATTCATGTTCTGTGTTTTCAAGACCATAACTCGACCTAAACATGGTCAAATGAACCGTTTCTTGAGCCTAACATTAACTTAGGATGTCTAGTTTCTAACCCATCCAACCTTGAAATTTATAGATGAGTATAACCCTTCCAAAACGTACAAACAAATTAAAGTGCTGAACCTGAATTTTTGACATAATAAATAGGGCAGAAAGAATGAGGCATAAGTTATGCTTAAAGTAATAAAATGAAGATTTTATTCTGTGGTAACTTAGCTTAAGGTGTTAGGTTTAAAAGTAATATAGGCTCTATTTGTGAATGTAAGTTTTGACCTCTCAAAAAGGTAAATTCCATAGACATATACAGAAAAGTGTTGCACTGACATCTGTTGCTTCATGAACCATTTAGTAGCACTTAAACTTAGTTGTAGGATACAAGCTATACCTTTTTGGAATCCTAAGACATAGACCTAAATATGATAAAAGTATCAGATTTTATAAAAATCCTTTGTACCATGAAAAGGGTGACAACCAGACCTAAAAATTCCCTTAATGCTGTCAAAAACCTATACTTAGATAAAAGTAAACTTTTAGAGATATTTGGTAAAAAAAGAGGAAACCCATACACATGGAAAGTATAATACCATTATACTTAACATAAAACACCTTCAATACATTATGTATCTTTAGGAAAATAAAGATGAAGACAAGAATCTAAATAAAACATTTACGACTCGACGTGGCTAATTAGTCAAGTGACATTTTCAAAACTAACTTTGAGGATGAGTTATGCATGACCATCTAGGGTTAGTAATCATGACCTCATGAATATCGTGATTTTGTTTAGGAGATCCTAGACCAATCGTACATACAGACTATTGCTAGTATTCACGCGTGCAATTGAGGTGAGTTTCACGGCCCATTTTACTTATTTACCTTTGGGGGATTACATGCAAATTACTATTTTCCCGGACACGTTTACTTGTTAATGATTTTACATGTTATATTTTTTACTTACCGTATAAAGTCCCCATTTATCGAACCGTTAGTTATTTCCAAAGCGAGGTAATCATGGATAGTATTATTGGGTTTGACTACCCCCACCCGGGTTAATTACCCTAACCTTGACTGGAGCTCTAAACGGGTGCCTTATTAGCCTGTTCACACTCATGCTTACGGTAGGCATGGGTAGGGGCAATTTATTACAGTTACAGTCTAGCTTCGGTTGCGGTGATTATAAAATTTGTAGCATTGTATGTACAACAATCAAATCATAAAAAGTATTATGGTCCCTTACGCTTGTTACTATTACTTAAAACCTGTGAACTCACCAACATTATTTTGACATTTTTCATGCATGTTTTCTCAGGTAATTGATAGATGCACCAAGTTAAGCAAGCATGGAACATGTCATGTTTAGGGCCATTCATGTTGTTTGGGACATTCATTTTCGTAATTGTCATGTTTTGAAACAATTTACCTTATTACTGTTGCTTCCGCAAATTTAACTCTAAACAATGATGTATTTTAAACTTATTTGAGATGTATGTTTTACAAAACCATGTAGTGGTCGATCAGTGACTATGAAATCATGACGTTCGCGCCCCGCGGGATACCGCCGTGGTTTGGGGGTGTGACAGATTGGTATCAGAGCCATTGGTTATAGGGAATTAGGTTGCATTTAGGGGACCTAGACTATAACTACAGTTCATCACATGTTTTTTTAACGATTTATACACTAACAAACTTATATAATTTGTACTTGTGCATTGCCGTGTCATAGATATGTCTTCAGCATCGATGCCGATCTACGTTTTCGATTCGGATGAGGAGTACGAGCCCCGTCTCGACCTCTTCCGCAGGATCCACGTCTGTCCTCCCAACTCTGATTCCTCGTGCCTTGATTCAGTCGAGTGATGCCACTGAGACCGAGATCCCCGCACCACCTGCTATCAGGTCACCGAACCCATTCCTAACCTTACAAATGACACCGCAGAGGCATTACCTATGACTCGGTTCTCTGAGCTACCACCCCCTCCTCCGGGCACGTATTGGTGGGCGTCTACCCCCGAGATTCATGCCGAGCTTCCAGAGGAGCTCATCCCGGGGATCGTACGTATCATCGGCCCACAACTGTCAATGGTCACCCACTGACCATGTCCCATATCTTTGTTGAGCCATCCCGGGGGTCTGCCCCTGTGACTGCTGATCCCCGACCAGCCGACCCCACTCCCGATACCAAAGATCCCACCCCCCAGCCCGCTGACACCGAGGTAGTTAACCTAGACTCAGAATCCACTGACCCAGCCTCCCAGCCAGCCGATACGGACCCGGTCGACTCCGACGCGGCGACTCCGACCGGTCGACTCCGACCCGGCCGACTCCGACCCGGCCGACTCTGATTCGGGCGACATCGACCCGATCTACTAGAGTCCTCCGAGGCCATTCCCTCGCCCAGATACCCCACCTCTCACCCTGCTAATCCAGTTACCCAACCCATTGACCCGGTTCCTCAGCCCTCTGATCCGACTCTGCTAGCAGACCCCGATCCCCTCCACCTTGCCCCTGAGCCTACTGATCCCTCCCCGGTAGCTGCTGGCCCCGAGCCGGTGACTACAGACACCCACCGTATCCTTGGTCCGGGTGTACCACCGCCCTCTTACCGTCGCTATCGGACTCGCACTGGGGGTGCACTTCTTGCACATACTCCTAGAAAGAGGGTTCATGTTCCGATCCGTCCTGCCACACCCATTTGAGACTGTATTGCTGAGCCCGAGCCTGCGCCCAAAAGGCGTAGACTCGACAACCGTCGGTGGGGGTGGATGCCTAGCAACCAAACGAGTGGAGAGGCATCGAGGGTATTCCCCCACTTTCGAGGTAGGCGAGTCGTCGCGTACCCCGCACCAGATTCCTCTCACTCAGGAGCTGGAGCTCACCGCGCCTCTTCTCGTGGCACGATCCGAGAGGCATGATCAGCAACTTCATGAGCTCGTACTGAACTCACGGAAGTTCAGGAGACTTTTGACAGGGAGGACGTGGAGACCCTATTACTAGCGATCGAGGAGGATAGATACCTCGATGATCAGGCGTTACATACAATGCATGATCGACTTACCAGGGTAGAGGAGGACATGTCAACCATGACGCAAAGAGTGGAGGCGGCTTAGCAAAGAGTTACCCTAGCAGATCAGCGAGCAGCTGTGGCTGAGGAAAGAGTGAGGGTGATGGAAGAGTGCCTCGAGTCCACTAAGGCATTAGCAGCCATGTGCATGCTCATGGCCATGGAGGCGGTGCAGACAGTAGCATTCACACGTTTATCCCGTTGATTGCCTATCGTGAGCGGGTTGTGCTCATGTAATATTGGATATTAACTTGTTGTATGAGTATGTACTCTGGAAATACTTTGTAATTCGTACAAATTATTATCAAGTTATGTTATCTTTTAAATATTGCGTGGTTGCTTGGTTGATATGATTGTTTACTTTTGGTGCACACGTGTTTGGCATTACTACATGTTGTCTTATCTTGCTTATCATTATGATTTGAAGAAACATGCCACCACGAAGGAGAAACGTCAGAACCAATGTGGGAAGCGGTACTCCATGACAGCAGAGGCTATAGAACAGCTTGTGGCGCAACGAGTGGCGGATGCAATCGCACATCACGAGGCGAATCGTAACGCCGGAGGATCTGAAGTAAATGGAGGCCATGCCAGTGGCGCAGGAGGTATTATAATGTCTGGCATAGCTAAAGACCTGCAATACATAGGTCATTACTAATGTTTAATTATTACTACTATGATTAAACCTACACACAGGATCTGATACAAACCACAAAGGTTGCTCCTACAAGACGTTTCTGAACTGTAAGCCGTTTAACTTTTGCGGTAATGAAGGAGCTGTTGGTTTGGTCCACTTGATAGAAAAGATGGAGTCCGTTCAGCGAATCAGTAACTGTGCCGAGGAGAATAAGACGAAATTCGCCACTTGTACCTTTGAAGGTCAAGCTCTCACTTGGTGAATGCTCATGCCCAAACTTTGGGTATTGACCTGCCTATCAAATCACTTTGGATGAGTTGAAACAAATGCTGACTGATGAATATTGCCCCCGAAATGAATGGCAAAAACTTGAGGATGAGACCTTCACCTACACAATTCACCACATCCATTCCTTTCACTCCTCTCTTCAAAAATTTGGCCAAACCACCATCACCCTCACTTCACCATTTTTCAAACTTTATTCTACAAATCTTGTGTGTTCAAGTACCTTTGGTTGAAGATCAAGTGATTTTTGAAGCTTCCAAGCATCCTACAACATCTTCTTCACCTTTTCTTGTGGGTTTTCTTAGTTCAAAGGATCAAACCTCCTTTTCCTTGCATTTCAAGACTACCATCTCTTCTCCTTGCTTGGCTAAGGTTGCAGCTAATCTTCCTAATACTCCATACATCACCATGAAGTGTTCATGTTCACTAACTCATCCCAAAAGTGCTCTACCAAAGTTTAAAAAAAGTAACAAAACATGTAAAACATTTTCTGGCAGATTCATGTTCTGTGTTTTCAAGACCATAACTCGACCTAAAAATGGTCAAATGAACCGTTTTCTTGAGCCTAACATTAACTTTAGGATGTCTAGTTTCTAACCCATCCACCTTGAAATTTATAGATGAGTATAACCCTTCCAAAACGTACAAACAAATTAGAGTGCTGAACCTGAATTTTTGACAGAATAAATAGGGCAGAAAGAATGAGGCATAAGTTATGCTTAAAGTAATTAAATGAAGATTTTATTTCTGTTGTAACTTAGCTTAAGGTTTAGGTTTAAAAGTAATATAGGCTCTATTTGTGAATGTAAGTTTTGACCTCTCGAAAAGGTAAATTCCATAGACATATACAGAAAAGTGCTGCACTGACATCTGTTGCTTTATGAACCATTTAGTGGCACTTAAACTTAGTTTTAGGATACAAGCTATACCTTTTTGGAATCATAAGATATAGACCTAAATATAATAAAAGTATCAGATTTTATAAAAATCCTTTGTACCATGAAAAGGGGATGACAACCAGACCCAAAAATTCCCTTAATGCTGTCAAAAACCTATACTTAGATAAAAGTAAACTTTTAGAGATATTTGGTAAAAAAAAAGGGAACCCATACACATGGAAAGTATAATACCATTATACTTAATATAAAACACCTTCAATACATTATGTATCTTTAGGAAAATAAAGATGAAGACAAGAATCTAAATAAAACATTTACGACTCGACATGGCTAACTAGTCAAGTGACATTTTCAAAACTAACTTTGAGGATGAGTTATGCATGACCATCTAGGGTTAGTAATCATGACCTCATGAATATATCGTGATTTTGTTTAGGAGATTCCTAGACCAATCGTACATACAGACTATTGCTAGTATTCACGCGTGCAATTGAGGTGAGTTTCACGGCTCCATTTTACTTATTTTCCTTTGGGGGAGATTACATGCAAATTACTATTTTCCTGGACACGTTTACTTGTTAATGATTTTACATGTTTATAAGTTGTTTACTTACCGTATAAAGTCCCCATTTATCGAACCGTTAGTTTATTTCCCAAAGTGAGGTAATCATGGATAGTACTATTGGGTTTGATTACCCCCACCCGGGTTAATTACCCTAACCTTGACTGGAGCTCTAAACGGGTGCATTATTAACCTGTTCACACTCATGCTTACAGTAGGCATGGGTAGGGGCAATTTATTACAGTTACAGTCTAGCTTCGGTTGCGGTGCTTATATAATTTGTAGCATTGTATGTACAACAATCAAATCATAAAAAGTATTGTGGTCCCTTACGCTTGTTACTATTACTTAAAACCTGTGAACTCACCAACATTATGTTGACATTTTTCATGCATGTTTGATGCACCAAGTTAAGCTAGCATGGAACATCTCATATTTAGGGCCATCATGCTGTTTGTGACATTCATTTTCGTAATTGTCATGTTTTGAAACAATTTACCTTATTACTATTGCTTCCGCAAATTTAACTCTAAACAATGATGTATTTTAAACTTATTTGAGATGTATGTTTTACAAAACCATGTAGTGGTCGATCAGTGACTATGAAATCATGACGTTCGCGCCCCGCGGGATACCGCCGTGGTTTGGGGGTGTGACAAATAAAGTGGTTCCTCTTGTGCGTGTATAATGGAAGCACAGGAAGAGATCCGAGTCAACGTGGGAGACTGAGGAAGAAATGAGATAGCATTATCCATGTTTGTTCGAAGAATAACAGGTTTCGGGGATGAAACCTATTTAAGGGGGGTGGACTCGTAACACCCGATTATTTATTCATTTATTTTGAAGCCGACTAAAGAAGAAAACGACTAAAGAAGAAAAGAAATAAAGTCCAAAGTCGAGGGATCAAACTCGCCAACGAAAGAAAGTTGGGTGAGTGGGAGTATATAAGGGAAAGGGCAGCCCTTACCCTCCCCCCACACTCACAAATCAGCCAAAGAAAGAGGATAAGAGAGAAAGAAGAGAAAAAGAGGAAAAGTGTTGGTTCGGGTTGGTTCATGTAGCCAAAGTTGTTGAGAAACGAGTCAAACCGAAGCTCTACTCGTCGTGGTCGTTTGTGTGAGTTCTAGAACCCCACTTTTACTTGTTTTCAAACGATTTTGGGACTGGAAAACATCTGAATCGGGTTTTTGAGTGTGTGTATGTTGACCCGTTTGTGTATGTGTATGTGTATGTATGATGCGTTTGTGGCTTGATTGTGAGCTAGTGTGTGCTTGAATGGTGTTGTGGTATGAATCCCTAAGGTTTAGGATGGTCGATTGGGCTTAAAATGGGTCTAGATGAGTTTGGAGGCCGAAAACCCTCGCCTGTAGTCGGGATGAATTGCATTCTGCATCAGCTAGGGCTAGGCGACCGACTGGAGGCCGAATGGAGGCCATACAGCTGATTAGGGTGCGATTGAGGTCCATTCGCACGATTGAAAGGCCAGTCGCATGGAGGTCATGCGACTGAAGGTCCAGTCGCATAAGTGCTCATCCGCAATAATCCCATTCGCATGAGGTTCATCCGCATTGTCCATTCGCACGACCGAACGTTCATTCGCATGGGTATTCATCCGCATTAGTTCATTCGCATAGTGTTCAGTCGCATGGAGGCCACACGACTGAAGGGTGTCCATACGCCCGAATAGGGCTGTTGCACCTGTGGGAAGCGTAGTTGGACTTCTGACTTTCGGGAGAAAGGGCAGATGTAAGTTTTGACGTGAAGGTTTTCGTAAGAGCATGTAAGATGACTATTGAGGCCTTAGAGAGCATGTTGGGCATGACGATGATGATGTTGCATGTTTAGGCTTGTATGTATGTATGATGTTGCCCTGTATGATGATGATGATTGTGTATGCTATATTCCTTATTATGATGTATGTTTATCTTTCTTGTGGCTTTACGTGTCATGTTAATGAATGAATGAAGTATTATGTAACGTAAAGTGAAAGATAATGAAAGAGGAACATAAAATAAGAATGCATGCATTATTAAATGATGAACGAACGAAGGAAAGGCTTGCAAGCACATATATGAGGTGAGCAACCATGTTGTTGTAACAGACTCGGATGTTGTGCAATCGTTGGGATTGCAATAAGGTGAGCAACTCGATGGTTGCAAGAGACTCAGATAACGTGCCCTCAATGAGAATGGCAATGAGGTGAGAAACTCGATGGTTGCAAGAGACTCGGATAATGTGCCCTCGATGAGAATGGCAATGAGGTGAGCAACTCGATGGTTGCAAGAGACTCGGATAACGTGCCCTTGATGAGGATGGCAATGAGGTGAGCAACTCGATGGTTGCAAGAGACTCGGATAGCGTGCTATCAATGAGAATGGCAATGAGGTGAGCAACTTGATGGTTGCAACAGACTCGTATAGCGTGAAATCGTTGGGGTTGCCAATGAGGTGAGCGACTCTGTTGTCGCAACAGACTCGGGAGGACGTATAGAATGAATGAAAGTTAACGAATGTAATAGAAGATAATAATTTTATTATCAACGTGTACGTATATTGCATGGTCACAAACGAAAGATTTTGTATGAAAGAACGAAGTATGAATGAACGTAAATGAATTATCGGAATAATGTACAGAATAGGATCCTTGTCATTCGACCTCAGTAATCATGGCTGAGTGCCACGAAGAGGGTGAAGTCTGACCGGATCTAGATAGAGAAACGGACGATAATGTAACACGTGAATGAGCAAAGTTAACGAACGGAATGATGAAGATAATACTTATATTATCTGTATGTACGTATGATGTATGATCGTGAACGAATGTAAAGTAAAGTATGTTTTATTTATAAAACTAGAACTTACTCAGCAACGCTGACTTTGATGTGTTTCCAGTTGGCAGGTAATGATTGTTGAGGATGGCACGGGCGACTACTCAGCTCTTTTGGGATGGCATTCTTTTGATTAATGTTTTTGCATTGTAATACGAACAAGCTATTTTGTAATGAATGTTGTATTAATTTGCAAAAGCATTTACATGGAAATGAAAGATTGTTTTAGTTTTCCGCTACGATTTTATGAAATACAAATGTAATTATACATTTTATGTGCGATGAGAAACCCAGCTGTAAGCGTCCCGGGAACGGGGCCTTACATGATACCTAGATGAAGTCGAGTGTGTGGGTGTGCGTAGTTACCAGAAAGATAATCTAATCATTGTTGAAATGAGAAGAAACATCGCGGCCACAGTTGCGTATAATTCGAGATGCAAACATCGTTGAAAATCAAATTAGTTCAACGCGAAGTTTTTGATGATGATGATGAGTAAAAGCCCCCACTTAATTTTGGTTTAAGTGTCCAGAAAAGGTGTTTGGAGTTGTGAGTTTCCTTTGGTTGTTTCGGATATAGTTTGTATATAATTACTTGATGTTAACAAAGATGGTTGATATGCTTAAGTTCGAAACTCCAAAGAAAACGCTACTATCAATTTATTTTGATTAATGGTGCTAATGATCGAGGTGAAACAGTTTCGGTTTGGTGTGTGTAAATTTCGGTTTTGTTTAGAACTTTAAACGAGTTCATTACACGAATTACAATGGGTATTAAATCCACATAGCACAACCAAAAGTTTTGGAGTGATTAATTGGCATTGAAATCGACTGTTTTCGACGTTAGGAGGTCACCGGAGCTATGGCCGGAGATGGTGGCCGGAAAAACGGGGGTGGCGACGGTGGGTAAGTGTGGTTGGGGTTTTCTTTTTAGAAATTACACATTTGGTCCCTATAATGTCAATAGTTTACCACTTTATGTTAAACATACTATATTAAGTTTTAGAAAATACAATTTAAACCCTGAACTTATGTGACTAAACAATTAATTATTTATAGACTTTATAACTTTATAAAGTTTGTAAATTTTATAATTTGTTTATTTATTTCTAGTAATTGAGATTTATAATTACTACTAACTTTATAACTCCAAATTACTTAAACTCAAAATTAATACACCAACTTTATAATTTATAAAACTTTATTTATAAATTATAATTTATTATAATTGTTCAAATGATTAAATATATGAAAATAAAACAATAGTCAAAATTGGTTAAATTACACATTTAACGTATGATTCAAAATGGGTTTATAAATTAAAAAAAATAGTGGATGTTACAAAAATGATAAAGGCAGTGAGCTTCTAGCCCTCATAGATCGAACCATATCCAATAGAGTTCGATTTCTCCTCTCGGACACGCCATTATTTTTTAATATTCACACCATTATTTTATAAGTTTCAAGAATTTAATTAAAAGTTTAAGAAATAGATTTATTAACCATTAACCATATAACATGGTTAAATAATCCTGAATAATCAATTATTTAAAGTATTGGTAGATGTAGGTTCAAAGTGTTTTAAAATAATACAAATTTGAGCTATAATATAATTATAACATAAATGACAAAATAATGTTTTTATAACCTTTTTATTCTTTTAAAAGAATTAACTAAATTTAATAACTATAAGTTTAAAACCTTTAAAAATTAACTTAATAATTTCCGAAATGTTTTAGTTAACAAAATAATATTTATTTAGATTTATCATTTTAGTTATAATTTTTCTGTTTTTAAAAAAATAATAAAAGAAACCCATTAAAATAAAAACATGGCAAGGGCAGGGTTCGAACCCCTGACCTGTCATGTATAAGTGCTTGATACTAACCAACAGGCCAAAGTCAAATTCTTGTCTTAAAACCAAATTAATTAATAAAAACATCTTTCAAATAAATCCCCAAATCAACATGAACCCTAGAATCGAATTGTTCCAAATTGAACTCCAATTCATGATTGTTAATGAAATCAAACTTGGGGCTTTTGATACCTAGATGAAGTCGAGTGAGTGGGTGTTCGTAATTACCCATAAGATAATCTAATCGTTGCTGAAATGAGAAGAAACATCGCGGCCACAGTTGAGTATAATTCGAGATGCAAACATCGTTGAAAATCAAATTAGTTCAACGTGAAGTTTCTGATGATGATGATGAGTAAAAGCCCCCACTTAATTCTGGTTTAAAGTGCCCAGAAAAGGTGTTTCGAGTTGTGAGTTTCCTTTATATAATTACTTGATGTTAACAAAGATGGTTGATATGCTTAAGTTCGAAACTCCAAAGAAAACGTTACTATCAATTTATTTTGATTAGTGGTGCTAATGATCGAGGTGAAACACTTTCGGTTTGGTGTGAGAAAATTTCGGTTTTGTTTAGAACTTTAAACGAGTTCATTACACGAATTACAATGGGTATTAAATCCGCATAGAACAACCAAAAGTTTTGTAGTGATTAATTGGCATTGAAATCGACTGTTTTCGACGTTAGGAGGTCACCGGAGCTATGACCGGAGATGGTGGCCGGAAAATGGGGTGGCGACTGTGGGTAAGTGTGGTTGGGGTTTTCTTTTTAGAAATTACACATTTGGTCCCTATAATTTCAATAGTTTACCATTTTATGTTAAACATTCTATATTATGTTTTAGAAAATACAATTTAGACCCTGAACTTATGTGACTAAACAATTAATTATTTATAGACTTTATAACTTTATAAAGTTTGTAAATTTTATAATTTGTTTATTTATTTCTAGTAATTGAGATTTATAATTACTACTAACTTTATAACTCCAAATTATTTAAACTCATAATTAATACACCAACTTTAGAAATTTATAAAACTTTATTTATGAATTATAAAATTTATTATAAATTGTCCAAATGATTAAATAAATGAAAATAAAACAATTGTCAAAATTGGTTAAATTACACATTTAGCGTATGATTCAATAAAAAAAATAAAATAGTTTTAAATAATTTTTTTTATCGTATGAAAGTTCAAAATGGGTTATAAATTGAAAAAAAAATAGTGGATGTTACAAAAATGATAAAGGCAGTGAGCTTCTAGCCATCATAGATCAAACCGTATCCAATAGAGTTCGATTTCTCCTCTCGGACACGCCATTATTTTGTGGCGTTCCAGGTGAAGATAGTTGTGAGACAATACCACAACTTCTAAGATGATCTCTAAAAGCATCACTTAGGTATTCACCTCCTCTATCGGTGCGGAGAATTTTTATTTTCTTGTTGAGTTGATTTTCTATTTATTTTGGAAGATTTTGAACATTTTAAAAGCTTCATCTTTGTGTCTTAACAAGTACACATAACCATATTGACTATAGTCGTCGGTAAAGGTAATGAAGTATCTTTCATGGTACCTAGTCATTGGCTTAAAAGGAAGACATACATCTGAATGATGATGCCTAATAAATCTTTTGTCCTTTCGGACTTGCCATTAAAAGGTGCCTTAGTCATTTTACCTTGTAAACAAGATTCACATATATCGAATGAATCATCTTCATTTGTTTTCAAAAGACCGTTCTTTTGAAGTGTTTGTATGCGCTTCTTGTTTATATGACCAAGACGACAATGCCAAAGATAGGTATCACTCAAGTCCAATTTGAGTTTCTTAGTGGTTTGGTACAATGAGCTATCATATAATGTGTCTTCACAAACCAATTCATAAATACCATTAATAGAAATAGCTTTAAAATAATATATGCCATTTAAAGAAACATGAATTTTATTTTCAATAAATGTCACAACATAACCATATTGTCTTAATTGGGTAACAGAAATAATGTTCCTAGTCAAACTAGGAGCATACAAAATATTGTTCAAAATTGCTTCCAAACCATTTGGATGCTTCAAGATGTAGTCCCTTCAGCCTTCAACTTGAACTTTTACCTCGTTCCCCATGTAGAGGCTAACATCCCCTTTCTTAAAGTCCTTACTTCTTTTGAACCCCTGTAATAAATTACAAATGTAAGTTCCACATCCGGGATCCAATACCCATGTGCTAGAGGATATTAAATTGATATCAATATGAATCATGAAAATTGTACCTGAGGTTTGCTCGACATCCCTCTTTGCTTGCAACTCTTTTAGATGGACTGGGTAATTTCTTGCCCAATGTCCAATCTCCCCACACTTAAAGCATGGGTCATTCGAAGCAACCTTTTGCTTCTTCTCCGCTGGTTTTGGAGGTGGAGCTCTTACCACTCCATTTCCCTTCCCTTAACGTGCCCCTTACCCTTGGCAACATTTGCCTTGGATGCGGGGTGAGGCCTCTTCTTGTTCCCACCTTCATGGATGGTAAGAATGGGTAAAACCCTTTTACCCATGGCCGCCTCGGCAGTTTTGAGCATAGACTGAAGTTCACTTATGTTCTTGTCCCACTTGTTCATGTTATAACTCATGACAAAGTTGTCAAACATTTTTGACAAAGAGTTGAGGATCAAATCCATAGCCACTCTTTCGAGACGGGACAATTCAACCTTTCGAGGCGGTCGATGTGACTTTTCATCTTAAGTACATAAGATGAAACAGATTAGGTGTCATCCATACGACACGCATTGAGTGCTCGAACCGTTTTGAAGCGCTCTATCCTTGCTTGTTGTTGGAACGTTTCCTTCAACTGGGTTATCATGTCATATGCTCCATGATGTCCATACTCCTTTTAGAGATCTGGAGTCATACTAGCCAACATGAGGCAAGACACTTGGATCGAGTCCTTAGTGTACTTTACCCAATTACTATAGGCCTCCTCATCCTCCTCATTAGGTTGATCGGGAATTGGATCGTGTAAGATGTATGATCGTTTCTCTTGCTTGAGAACAATTCTCAAGTTTCGAAACCAATCAATAAAGTTGTTATGGTTTAGACGTTCCTTTTGGAGAATGGTCCTTAGTGATAATGAGTGAGTGGATGGGATTTCATTGTTTTCATTGTTGTTGGTGGCCATCTACAAAATATAAAAAAGTTTAATTTTAGTATTTTCGATATTGTTCATATTTTAATAATTAAAACCACCTTTTAAGTGTCTTACATAATTTTAAAATTCAAGAATCCAACGTTACATTTAAATAGTGGTTAGGTACCTTTATCCCATTATTTAAATTAACAAGGTAGTCAATTTTTTGATAATTGCAACCCTTTGCAACTTCTAGGGTATGGGATCGACTTTAAAACATCATATGTATAGTCGGCATGTTTATCCTATCAACACCTTTGTAAACCATATTGTAGGTGATCCATTGAATATAGTTTTCAAATCAAGTTACCCTACTTGCACACACATGTGAGTTTTCCAACATAAGTGGTTAGGTGACCTTTATCCCACAAATATGGTATCCCTACCTCAAGTCACAAGTTCCCTCAAAACGGTTAGATGACCTTTATCTCATTAAGAGTTTCAAAATGACTAAAGTGTTGTGCAAAAGGATGGTGTTAAACTTGTTTATTAAAAGGAAATTTTAAGTTTTTATAATCTTAATTTAGAAAACTCTATGTACCTTATATTTACATGCTTTCAAATACAAGGCACCCTATGGTTCACTTTTAATAAAACCCCTTTTATTAAAATCATTAATACTTTTAATACCCTATTATTAACCACTTAATGATAAAGAACCATCAATTTTCGGCTTGTTAAGTTTGTTAATAAGTTTGTTATGCATATCAAAATATCAATTAAACAACAAACATCCAAACAAGCATAAACATACAAACATGAATGCATAGCCATAGCCACTAAGTTGACTACACTTGTTTGCCATCACAAGTGTTGTCATAAGGTCTTTTCTAATTGTTGAGATGATACATCAAAATGTGTCCATGAACTCCCACTTGAATCCACATCCAAATGCTTCAAGTGTCCATGTCTTTTGTGTCCTCCTTTGATTCTTCATCTTGTGCATCTTCTTTTACAAAATCATATCCTAATACAATTTTTCTAATAAAAGAAATGCACCTAATCTATTTATTACATAACCAAATGAATAAATAAATTACAACTAAAAATACAAAACACAATATTACAACCCTTTCAAGAAACAAAAACCAACATGACAAACCATAATCAACCAAATCCAAAACACATAAGGCCAAGGCTATGTTATGCACCAAAATGAGAAACATATTCAACATCCAAGAACAATAATGAACCCCTTATTTCAGCCCTAAAGTTTCAGCCAACATGAACCAAACTTTAAGGTTTGTCCAAACAACACAATCAACAATTTGATGTAAATCTTTCAAGGTTTATACTAAGCATGCAAGATTAACCTTGAAACATAAGAGATTCATACATCCACAACAAAACAGCCCCTAATGGGTTAAAAAAGTCCATGAAAACTAACTTTTCAAGAACTTTGAAGCATATATTCACATACCCGGCTCTAGATGCCATTGTTGGGTTTTGTAATATGTAATCAGAGTTAGTTTAACCATTTAAACTATAAAAATGTAGCGGAAAATAGGTTTTAACATGTTGTTATAATCTAAAATTTTCACCATTTGAAAGCACAAACAAAACCCAAGTATAAGGATCATATATATACGTGAAATAGTATCTTATCAAAACCAAAATAACACCATAGGGTGTACAAAGAAGCAACCTTTCTTGCACAAGTTATTTAAGGTGGAAGAGATGAAGAAGATGATGTTCTTGAATGTCTAATCTCCAAAAGAGAAGACCTCAAGCTTGTATACCTACAAGCTTTAGCAAACACCTAACTTGTTAGATAGTAGAGCACCAAGAACAACTCCCTTTTGCACAATCCGAAATTTCAGCCAAGAACTCCTTGAAGAGCAGCCAAACCCGAAAATTTCAGCTTCCTTTTAGCCTTCTTGAATCCGAAATTTTCAACTCCTTGGGAGAGTTTTGCTTGAGTGTGTGTAGGAGAAAGTGTATTGTGTGGAAGAAAGCCAAGAGTTAGCCCTTAAGTCTTCCAAAAGACAAGACAAAACAAGACCAAAGGGGCCTTTTGGGCGGCCGAAAATGTCCCACCAAAGTGGGTTTCCCCTCTATCTTAATCTTTTATAAAATGCTCTCTTTTTAAAACCTAAGTTTATAAAATTAAAACCAATTTTAATTTTATAACATCAACACACTTTTATTTGTTATTATTTAACCATTTAAATAACAAACAAATAATTTCTTATGAACAAATTATCCATATAATGTTGTTTTTTCAAAAGCAAAGTTTTAGAAACTAATTTTCTAATTGATGTCAATATTTATTGTTTGATCTTATCAACAAATAAATAGTTTTTGGTGTTTGTTTAGCTTGTTATTGGGTATGACCCGACTTGGATCATAACGTACTAACCACGTCAATCTTGTATGTGTCTTGGGTATATAAAATCCAACATAAAGAATCACAAGACAAAAAGGTTAATTGTTCTCACGTTAAATATATACACCACAGTACTATGATTTTTTTTTGTTACGATATAATTGCTTTGACTTACATCGCAAAAGAACACTCATCGTATGCATGTGTACCTTTTTAAAGTCCTGTTCTGTTTCTTACAAATAAATTACACTTTACACAATGCTTTTATACTAATGGGAACATTAATGCTATTTCTTTATGCAACAGGTGAATCAAATAGATGTCATATCTGAATTGTTGCATGATCTCCAAAATGCTCACGACATATTTTATTAAGAACAATTTGTTTATTAACGTTGTGTTCCCGAGTTTCATTTAAGGAGAGAAAAGAAGAAAGTGGAAGGAAAGAAAAACTAGTTATGCTCCTGAGTTTTTTTAATGGAAAGAAATAAAATGATTGTTAGAAACTTGTGCTCCCGAGTTTATTTAAGTAGGGAATAAAAGGAAGTGGAAGAAAATGAAAGATAAATAAAAGCAAAAACAATCCTTCCAAAATGGAAGAACAAATTTGCTAATATGTTTTTCTCATTATGTGATAACATTGAATGTTTCTATATGAATGGTTTGCATTTTCATTGTAACATACTCAAACTGCTATATATGTATATAGAAATAGGTTATAGTTGTTCCATGAAAATAGAAAACTTTTATCAATGCAATCTAAAAATATAAATAAATATCAAACTTTTGGGTCCAATCAAACAATACTTAGTATTTTGACTTTGGTTCTTCATTTTGATGTTCCTTAGTAAATGCAAATAACAACATCACAATATCCGATGCAGTGCGCAGTAACGTCAAGTTAATGACAATGATCAACTAATGTCACTCGCTAACTCATAATACATTGTGAGTGTGTCACTTTCACTGTCTATATGACAAATACGACATACGTGGCTGCACATTTTACACACACTTAACAACCCGTACCACATAGTATACATGAGGACACTTTCCGTGCAACAATATTAATACTGAAACTTTTTTATTATGTAAATTCCGTAGCAATTACAGGAACATAGTAGTAATTACAATTTTTTAAATCTCACATCTAACAAAAAATAAAATTTAGCTTATTTAATGAAATTTATAATTTTTACTTATTTAAGGGGACATTTCATTTGGCTTATTGTAGTCAAAAAGTTATTAATAATAAACACAGATATCTTTCTCGTTTATGAAATAACATACACAAACATGAATTCGAAACGAATTTTTTTAATCTCAACAAAGGTCAGAACCATTAATAATTATACAAAAATAGAATGTCATTCACATCGAAAACTATATATTGACTTAAAGAAATCCTATATATTGACAAACACAGAATGTCTTCACATCAAAAACAAAATGTTATGTTTAAGGAGAAAGCGTATCATTATTTTCAAAATGGAGGTAATGAGTTGGAGTCTCACTAGGTGCAATATGTTTCAAGTGGCCTAAAGGTTTTATCACAGTGGATCTTTGTGTGGTGGGTTTCCCTTGAAATGATGGACGAGCCGGGTCACCAGCACTGTCTGTGTTCGCGGCGTGGGTGACATTTCGCCAATGGGTTTACGTACCCGGGTGACCGGGTTTAATTAGTTGGCCGTTCAAAAAAATGTTATTATTATATATAAAATGCGGCGCTCATGTTGTAACCTATATATATTGACTTCAAGGAATCCTAATTTACATCGAAAACTAAAGAAAAATGGAATACTCTAAAAGATGTCTTCAAATTGTTTCTCATTCTTATGATTGGAATCGTGCCACAACTGCAACCTTTAGAAGCCGCATTCTGCAAAAACACGGTCCATGTTGAAAACTTTCATCTTGATGGTCTGGTGGTTGGTTGCTGAAGGGATAACAAACAACCTGACTTTAAACAAATAAAAAATGGAGAAGAATACACTCTTGATTTCATGAAGATGTTGAATACTCTTGTGCTTTTAATTGGAAGAATAAACATATCAAATTTCCAGTTTTTAATCAAACTGTTAGCAAGCTTTGCACCGGAGGCATTATCAAAGATTGTTGGTGGTGAGCCAACGATACGGAATTCGAATTTCTCGAAGAAGTTTGGATTACGATGCACTATTGGTAAGTTGAACTACTTGTTTGATGTAATATCATAAAAATTAGACTTAATAAAACATTCAAAATTTGATGTTATGTTCTAAGTATGTTTTTTTAATCCTAGAAAACTGCTTTGAAAAAATTATACAAATTCAGTATTTGAAATGCATGAGAATCATGGAAGTGAAATGGTTAACAATCTTGAAAGCTATTATTAGTACTATAATCTTGAGTGATTCTCATGAAAAATTACCTAAACATAATTATGACCAGGTGTATATTATTCGCTTTCCCCTTTGGTTTTGAAAACATGTTAAAATAGATAGTTAATACCATATTATAGACATGAAATAATATTATACAATAAAATATATTTGATAATGATTAATTTAAACTAGTTTTATACTGGTCGTGATGGCTGGTTATTCAATTTTATTACACTATACTATTTTTCTTCACATTGTAAACAAAAGCAATATTTTTTAAGATAAAAGATTGGCTCCAAGAAGATAGGTCTAAACCAATAATAAAAAATATATAAGATCACCAGAGAAACATCCATATAAAACCTTTGTATGCGAAGACTTAATTGAAATCAAACATAAACATTATATTCTTTATTAAAAGAAAGAAGAAAAGAAAGAGCACACAGTGAGTTGTTGACCCTTGTTCTAATATCTTGACATGGTTAGATCCTCCAAAAACAACCTGCAATGAAAATTAACCAACATACTGAATAATATGAAATTAGGGTTTATGATGTTTTAAGCATTTAAATGGGCACTTTAGACAACTTTGAACTTGTATGACCCATGTTCTTATAGTTATTGTTTTCATATTCCCGTATACCCCGCTATTAATACAATAGAACTCAAGTAGATTTTTAGTATCAACATATATACTCATTACAAAATTTTCAATCATCAGTGGCAAAAAAAAGTATCAGCTGCCAAACTCGCCGCTAATAAGTCGCTACTATTAATTTGTCCCTAATGATTAATATTCCGTCGCTAATAAGTTGCCGCCTAATGATATTGCCGCTAATAAGGCTAGTGGCAGCGATGTCGCCGTTATTTGTTTGATTTAAAATTTTATGAAACGATGACATGTTGCCGCTAATGGTTCCTGTTTTCTTTAAATAATTTTTTTTGATTATTTTATTTTTACTTTTACATACCATTTATACACCTATACAAATAAATTTAGATTTTCCAATAACATACAAATTTCATAAATGACATATAATATTCACACGTACAAGCAATATTATGTAATCAAGTTATAAACATAGATCGGGAAGAATCATAACAAAACATGAATAATTAAAACTATAATGTATAATGATGGTGATTAGAATCTTTCAAACGAGATGAAGCAGAAAGTCTTACAAGCGCCGGTGTGGAGGGTGGTGCGGTGGTGGAGAGTGTTCGGAGGGTGGTGCGGCGGTGGGGAGCTGAGGCTAGTGCTGGTGTGGCGGTAGGGAGGGTGTTGGTCCGGTGGAGAGTGCTAGTGGCGGTGGCAGTGGGGAGGCGTTGTTGCGGAGTGTGGGGGGGGGGGGGGGGGGGGGGTGGTGGATTAGGACGCGAATGATTGGGGAAGCTAGATATGCCCCAGATAAAAGTAACAACAATAGCGGCGACATGTAGTCACTATTGGTTTTGTAGTACATTATCCCGCCATTGGATATGGAGGCTGATCAACAACCAAAACTAACTCAAAAGGTCGGGAACGGATCGCTGATCAATAGCAACAAGATGGCGCCGCTAATAATGTCGCTGCCAATGGTCCTTGTCTTCATTAATAGTGTCACCGGTATTGAGAACAATTCTTGTAATGTCTGTATCAGTGTATTTAGTCCAATAAACTTGGGATGCTGAAGTATGACTTTATCTACAATGAAGAACCCCATTGTTGCATCATACTCGATTAAGTTGTTCACGATAGTTGCCCTGTCGGCAAGTGATATTTTACACACACCATTACCTAACAAAATATAACAAACACATTAGGAAGGAAAACACGAACCTGCATGTCTTCTTCAAGTCTAATCAATTCAATATATTCTTGAATCTGTACTTCCCCACGGAAAATTGTAAATGAAATCGGTAATGGTTGTGATGCAGAAGCAAGTGTAATAATGGCTACTAGTTCATTATCATTGGTTTTCTTTTATGAATCAAGTTGATATCTTTAATATAAAAATAAAATCACTTGTTAAAACTTAATAACTTACGTTATACTTGGAGTTTTTACAATACACAAAACTGAGGATGTTAAAAGCATTACAAATTGGTGGTGGTCGCGAAGCTGTTGAGAATAAATATGGTGCTAATTCTATAGAATGAGCCTATAGTTTTCATCATTTAAACACATATGTGAGTGTATGTTTTAGCAAATAATAAAAGATTTTAATAACTAACTAACCTTGAAAACAATGTCCCACCATCACATTTATACTCTCAGGTTGCACATATCTTCGGATAAGCTTTCCAATAATACTAAACTACATATTTTTTCGAGCACTGATCACGTTTCCATTTCTGGTCATTATGTTGAGGCCCTCGATCGAGGATCAATCATGAACGAACAAAACATAGAGTATGCATGGAGATGTGTAGGGACTCGGTGGAACGTACACAGGGCCAAACACCATAGAATTACACAAATAATAAACACTGAAATTTCACACATTCAAATGACATCTGTTGGGTATTTATTCCCATACAAGATGGTTACAAACTAATAAAATTAACATAACTAACTCTATTTTGACTTTTATATTCTTACCACTAATTAACATCGATTCATTTGATTTAGGATTGTCTTGATTATGATTTTCCAAAACACTATGATTCCTGATGAAATGTGTTTTCGTCCTAGTGAGATCGCCCAAAGCCCGCAACTGGTCATGTGAACACATGATGGCTCAGGGCATATATGCACTTTTTTCTTCCTATATCAAATATAAAACTCATAATAAAAACAGCCTACTTAATAACTATCCAGATATAGTAATCAAATTTCAGAATCATTCATCAATTAATTATTAGCAAATTTGGCTTAATCGTAATGTTACCAGCTAGCATGCAGACTAAGTTTTGCTTCTTTTTTAGCTGGCTTTTCAAGAGGCACCGTTAATAAATACCAGAAATCAAAGAACAATGATGATACATGTATGCATAAAGTATTTCAAAAATAAGAAAAAACTATGGATATTTGAATTTTTCTTAATAATTTGCATGTTGTTATCAACACTAGATTTATAAAATATATAAGTTTATGTTCCTACCTATTAGCGTTACACCAATAATAATTGCTATACATACATATTAATATAACCAGTTAAAATACCATATACGACCCGAACATTCGTCCAAGTTATATTTCATGGAAGCGTGATTAGAAAAACACGTGCATAACTAGGTCCCTTAATAATATATCTTAGTCATGAAAAAAGAAACCAGTTATTACTTTCATATACGGTAAATAAGATTGAACATGACACTATTACTACTTAGGTTAGCTAAATATTAATAAGGACCGGAGTCCATTACATAGAGAAGGATACTATGCAAAGTGTAAAAGCGTACAAATTATACGAATTACTAAGATGCACTTGTTTTTTTGGGCAAAAAGATATATTTATATGCATCATAATTATGGTCAGATGGTACACATTACAAATTTCTTTATCATTAGCAGTGACTGATGTTGCTGCTATTACCCTCAAATGTCGCCGCTATTAGTGTCGCCGCTAATGCTCATGTCATTGCTAATAGTATCACCGCTATCTATAGCATTTCTTGTAGTGACATAATTATACAACTAGTGTGCTGATTACGCATCCTATATTTATAATACTGAAACCAATATTGTTTATCACTATGCACAATAATAACTATGCAACTTATATAAATACCGGCACAAATGTGATATTTATGCATTCTATGTTTATAATAATGCAACACATTTCATTGGCATACATTCATTTTATTATTATTACCTTTTTTATTACAAACATATAAATAAAAACAACTTAACTAAACTATGTCGACAAAATATCGTCGGTATAAGTTTCTCGCCTTTTTATTTTTTTAGTTGTTTATAACTAAAAAAGCATAAAAGATGTTGTATTGGCTACAGTGACATATTGTCAGGATAGGATCCTTCACTTTTTACAACTACTATATCTTAGATTTGTAATATCACAGTCTTTGTTGTCATTTTCTCATATACTGCCCATAGAGAATTTCCCTGATTCCAATTAGAGTTTTGGGAGTTACTTTGGCATTTCTAACTCGACTTTCACGTTCTCTAACCATCCTACTACCAATTGAGGTATGATTCTAGCGGTTTTCATGTTAGGTTTCAGGGTTCATTTTTAGTTTACGATAATAAAAGTAATGATTTAACTCATGGTTTGTCATAAAAACCATATATAAAATCGGCCGTGAACAACACTACAAAAATATCTAGTTAATGATTGATGAAAATTTAATAAGAAATTATGTAATTTATATTATAAAAATTCATCATCCATTTAAATTACAAGAATAGTTGTTTTGAGGTGAAAAGATAAACATACATGAATTTAACGGACAGATCTAACAACCATTAGTGTAAAATATGAAACCACTGTTTACTGGGACAAGAACGTAGGTAGTCAATCATTAGGACAAAGGGGGTAAACTATTTTTGGTTATAGAATATTTGCTTGCCTTCTCCCATTCAATCTCATCCTATAAATAATTACAAAGGGGGTAAACTATTTTTGGTTATAGAATAACAGATTTCCTAAACATAAGCGATTGACTAACAGATTTCCTAAACATAAGTGATTGACTCTATCCATGGCATGTATATTGGCTATTATACCCCCGCAGTCGAAGCGGAAGGAGATTGGATGCTGAGACTGGATCTGAAATCCTTGAAGAGTATGCGTGGCAGACCTTTGGTGAAAATGTCTGCAATCTGATATCTAGATGGGACATGTAAAATGCGGACTTGACCCCGCTGAACTTTCTCATGGACGAAGTGAATATCAATCTCGATGTGCTTTGTTCTTTGATGTTGTACTGGATTACCAGACAAGTAAATGGCACTAACGTTGTCACAGTAGACCAATGTGACAAGAGGAAGAGGGTGATGAAGTTCGAGTAGTAAATTGCGTAACCAACAGATCTCGGCCACAACGTTGGCCACCCCACGGTATTCTGCTTCTGCACTGGATCGAGAGATGGTGCCCTGACTCTTTGAGGACCAAGAAATGAGATTATCTCCATAGTAAGTGCAGTAACCACTTGTAGAGCATCTGGTGTCAGGGCAGCTGGCCCAGTCTGCATCTATGTAGGCTAGTAAAGACGGAGATGTAGTTTGACCGATGGTTAGTCCAAAAGAGGCAGTACCTTTAATATATCGAATTATCCTTTTCAAGGCATTCCAGTGGACCGTTCGTGGAGCATGCATGTGCATACATATTTGCTGAACCGCATACGAGATATCGGGACGAGTGAATGTGAGATACTGAAGAGCACCGGCCAGACTGCGGTAAAGTGTGGGGTCATGAAAAGGGTCGCCTGAGACTGCACTTAACTTAGCATTCGTGTCAACTGGTGTGGCGACCGGGTTGCAAGACTGCATGCCAGCCCGGGCAATAATATCCATGGCATAGGAGTGTTGTGTGAGGAATATGGTGTTTTTGTTTCTGGTAACCGAGATCCCCAAAAAATAATTGAGAGGGCCAAGGTCCTTCATTGCAAATTCAGAGGCAAGTTTAGTCATGAGCTGTTGTCGGAGAGTTGCAGATGAGGTAACCAAAAGGATGTCATCCACATATAGTAACAAGTAAGCAGTGTCATGTCCCTGATGGAGTGTAAAGAGAAAGGCATCGCACTTGCTATGATGAAAGCCCATTGTTAGTACATAATTGGTGAACCGTTGGTACCAAGCTCATGGTGCTTGTTTAAGCCAGTATAAAGATTTTTTAAGTAAACAAACATGGTCTGGGAAATCTTTGTTGTGAAACCCCATGGGTTGGTGCATGTAGACAGTCTCATGGAGTGTACCATGTAAAAAGGCATTAGTAACGTCCAGTTGATGAACGGGCCATGATTTAGACATGGCAAGGGAGAGGACTGTACGAATAGTGGCTGGTTTAACTACGGGGCTGAAAGTCTTACCACAATCCACTCCCACCTGTTGAGATCGACCATCACAGACCAATCTTGCTTTGTACCTTTCCAAACCACCATTGGACCTAAATTTGTGCTTAAAGAGCCACATGCTACGGATAATGTTCATATTAGATGTGCGAGGTACCAACTCCCAAGTTCTGTTTTTAATAAGTGCATTGTACTCGTTGGTCATGGCAGAGTACAAACCGGGATGGACAAGGCATGGCTCGGGTTTGTGGGAATAGGGGTGATGGACTCGGTGGCAGTAGCGGTATGGAGGTTTAGATGGTGTTTGGGTTTGACAATACCACTCATGGAGCGAGTGTGTATCATACGAGTGGGAGGGGGCGGTGGAGGAGGGGCCGGGTAAGAAGTGGGTTCGAGGCTGGACTTGATGGGTGATACATGGTCAATGATCCGGTCGTATGGTGTGGGCTGGAAGATGAGGAGGGGGCAGTAGAAGATGGGCCGATATGGGGTGCAGTCGGTATTGGGCCAGGTGTAGTGGTTGGGGCGGTGGTCGGAAGAGTGGAGCTAGGGGATGTTGGGCTCGCTGTGGATGGGATGGAAAGAGAGGGAGTAGACTGAAGGTGTGCTGGGCCTGGGGAGGATATATTTGGGCCTGAGGATGGTGGGTCAGGTGGGGAGTGGTGAATGTGAGGCCAAAATTGGGGGTGGAGTGTGTTGGTTAGAAAATCGTATGGTATGGGAGAAGGGAAAAATGGTTTTGTCGAAGGCAACGTGGCGGGTACTTAGCTTGTACTTAGCTTTTTGTGAAGGTGTCCTCAGTTGTTGTGGACATCTTCAGTAGTTTAGTTTACTTTCAGTTGTTTGTATAATTCAGTTAGCTGTCACTATCAAGTGACGTCAGCTGATGTCACATTCCTTTATAAAAGGAATGTTGACCTAATTTCTTTTAGGAGAAGCATGTGCGTGAATGAAAACATTCTCTTTGCAGAAAACTTTCTCTCTTTATAACCGTCATTGTTTGATTGAATATTCATATATTCTTGCTTAAATTTCGTTTAATTCTTGTGTTATTCCGCTGCAAATCTTAATCTAATTGATCAAACTAGATCCCGATCCTTTCAAATGGTATCAGAGCTGGTTAATCATTGATCGATTTAACAATTGATCATTGAAACTGCTCTTTTGATATCTAAGTTTGATCGAATTAGCAAATTTGCAAGAATTGGTTATAGAGTTTGATTTTCTGTTGTTTCCGGTGTATTAATTTGAGATTCGTCTTGTTTCAAACTATGTTGTTGAGTTTTTGAGCTAGATCTGTTAAAATCTCATTGAAGCTGTTTGAATTGGTGAAAATGGCTACATCAATCAATGATCCTCACAATACTGGCTCGTCAACAAAGCCTCTGATGCTTGTTAGGAGTGAGTATAACTATGGCAACGCCGAATGCTCCATCACCTGTCTGTCAACAGTCCAGGTTGTTGGAAATCTGTGTTCATGGACCATATAAGCCTATGTTAGTAATCCGAAACCAATGAGATGGTTCCGAAGAAGAAAGAGCAATACTCAGATGAAGATCTAAAACTGTTTGAAATTGATGCTAAAGCCCATGGAATTCTGGCCATGGCACTGCCTAATGAAATCTATTCTGGACTTATGCATCATGAAACTGCTCATGACCTTGGGTTGCTCTGAAAGAACAATTTGGAGGAACTGATGAGGTCTTGGCAAACAATAGAGAGATCCTTGCCCAGCAATATGAGACATTCTCTCATAGAAAGGGTGAGTCACTAACTCAACAGTTTGAGCGATTTTCCTGTTTGATATCTGAGTTGAAAATGGTTAAACATGAATATACAAACAGTCAGATGAACAATAGATTCCTCAGATCCCTACCTGAGAGATGGGACACATATACTATTGTCCTACGCTCCAGTGCAAATCTGGACAATCTATCTCACACCCAACTTCATGGGAAACTGTTAACATTTGAAAGAGAGATGGAAACTGGCTTCATCTGGGAAGCTCACTGATGATTTTGTACAGGGAATACTGCTCTGGTCGGTCATGAGTCAGAATATGCTGCATCAGAAAGTTCTTATGATGTGCATATAGATTTCTCTTCAAACAGTGGAGATCCTGCTTTTGTTGGTGTTGATAGTAATTCAAGGTTGTAGTAGTGTATATGATTTGTGCTTTTTGATGGATGATTTGAAAGGAATTGCTATGATGATCTGGAAGAGATGGATATTTTGAGCCAAATGGCATTAATCAATATCAGATCTCAAAAATTTTACAAAAGGACAGGTAGAAAATTCCTGATCTCTCTGGAAAAACCAAAGTGGTTTTGACAAGAGCAAGTTGAGGTGTCACAAGTGCCATAGACTTGGACATTTTGCAAGAGAGTGTAGATCATCTGGATCTAACTCTTCTGCACCCTTGTGACCTTTCCATACAATAGCTCACAAAACAAGGGGCAACACTCTACCAGTTCTGGTCATCATTCACAAATTCCATCATCTCCTGCATATTTTGTCCCTCAAGGTCAATGCCATATCCTTATCCCTGTTTTTACATGCCTCAGTCCAGTCAGGTTTCCTAGTACCATAGCTCAACAACCACATGTCCTATCTGAGCCTCAACCATCTCAATCAAATAACAATCTCAATCTCAATCACATCAAAGCTTTTTCACACCTGGAGTTGTTGACTAGAGTAGCTTACCAGATGATCTTTCTGGTTATTTTGAACAAGTGTTTTCTGGTGCTGGTCAACATGGTGGTGAAAATCCTTTTGGAAATCTTGCTCTTATGGCTCTGGAGTCTACTGATGGTTCATGCTCGAATGCTTCATCATCATAGGTACCACAGGTATCTTCTGAGGCTAAGCCAAGTTGTGTTCTGAGTCATGCATAGCTGCTTTTGTCTCAATTAGAGAAGCAAATGTAGCTTTAATTAATCAAAATCTTGACTTAGAGAAAGTGATTTCCAATAGAAAAGCTGAGTTTGAGTCTGTCTTAAAGGAAAAAGATGATGAGATTTACAAATTAAAATGCCAAATCACTGATGAAAATGCAAAGGTAAAGGGTCCGTTTTAGAGAATCATAAGAATCTCAAAGAAACATTTGCAGCTACTCAAGTAGAGTGTGAACACTGGGTAACATCCTGCAAGGGGTTTGAAATGCTTCTCACAAGCAAACAGCTTCAAATGTGAAGTTTGGGATTGGGTATAATCACATGTACCTCCTACAGATTTTACTCCCAAGATAGAAGTAAAAGCTGAAGGTGAAAGCAATTCCCAAACCACATCATCATGTGTCTCATCCTCAAGTGATAATCCAAAATCAGAGGATGAAGTCAGTCTTAGTACCTCAGCTAATCAATCTATTGATGGTTTCCCTGCTGATAAACACATGATCAATGAAAAGCTGAGCACTTCAGGTGTTGTGTCACAAAGTATTCAAAGTACTAAAGGGCAAGTAACAACACCTGAAGAGCATTTCAAACCAAATAAAAACAAACATGGTTGGACAACTGCTAAAGAGTCTATCAGGAAATCCAAAAGTACTAATAGAAAACTTCTGAAGAACAAATCTTCAGTTGTTTAAAATCCTTCAGTACTTACATAAGTACTGAGAGGAAGAAAGTACTGAAGAACACACCTTCAGTAGTTTCATCTTCTTCAGCAGTTGAACAACAAAAGATGAAGAAAAAGCCATGTGAAATATGTGTCTATTCAATCATCTCACTGATGAATGTGGTACAAAAAGGATTCTAAATTCAACAAGATAAAATCATAAAAAGAAAATTAATAAAATAAAAGATGAATTTGAAACCAAGTTTGTGCCACAATCATCTCAATCTGATAACCCAAAGTTCTTACAAAATCTAAAAAGAAGGAAGGGGTTTATCATAAAAAGCTAAAAATATTCCTCATGGAATATCAAAACACCTACTAAGTCTGTGTCTTTCAAAAAGGAGGACATGGTGAGTCGCAAGGAACCATCAAAAACAAGTACTAATGTGTCTGCTGAACCGAAGGCTTAACAACCAATCAGACACAACTTGTTATGATGGTTCACATCTATTGGGGAGAGTTAACCAAATAGATGTACCTGTGATTAAACCACTGAAAAGGAAAACTAAGCCAAAATCAAAGGAATCCTTTTCAGCACCATTCCACCTTCAAAGGCTGTTAATCATGACAAATCAGTTAGTATAAAATCTGTTGATGAGAACAGACCCAAAACCAAAATGGTTTGGGTCTCAAAAGCTAACTAGTTTGTTGTGACAAATGCAGGGTTCTTCAGCATGCCATAGAAGCATCTAGTATGTGGACAGTAGAGGATCTATGCATATGACAGGGAGCAGCTCTCTTCTTCATGACTACTCTCAAGGAAGAAGGGATTTGTATCTTTTGGTAATGATGCTAAGGGTTACATCATCGGCAAAGGCTTTGTGTCAAATAGTGAGATAAGATTTGATGATGTTAACCATGTGGAGAATCTCAAGTACAACTTATTGAGTGTCAGTCAAATGTGTGATAAAGGGCATGTTGCACTTTTCACCAGTCAGAACTGTCGGATTCTGTCTTCCAATGTTTTAAGAATGATTGACAAGATATGGATGAATATACTCTCCTGAAGGCCAACAAGATTGGAAGAGTATATGCCTTAGACTTATCAAAGAAAATTGATCTAAAAGGCCATCCATGTCTGTTCTCCAAGGCCTCTCCTTAGGAATCTGAACTATGGCACAGAAGGCTTGGTCATGTGAATCTTAAAAACATGAACCAGCTTATCCATCATGTTTAGTGAGAGGTCTGCCATTAAAGGAGTTCAATATGATGACAACTATTCTGTTTGTTTAAAAGGAAAGCAAACAAAGTATCATTCCCTCCAATAGAAGAACCAAAGTCCAATGCCTGCTTGCAATTATTGCATATGGATCTTTTTGGTCTAGTAAGAGTGATGAGCATGGCAAAGAAAAAATATTGTCTGGTAATTATGGATGATTATTCCATATTTGTATGGACCTTCTTCTTACATTCAAAAGATAAGGCTGGTCAAATCATCATCTACTTTGTGTTGTATGTGGAAAAGCAGTACTCCCTTCCAGTCAACTGTGTGAGAAGTGATAATGGGACAGAATTTAGAAACCACACACTTGATGAATTCTATTTGTCTAAGGGAATCAAGAGGCAATATAGCATTCCAAGAACTGCTAAACAAAATGGAGTGGTGGAGAGAAAGAACATGACCCTTATTGAAGCCACAAGGTCAATGTTGGCTGATTCTGGTTTGCCACTAACCTTTTGGGCTGAAGCTGTCAACACAGCTTGCTATGTGCAAAATAAAGTGTTAGTAAATCAGAGGTTGATGAAAACTCCTTATGAAGTGTTACATCATTTGGCTCCTCTGATTTCCTTTTTTAGAGCATTTGGGTGTCCCTGTTACATTCTTAACATAAAGGATCCACTTCAGAAGTTTCAATCAAAGGTGGATGCAGGATACTTTGTTGGGTATTCATCTACTTGCAAGGTATACAGAGTTTTTAATTGCAGAACAAAGATTGTTGAAGAAACCTTGCATGCAAAGTTTAATGAATCTCCTAAGGACAAAATCCACAAAACCCTGTGGAGTTATTTGATTTGGACATACTGCAATATGTTCCTTATCAGCCTCCAGCTGCTGCAAATTTTGTGAATCCATCATCTTCTGCAACTAGTCATCCATCTGATAGTACAATTGCAAGGTTTAGTGATCACCTGCCTGAGTCTACTAACCTTGATGTTTCTGTAGCTTTAGCAGTTCCATCCACAACAAATGCTGATGAGATCTCTGATTCCTCTACTTCATTTGAATTGCCATCTCATTCTAGGTTTCACGAGTCTGGATCAATATCTGTTGCAGTTGAATCTCCTACAAACACTTGCACAGATCTATTGAGTACCAAGAACTGAAGAATCACCCCATGTATCAGATCATTGGTGACATCAATGCTGGTGTCTTAACTAGAAGTTAATGTCCAATTTCTGCTTTATGCTCTCTTCATCAGTCAGCAAGAGCCAAAGAACTATCATATTGCATTAAGAGACAATGGATGGGTTGAAGCCATGCAACTTGAGCTTCTTCAGTTTCAAAAGCAACAAGTGTGGGAACTGGTTCCTCTACCCCAAGGTAAGTGTGCAATAGGTACTAAATGGGTGTTTAGGAATAAAACTGATGAAAAATGTCAAATTGTCAAGAACAAGGCCAGACTGGTTATACAGGGGTTTTCACAAGAAGAAGGTATTGATTATGATGAAACTTTTGCCCCTGTAGCCAGACTGGAGGCAATCAGATTGTTCTTAGCTTATGCTGCTTTCCATAATCTTAATTTTTTTCAAATGGATGCCAAAAGTGCATTCTTATATGGTAAAATAAAAGAAGAAGTTTATGTGTGTCAACCACCAGGTTTTGAAGATCATAAACATCCAGATTGGGTGTATAAGCTTGATAAGGCTCTTTATGGGTTAAAACAAGCTCCCGGAGCCTGGTATGAACACTGTCTAACTTTCTTCTTCAAAATATTTACTAGAGGCTCCATAATAAAACTTTCTTCATTAAGAAAGTAGGACATGCATAAGCTCCTTGTTCAAATTTATGTAGATGATATTTTTTTGCATCCTCTGATCCACAGTTGTGTGATGCCTTTACTAAGTTGATGCAACAAAAGTTTGAAATGAGTGCCATGGGAGAATTATAGTTCTTTCTGGGTTTGCAAATCAAACAAATGGCTCATGGAACTTTCATTCATCAGTCAAAAATACAAAGGATTTGTTGAAAAAGTTTGATTTACAAAACTGTAAACTCTGTTCTACTCCCATGTGCAGCACCACACAACTAGATGCTGATCAGAAAGGTAAAGCAGTTGATGAAGCTCTTTACAGATGTATGATTGGTTCCTTGATATACCTTACAGCTTCTAGACCAGACATTATGTTTGCAACTTGTGTCTGTGCTAGATTTCAGGCTGCACCTAAAGTATCCCATATGATTGCAGTCAAAAGGATCTTTAGATATTTGCAAGGAACTCAATCTCTAGGACTTTGGTATTCCACTGGGCACTCTTACAAATTAGTTGCTTTCTCTGATAGTGACTATGCAGGGTGTAAATTAACCAGAAAATCAACCTCTGGCGGATGCCAATTTCTAGGCAATTGTTTAGTTTCTTGGCAGAGTAAGAAACAAACTTCAGTTGCTACATCCACTGCTAAAGCAGAGTACATTGCTGCTGCAAGTTGTACATCTCAGATGGCTTCAGATACAATTACTGGATTATGACATTACAGAGACTAAGACTCCTTTATTGATGGACAGTGCTTCAGCTCTTTGTATTGTTAAGAATCCTGTCCAGCATTCTAGGACCAAACATATTGAGATCAGACATCATTTTATCAGGGATTGTTATGAAAAAGGTCTGATTGATCCAAAGTTTGTTCCTAGTGCTGATGAGCTTGCAGATATATTTACTAAGCCTTTGGACAGTGCAACTTTCCAAAATCTAGTGCTAAGGCTTGGTATGCTGCAGCTTGAATGATTTGACAACTACTGATGATCTCAGTTCACAAGTACTGATGAGCATTAGTATACAGCTGTCAAAAATAAGTACTGATAAGTTATTTTATCTTCAGTAGTTTTCATAACTACTAAAGACTAAATACTTAAAAGTACTGAAGTACTTTATTGTTGAAAAGTACTGATGTAGTTACAACTACTGATGTGGTTACAACTGTTGATGTCTGTTCTAACAGATAAGTACTAATGACCAATGAAACATCTGAAAATCGGATAATCTGCTGAGTAAGTGTTAAGGTCAAATGAAACAACTGAGATCTGTGAATTGACGACAACAACTGATGAGCAATTTACTCTTCAAGGTTTCAAACAACTGTTGTTTCATTTCAAAACAACTAAGCCAAAACCAAGTCTTTAGTAGTTTCAAACTACTTATGACTAACACCAAGTCTTCAGTTGTTTACAACATTGAAAGTTAAAACCATGTCTTCAGTCGTTTCTAACAACTGATGACTAACACCAAAACTTTCAGTTGTTTTCTTTCAGCCGTTTTATACCTATAAATACCTAACCCTAACTTTAAACTTTCATAAGTCGTTTTCGAACGTTCATCTTCCATTAATGGCGACCATGCAAATCAAACCACGACACAACTGTGTTGCCTACTCACAAAATTGGCCTTTTGGACTAAGTTTGATGCTGCCATTGATCTGATGGTTGATTCCCCGTATCAAACTACTTTTCTTCTGAATCCAACCATCTATCCGATACCCTTCGCCAATTCTGGACAAATATCACTGCCATACTGGTGAGAATGATGTCGCATCACTCTCCAGTCGTTTGTAAAGCAGAAGAAGGTGGTAGTCACTCCTGCTATCATTCGCCAAACCCTAGATCTGAATGATGCCACATTTGTCACCAAATACTCGAAGGGCACCACTGATCTATCATTCATCAACCATGGATATGAGGGCGACCTAAGTGCTACAACCATTCTGAAGAAGCACTTCCATGATGTTGAACGCCTAATTTTTCATATGATCAATGTCTGCCTTGCCCCCAAATCCTCTTCATGGGATCAAATGTCATCCAGGTGGCAGCAGGTATTGTATTCTATCCTTGAACGCCAAAGCTTAAATTTTTCTGAAATTATATTTTTGGAATTAAAAGATCTGGCAATGAAACCTGTGGCTAACAGATGGATATTATATCCAAGGTTTCTTATGGACATAATCATAAATCAATTAAAATCTGATGGCCTTGTTGGCCTTGGAGTCCCTGCTGTGGTAGTTTTGCCAGAGGTATACTCCAGGCACAACTCTGACCCACAACTCAAAGAGGCTGCCAAACTGCTAAAACCCAAGTGTAAGGAACCCACAGCCTCATCCTCTAGATCCAAAGTCCCCACCAAATCATAATCCAAACACACCAAAAAGGCTACTCAGGGAGTTGAGTCCCCTGATGATGCCCCTGCAACACAAAGGCAGGATGAAACTACGGGTAGTAATCCCCCTATAGTTTCCATGACTCTACCAGCTGAAACTGCTCAGGTATCCTCTCAACAGGATCCTGATGCAACCAAAAATGGGGAAACCACATTACTGGAATCTCTCTCACTTGAGAAGATTGCCATTGAAGAGCACCATTCACCCAGGTGCAATCTTCTTCATCCTTATCTCCCACTGAAGCCACCCTACAAGCCCAACTGTGGTTATTGCACAAGTGCTGACTCAACTACATTCCTCTAACCCTCCCCAGAAACCTATTACCACTGGGAAAACCTCAACAGTTGAGGGAGAGGATTATAATGTGGCTGATCCACAGCACAGGGATTACAGAGTTCAATCTCCCTATGTAGAGGAGGAGATTTGAACATCTGGTGAGGCTGCCTCTTCTCCTGTTTCAGCACATGACCAGGATGAAGGTGGTATCATTTCTAAGACCTCACCAGAGGCAACTGCCAATGAAGGACATAATCCTGAGGCAGGAAGTCCCCAGTTCCAAGAAAAAGGGGCACATGTGAATACTGATCTACACTCAGCACATGTTCATCCTGATTTAATCAGGAGATCAGATGATTCAGCAAAGACTGATGATGACCTGGGCTTTTTCTTTGATGTTCTAGCCCACAACACCATTCTTGAGACTGAGGTATGCAGACTACAAGAACTGCTTGCCAAAATGTCACACGAATCAAGTCCATCTGCCCAAATTCACCCACAGATGGCAGCTTCTTCTGAAGCTCTCCCAAACACTGAGCCACTCCCAACAACTACGCCACCAGCCTCTAATTCAGGCACCATTTCTCAGGGATAGAACCCCTCTGAGCAAATGGTTGCTACCTTTCAATCCTCCTTACCTCTCATCACTTCCATCATCACTAACATTGTGCATCAAGCCATTGATGAGAGGCTTTCCTCAAATCTTCAAACCTTAGTTGATGTTGCTGTTTCTAAGAGACTTTCTGACATTCAAACCCCTGAACCCAATGCAACCAAAAAGGGGGAGTCTAAGTCAGTGAAAGTAGACAAAAGAAAGAGAGTTGAAGAGGAAGAAGAAAAAGAGAAGAAAGAAAAGGAGATGATCACATACAAGAGAAAGAAGAGTGTTGAATAGACTGAAGATGAGAAAAAGTTAGAAGACCTGATCAAAGAAGCTAATGAGCAACATAGTAGATCTATGGATAAGATCATTGATCAACTCTTCAGACAAGGTTTTCACACAGCCAAACTTGACTCTGAAATCAGAAGGCTAGAGATTCAAGAGATTGAACATAGATGGGCAAGTTGGAGTGAGAAAGAAAGGGAAAGGCTGGAAGCTATGACAAGATTCATATCAAAGCATTTGGGAAGATCAATCACTGAAGTGAAGTCATGGTCCAGAGACAGTATTTTGGAGATAACCACCAAAATCTGTTCTTCAGAAGTATTCAACAAAGGATTGATCATAGAAGCTCTTAATGAAGTTGGTGCTGGGAAAAGGTCTGATATGGCAAAGTTATCCAAAGCTTCACTTACAACCAAGATGCTAGAGCAACCTGCACAATCTCCTACACCAAAACAACCAACTTCACAACCCTCAAAACCAACTCCTTTACCCAAGAAACCTACTCAAACCACTACCAATGATGCACCCAAGAGGAAGAGAAGGGTGTTGAGGATAGAAGAAGAGATGATGATGATGAGGATGATAATCTGCCAATCTCTGAGTTCTTAAAATAAAGATGCCTGAGCCCATGAGTCAACCAACAACAATCACACCTGACATCCAAAGGCAAATGGTAAAAGTCAAACTTGAAGAAGAAGAACAGCACAAACAACATGATGAGCAGCTGTTAAGGATGGTTGATAGAGAGTTTCCTAAGTCTTCATCCATACAAGCTATGAAGAAACATGCTCAGAGGTTGTATGCTCTCAGATTCACATTTCAATATCAGAAAGAGAGAGTGAGAATTTGGCCTGACCCCAGAGTAAGTGACAGAATTCATAAAAAGAATATTCCAAGTTGATACAATGGCCAAGTAAAGAAGACTGTAGATGCTAAGATAATGCTGGCCATTGTAGTGTCATCCTGGGAAATCCTTGAAGACTTCAAGAGAGCTTACAAGTCTAAGATGACTCCTCAAACTTTACTAGAAAACAAAATGGTAAAGAAAGGGTTGATCTACAAGAAGCTTGAAGAAATAAGAAGAAATGAGCTCCAGTTGTTACTTGAAGCACTCATCCTGATGAGTTTGCATACAGAGAAATAACTACTGTGGAGCTAAAGAATGGAAAGAACGTTAAGTACTTATCAGAGTACTATGGGCCTGAGTTCTTCTTTGAAAGTGAAGCTGAAGAACTCACAATGGAAGAACAAGTTGTATTCCTTGAGGCCTATGTCAGAGAGTCTTACAGACTCATCATTGGGAAGTAGGTCTCATGGATGGGGTAACAGCTCTGTGTCCAATTCCCCAAGACAGAGATCCCATTCATCCTTAGCCAATCAAACTTTCTGAAACCTCTTCCTTGGCCTGAGCTTAATTGGAGATTTCTGAGCTGATCCAGAAATTGTTTCTGCCAATAAGTGGGCCTTCAATAATCTTAAAGGTTTTGGCTGCATTGGTTCAGGGGGAGTTTGTTGGACCAAAAGAACCAATGAGCCAGATCAGAAAAACCTTTAAGTCCCACAGACATCAAAACAACTGAAGTGGTCTACAACAGCTGAAGACAAAGTCTGAAGACAACAATTAAAGACAAAGTCTGAAGACAAAGTCTGAAGACAACTGCTGAAGACAAAGTCTGAAGACAACAGCTGAAGACTAAGTCTAAAGACAACTGCTGAAGACAAAGTCTGAAGACCAAGTTCTCAGAAGTTGTCACAACAGCTGAAGTTGTTTTTTTCAGTAGTTGTGATGGTTTACTTTTCAGTAGTTTGTAATCAGTAGTTTTATTTTATGTAAAACATCTGAAGTGTATACAATTCAGATGTTATAACTTTAGTAGTTGTAATGTTAGCTTGTACTTAGCTTTTTGTGAAGGTGTCCTCAGTTGTTGTGTACATCTTCAGTAGTTTAGTTTACTTTCAGTTGTTTGTATAATTCAGTTAACTGTCACTATCAAGTGACATCAGCTAATGTCACATTCCTTTATAAAAGGAATGTTGACCTAATTTCTTTTAGGAGAAGCGTGTGCGTGAATGAAAACTTTCTCTCTCTATAACCGTCACTGTTTCATTGAATATTCATATTATTCTTGCTTAAATTTCGTCTAATTCTTGTGCTATTCCACTGCAAATCTTAATCTAATTGATCAAACTAGATCCCGATCCTTTCAAGACACCTTATGAAATATGGCATGGAAGGGTTCCATCATTTTCATATTTGAGGGTGTGGGGGTGTGAGGCTTATGTGAAGACTCCCACCTCGAACAAGTTAGAAAGGCGTTCCACTAAGTGTATCTTTATTGGATATCCAATAGATTCTATGGGATATTATTTCTATGATCCAATACAGCAAAAGGAGTTTGTTGCCAAAAAGGGTGAGTTCTTGGTAACCAAGTTCCTTATGGAAGGAACTAGTAGTAGAACTGTGAATCTTGAATAGGATCAAGAACCGCAACCCGATACATGTTTGGTTGACACTAGCACTCAACATGAGGATGTTGAAAGTGATCAAATAGTTTATCAATACACAGAAAACGTTCACAGATTTGGTAGAACTAGTAATCCACCTAAAAGATATGGATTTTTCACTGATGGATGCTATGTGATAGATTCTGATGAACCAATCACATACCATGATGCGTTTTCCAGTTCGGATTGTGACAAATGGCTTGAAGCCATGAACGTTGAGATGCAATCCATGTATGACAATCAAGTATGGGACTTGGTTATACCACCTTTTAACTCCAAAGTAATTGGAAGTAAGTGGGTTTTCAAAAAGAAAACCGATATGCATGGAAACTTGGATACTTATAAAGCAAGACTTGTAGCAAAGGGTTTCACACAAACTCAAGGGGTTGACTATGATGAAACTTTCTCATCTGTTGCGATGCTAAAATCTATTAGGATATTGTTTGCCATAGCTGCTCATTATGATTATGAGATTTGGCAAATGGATGTCAAAACGGCTTTCCTAAATGGATATCTTGAGGAAGATGTCTATATGGTTCAGCCTGAAGGTTTTGTCGATCCAAAACATCCTAACAAAGTATGCAAGTTAAAAAAATCAATCTATGGATTGAAACAAACATCGAGAAGTTGGAATCACCATTTTGATGAAGAAGTAATTAAATTTGGATTCATCAAGAACGCTGATGAAGCTTGTATATATAAGAAAGCTAGTGGGAGCATCATCACTTTCCTAGTATTGTATGTTGATGACATACTACTATTTGGAAATGACATTCCAACCTTGGAAGGTGTAAAAACCTGGCTTGGAAGTTGTTTTTCCATCAAGGATCTTGGTGAGGCCACCTATTTCTGGGAATAAAGATCTATAGGGATAGATCAAGGCGGGTGATTGGTTTAAATCAAAGTGCATACATTGATAAGATCTTGAAAAGGTTCAAGATGGAGAACTCTAAGAAAGGTACGGTACCTATTCAAAGAGGAACAATATTGAGCACGAGTCAATGTCCAAGCTCAAAGGATGATCAAGATAAAAGAAGTGGCAATCCCATACGCATCTACTATTGGATCCATCATGTATGCAATGATATGCACTCGGCCGGACGTTTCATGCGCCTTAAGCATGACAAGCTGTTACCAGCAAAATCCCGGAAGCAGTCATTGGATGGCTGTTAAGAACATACTTAAGTACCTAAGGAGGACTAAAGATATGTTTCTAATCTATGGATCTGGTGATGAGGAACTCGTTGTAAAAGGTTACACGGATGCGAGTTTCCAAACCGATCGTGATGATTCACGATCACAATCTGGATACGTTTTCATTCTGAATGGAGGAGCTGTCTCTTGGAAGAGCTCTAAACAAGATGTGGTGGCTTTATCAACTACAGAATCTGAATACGTCGCCGCCTCATTGGCAGCTCAAGAAGTTGCATGTTTGAAGAAATTCATTACCGATCTAGGGGTTGTCCCTTCCATTCAGGACCCCCTAGAGATCTTTTGTGATAACGAGGGTGCGATTGCTCAAATCAAGAAACCTCGTGCTCATCAAAAGACTAGGCACATTGAGCGGAGATTCAACTACATACGAGATGAAGTTGAGAAAGGAAAGATATGTATTCGCAAAGTTCACACAGATCAAAATATTGTGGATCCTCTTACGAAGCTCCTAGAAAAGGCAAAGCATGAAGGTCATACCTGTGCCATGGGACTTCAATATTCTAGTGATTGGATTTGATCTATGATTTCGTATTTAGATATTTGGAACTCCCTTACTACTTGAATAAAATTATTTGGTTATAATATTTCAATAAATGTTCCAATTTAGCATGTTTAATCCATGGGTAAATTGTTTAATCTAAATGTCTGTAGTCGCTCATACTTGTGGGAACAAATATGAGGGTAAGATTATTATGAATTTGGATTGGTGGATATTCATAAGGAATGAATATAGAGCAATTGGTTGTTGCCAAAGTTCATAGATATTTATGGGATACAAATATTGGACTGGCCCGCATCTCAAATTTTACTACATGGAATCTTCTAGATTGATCATAAGTAAATTTGAGTAAAGGTGAATATCATTTGGTATCCTCAGACCTGAGATACATATTGGGTTTTGATATTCACCAAGTGTTATACCTTGAGCTAGTTCTTCACTGCCCTGAAATAATGGACAATACGTAAGGCTATGTTCAGGCGTGACACGAAGTGTTTGTGAGAAACGTATGTATTCAAGATGGAATTTGTTCCTCTTATTCGTTGAGACCAAGATGTCTATGGCCTGATTAAGTTAAATCAACAAGGAATGATCATTCTATATCCTTGGATTTAACATGACATCTGTAACAAAAGGATAAATGATTGATTCACCTAAATCATTTCAAGTTGGATACTTGAGGGGAATGATGTTATTGAATGGCTTTAAGTCATGCGTATTAAGGGTAGTGAACCGTTGTTAGGTGGTATTTACTGCTTGCATCAATCTTCTATGAATCTTGTGCAAGTGGGAGATTGTTAAATTCTTTATGCCCAAGACACATAGAACATTGATGTGGTTAGTACGTTATGATCCAAGTCGGGTCATACCAATAACAAGCTTGGCAAACACCAAATAATATTTAATTGATGATATGATTATACAATTAAATAAATACACCAATTTAGAAAATGGGTTTTCTAAATAAGTTGCATATGAGATTGAACAATTTATATGAAATTTTGTTTATAGATATTGTTTGTAATGTTATTTAAGTTACTTAAATAACAACAAATAATAATGGATGTGGTGTGAATTATACAATGAAAAGGTCAATTATATGTATAACTCTTTAGTGATTGTTAATGTGTCAAAATTATTTTTAAGTTTTGGGGGGGAAAAACCCAAAGTGAAAAGGGATTCGGCCGCCCCTTGGAGTGTGCCCCCTTTTTGGTTTTCACTTGTAGTCTTGGAACAACACATTTTGACATTCATTCACTCCATCTTCTTCTCTCTCATATGCAAAAGCCACAAGAAAGTAAAAGGGTTTTCTCCTCTTGTTGAAGTGATTCACGGCTGAAAGGTTCCCAGCAGCCTTTTGTTTCGGGTTTTGGTGCTCAATCCTAGCAACAAGGTGTTTGTCATAGAGCTTGGGGTATGCAAGCTTGAGAGGACCTTCTTTTGGTGCTTGGTCGTTCTTTCTTGGTCGTTCTTTCTTGGCCCAAATCATCCTCATCCATTTCGACATTTTGCTGCTGAAAGGTAGTTTATGGTATCCTCTTAGGCTGTCCATAATATTAGTTTTGTGTTTACATAACTAGTCTTATTCACATATAAAAGGTCCTTTGTTCTTGGGTTTGTTTGTAACTTTATAATATCAAAATGAAACCCCAAATTTCCAGTTCATTAACTATGTTATAAAGCTTGTTTCCACTACGTTTTTACATAGTTTAAATGGTTAAACTATGTATCTTGTTCTAACAAACCCCAACACTTCAAGCTCTTGTGGTAAGTGAAAATGGTGCACTTCGTCCCGTACAGATAGTGCCTCCAATCTTTAGTGCACAGACCACTGCTGCTAACTCCAGGTCATGAGTAGGATAATTGACCTTATGCACCTTTAGTTGTCGGGATGCGTAAGCTATCACTTTGCCTCGCTGAATCAACACACAACCCAATCCTGAGTAGGAAGCATCTGAATAGACCACCAAATCCTCGCTTCCTTCAGGTAATGACAAGACAGGAGCTTGAGTCAACCTCACCTTTAACTTCTCGAACGCCTATTCTTGGGCTTGACCCCGTATAAACTTTACATCCTTACGGGTCAACTTAGTCAACGGGGAGGCTATCTTGGAGAAGTCCTGAATGAACCTTCGATATATCCCGCTAACCCCAAGAAACTACGAATCTCGGATGGTGTCGTTGGAGACTTCCATTGCATCACAGCCTCCACCTTAGCAGGGTCTACCATAATCCCCTCGGGATTTATCACGTGACCTAAGAACTGAACTTTGCATAACCAGAACGCGCACTTGGAGAATTTGGCATACAACCTCTCCCTTCTTAAGGTCTCTAACACCTCCCGAATATGACCGGCATGCTCTTCTTCTCTCTTCGAGTAGATCAGAATATCATCAATAAACACAATCAATGATCTATCCAACATTGGCCGACACACTCGGTTCATCAAATCCATAAAAGCAGCTGGCGCGTTGGTCAAACCAAACAGCATAACGAGGAACTCATAGTGATCGTAGCGCGTGCGAAAAGCTGTTTTAGGGATATCGTGCTCCTTCACCTTCAGCTGATGGTAACCAGATCGAAAATCTATCCTTGAAAACCAACTGACACCTTGGAGCTGGTCAAACAAATCATCTATTCTTGGTAGGGGGTATCGGTTCTTCACCGTCAACTTGTTCAGCTCGGTAGTCAATGCACATCCTCATACTACCATCTTTCTTCTTCACAAACAGGACCGGAGCACCCCAGAGAGAGATACTCGGTCTAATGAACCCCTCATCGAGCAGCTCTTGCAAATGCTCCATTAGTTCTTTCATTTCCGTGGGAGCTAACCGATACGGTGCTTTGGCAACGGGTTGAGAATCGGGTATCAAATCGATTTGGAACTCAATCTCGCGATCTGGTGGCACGCCGGGTAAATCTTCTGGAAACACATCCGGAAAGTCACACACAACTGGTACATCAGATAGTTGTGGTGTTGGCGCATCCACATCCTTTACGTAGGCCAAGTAGACACTACATCCATGCCTTATGCACATTCCCGCCACCGCCATCGAAATCACCTTCGGGATCGTCATGACACGATCACCATAAACCGTCACTTTATTCCCATCAGGCGTTGTCAATCGGATCATCTTCTTGCAACACACGATGTTTGCTTCATAGGTTGCTAACCAGTCCATCCCTAGTACTACATCAAATCCACCTAGGGGTATCACGTGTAACCTAGCAACAAACCTATGACCTTCTAGTTCTATGGCACAATCCTCTATTACATCAGTAATTCTAGTGGACTTACCAATAGTAGTTTCTACATCGAATGGTGCACTGACCTTTCTACTACTAAAAGGAAACTTAGCACAGAAAGTAGTGGAAATAAAACTCCTGCTAGCACCAGAATCAAATAATACAGAGGCATAAATTTGTTTACTAGAAAAATACCTGACACAACATCGGGATCAGCTCTGGCTTCCTCCCGGTCATAGTGTACGCTCTAGCACTTGCCATCTGCCCTCCTTCCTCCGCTTCTTATTCCCTGCTTTCGAGCTCTCGGCCCTCGGCTTCTTACAGTCTCTAGCGATGTGGCCAGGCTGACCACACCTGAAGCATACGTTCATCCCCATCCTGCATTCGCCAGTATGCTCCCTTCCATATTTGCCACATTTCTTCCTCCCTGCACCAGCTGTGACCATACGTCGGTCACCCACCTTCGCCACATTAGTTTTTGGAGCGGCTCCACCACGTCCAAACCATTTCCCATTCCAGTTCCTTCCATCCCCACTCGTTTTCTTCACCTTAGCCAAATCAACCGCCGACCTAAAAGTGCTCGGCCGTGCAACGATCATATGCCTACGGATATCCATTGGCAGCCCTTGGATGTATCTCTTAATCTTTCGTGACAGTGGTGTCACTTGATCGGGCACCAGTCGCGCCATCTCATTGAATTTTGTAGTGTACTGCTGGTGTGTCATTGTTCCCGCCTCCAGCTGCGGGAACTCTCTTTCTACCTTATCCATCTCTCTGTGGGGGCAAAATTCTTTAATCACTAGCTTCTTTAGTTCAGGCCATCTCATTCTCCCAATGGCCCTGCTACCCTCAGCTTGGACAATGTTGTCCCACCAGCACAAAGCCGAGTCCACTAAAGAGTGGGTAGCAAATTTCACCTTCTGGTCTTCACGGCACTCACTGATATCGAGGACAGCCTCCATTTCCCTCACCCACCGGTGAGCACTGCAGCTGTGTCGTTTCCATCGAAAGTAGGGGGCTTGCATCTCATAAACGCCCCATAGTTACAGCCTCGGATCACCTCTGGCGCAGGCTCCTCTTCTTCCTCCTCCTCATCATCAGAGAGAACCGTTTCCAGCTCTAGTTATCCTCGTCCTCCCGATGACCTGTTCCTCTCCTTTCTTTCCCCATCCCTTATAGCCTTGATCACTTCGGTCTCCACAGACGGTAGTATAGTCTGCATGACCTGGTGAACCTCTTCCACCACAGCCTCCTTTACTGAGGCTCTCAGATTGGCGCTCTCGTCGCCTCCCTCCGGATGAGGGGTCTCTGGTTCTTCATGAACCACTTTCTCGACTCTGGGTCTCCCTCTCTTAGGTCGCGGAGTAGCACCGTGACCTCCACCACGAGAGGCTTTTGAAGATCTACCGCCAGCCATCATCTAAAAGCCACTATAAGATTCAAACACTAACGCGGTCATTTAAGGTAACACTCAGTTTATGTCAAGTATAGTAAGTCCCTAATTACAATGACCAGTTGTGATTAGCCATTTACCTTACTCTTCATACCCCAAGCATTACCTGTCCTGACTACATCAGTATTTAAACCTACATACAACACATAACTACATACCATGCGCACATAAAACCGGTTAACTTTACGAAAATACTTGATGGCAGGCAGCTACTCAGAATGGGATGGAAAGGGGAATGGGATGCCAATCTGAGTAGCTGCGTGCCATCAGGTATTTTCATAAAGTTAACCGGTTTTATGTGCGCATGGTATGTGGTTATGTGTTGTATGTAGGTTTAAATACTGATGTAGTCAGGACAGGTAATGCTTGGGGTATGAAGAGTAAAGTAAGTGGCTAATCACAACTGGCCACTGTAATTAGGGACTTACTATACTTGACATAAACTAAGATGTTCCCTTGAATGACCATGTTGGTGTTTGAATCTTATAGTGCGCTTAGAGGATGGCCGGTGGTAGATCTTCAAAAGCCTCTCGTGGTGGAGGTCAAGGTGCTGCACCGCGACCGAAAAGAGGGAGACCCAAAGTTGAGAAGGTGGTTCGTGAAGGACCTGAGACCCCTAACCCGGAGGGTGGCGACAAGAGTGCCAATCTGAGAGCCTCAGTATAAGAGGCTGTGGTGGAAGAAGTCCACCAGGTTATGCAAACAATCTTACCTTCTGTGGTGACCGAAGTGATTAAGGCGGTATGGGAAGGGGAACGAAAGGAGAGAAACAGGCCTGCGGGAGGACGGGGGCAACTAGAGCCAGAAACGGTTCTCTCGGATAATGAAGAGGAGGAAGAAGAAGACCCTGCACCGGAGGCGGGGCGAGGCTGTAACTACGGGGCGTTTATGAGATGCAAGCCCCCTACTTTCGATGGAAACGACACAGCTGCTGTTGCTCACCGGTGGGTGAGGGAAATGAAGGAAGCTCTTGATGTTAGTGAGTGTCGTGAAGACCAAAAGGTGAAGTTCGCTACCCACACTTTTGTGGACTCGGCTTTGTACTGGTGGGACAACATTGTCCAAGCCGAGGGTAGCAGGTCCATTGGGAGAATGAGATGGCCTAAACTGAAGAAATTAGTGGTTGAGGTATTCTGTCCTCACAGAGAGATGGATAAGGTAGAAAGAGAGTTCCTGCAGCTGGAGGCGGGAACGATGACACACCAGCAGTACACCACAAAATTTAACGAAATGGCACGTCTGGTGCCGGATCAGGTGACACCTCTGTCTCGAAAGATCAAGAGGTATATTCAGGGTTTTCCTGCAGATATTCGCAGGCACATGATCGCCGCCCGGCCAAGCACGTTTAGGTCAGCAGTGGATTTGGCAGGGATACTGTATGATGAGAGAATGGTGGTGGTGACTGAAAGCGGTAGGAAGAGTGGAGGTGATCGAAACTGGCATGGGAAAAGGTTTGGTCGGGGTGGTGCCCCGATGAACAACAAGAGTGCACGGGTGGATGATCGGCGTGTGGTCACATCTGGTGCAGGATTGAAGAAATGTGGTAAATGCGGGAAGGAGCATTCGGGAGAATGCAAATGGGGATCAAACAGCTGCTTCAAGTGTGGGAAGCCTGGCCATATGGCTAGAGATTGTGGGATTGCAAGGTGTTACAACTGTGGGGAGAATGGTCATCTGAGCAGAGATTGCAGAAGTCAAGGGCTGAAAGTTCGGGAGCGAAGAAGGCTGGAGGAGAAGGGCAGAAGGCAAGCGCCCGAGCTTTCACGATGACTCGGGAGGAGGCTAGGACAGACCCCAACGTGGTGTCAGGTATGTTTCTAGTAAACCAAACTCTTACATCTGTGTTGTTTGATTCTGGTGCTAGTAGGAGTTTCATTTCTGCTGCCTTTTGTGCTAAGTTTCCCATTAAGAGTAGATGTATTGATGAGCCTTTCGAGGTAGAAACTGCCATAGGTAAGTCTACAAGGATTTTTGAGGTGATAGAAGGTTGTGATATAGAACTAGATGGTTATAAGTTCCCTGTTAGACCATTCGTGATGACCTTAGGCGGTTTCGATGTAGTCCTAGGAATGGATTGGTTGGCGGACTACGAAGCGAATATTGTGTGTCGCAAGAAGATGATCCGATTGACAGCGCCTGACGGGAATAAGGTGACGGTTTATGGTGATCAAGTCACGACGATCCTGAAAGTGATTTCGATGGCGATGGCGGGAAAGTGCATGAGGCGTGGATGTAATGCCTACTTGGCCTACGTAAAGGACGTGGATGCGCCAACACCATAGCAGTCTGATATACCGGTTGTGTGTGATTTTCCAGATGTGTTTCCAGAGGATTTGCCAGGTGTTCCACCGGACCGTGAGATTGAGTTCCAAATTAAGTTGATACTAGGTGCCCAACCAGTTGCAAAGGTACCGTATCGGTTAGCTCCGGCGGAAATGAAAGAGTTGATGGAGTAGTTGCAAGAGCTGCCTGATAAGGGGTTTATTAGACCAAGTATCTCTTCTTGGGGTGCTCCAGTCCTGTTTGTAAAGAAGAAAGACGGTAGTATGAGGATGTGTATTGACTACCGTGAGCTGAATAATTTGACAGTGAAGAACCGATACCCCTTACCGAGAATAGATGATTTGTTCGATCAGCCTCAGGGTGCCAGTTGGTTTTCAAGGATAGACCTTCGATCTGGCTACCATCAGTTGAAAGTAAAGGAGCAGGATATTCCTAAGACAGCTTTTCGTACGTGATATAGTCACTACGAGTTTCTTGTCATGTCTTTTGGTTTGACCAATGCGCCAACTGCTTTTATGGATCTGATGAACTGTGTGTGTCGGCCAATGTTGGATAAATCAGTGATTGCGTTTATTGATGATATCCTGATTTATTCAAAGAGTGAGAATGAACATGCCGGTCACATTCGGGAGGTGTTGGAAACGTTAAGGAGGGAGAAGTTATATGCTAAATTCTCCAAGTGGGCGTTATGGTTGCGCGAGGTCCACCATTCTTGGGTCATGTGGTGAATCCTGATGGGATTATGGTGGACCCGACAAAGGTGGAGGCGTTTATGCAATGGAAGTCACCAAAGACTGACGCCATCCGAGATTTATAGCTTCTTTGGTTTGGCGGGCTACTATAGAAGGTTTATCCAAGACTTCTCCAAGATTGCTTCTCCACTAACCAAGTTGACCCGGAAAGATGTAAGTTTATATGGGGTCAAGTTCAAGAGAAGGCGTTTGAGGAAGAAGGCGAGGTTGACTCAAGCTCCTGTCCTGTCATTACCTGAAGGAAGCGAGGATTGGTGGTCTATTCAGATGCTTCCTACTCAGGGTTGGGGTGCGTGTTAATGCAGAGGGGGAAGGTTATAGCTTATGCATCCCGACAGTTGAAAGTACATGAGGTCAATTATCCCACTCAGACTTGGAGCTAGCAGCCGTGGTCTTTACGTGAAGCTTTGGAGGCACTATCTATACGGGACGAAGTGCACCATTTCAATGACCACAAGAGCTTGAAGTATTTCTTTGAGAAAAAGGACCTGAACATGAGGCAGAGAAGATGGTTGGAGCTCATAAAATATTACGATTGCGAGATCCACTATCATCCGGTCAAAGCCAACGTGGTGGCGATGCTCTTAGCCGAAAGGAGAGGCCGAGCCAATTCGGGTGAAGAATACCAATAATCATGACCTTCGATGTGATGAAGCAAGTCAAAGAGTTTCAAAAGAGGCACTGAAAGAGATCTCTTAACTCTGAAAAAGTAAAGGTTGGTTGGGGGAATTGGGTGAAAACACACTGGTGTTAAAACTCGATTTGGAGGGTGTGGATTCTCGTTTTTTGGGGATCTACGCGTGAAGATTATGGATGAAGCCACAAGACTCAATACTGATTCATATGGTGTGCCAGAAAATTGTTATCAAGATATGAAGAAGATTATTGGTGCCGGGTAGAAGCGTGATGTGGTGGGGTATGTGAGTAAGTGCCTTACTTGATTACAGGTGAAGGCCGAGCATCAGAAGCCGTATGGGAAGATCCAACTTTGGATATACTGTTGGACCAAAAGAACCAATGAGCCTGATCAGAGAAACTCTAAGTCCCACAGGATCACAACAGCTGAAGAAGACCTGATCAGCTGTTCTACAAAGTCTGAAGAATACAACTGCTGAAGTACGTCTGAAGTACTGAAGACAAAGACTGAGACAACAGCTGAAGATCTAAAGTCTGAAGACTTCAACAAGTACTGAAGACAAAGACTGAAGATCAACAGCTGAAAGACAAAGTCTGATGTTCAAGTACTGAAGACATCAGCTGATGTTAACAGCTGATGACAACAGCTGAAGAGGGCTTCTTCAGTTGTTGTGATGGTTTTTCTTCTTCAGTAGTTTTCTTTTCTTTTCAGTAGTTTGTTTACTTTTCAGTACTTGTAAACAACTGAAGAGGTTGTTCTTCAGTTGTTGTAGTATCAGTAGTTTTATGTTTTTCAGTAGTTGTAAATAAGATGTTTAACACTTAGGAACATTTGTAAGAGATGTCAGTTGTTGACATCTTCAGTAGTTGTTAAACATCAGTAGTTATAAAACGGTTACATGTCACTTTCAAGTGACATCAGCCTACGTCACTCTTTCCTTTATAAGGAAAGATGACTCACCTGTAATCGTGCCTTTGAGGCCGACAATCTTAATGCAATATTCCTTTTGTCGGATATTTCTCTCTCTATAACAAAATTCTTTTATCGTTTTATATCGAATGTTCTTGTTGAATTTGTCTAATTCTGAGCTATTCCGCTGCTATATCTGTTCAATTCGATTAAACCAAGAGGCTGAGATCCTAACAAATGGTATCAGAGCAGGTTAATCATTGATCGATCTAACAATTGATCATTGAAACTGTTCAATCGCTCTAAGTTTAATCGAATTAGCAAATTCGCAAGGATCTGTTATAGAGATTGAGAGTGTATCGCTTCTGGCCGTTTTATTTGAGGTTCTGTGTGGTTTTGAGCTAAATTTATTGTGATTTTACTTGAATCTGTCTGATTTTCCACAATGACTACTTCTTCGAATGATCCTTTCAATACTGGATCCTCTACCAAGCCTCCGATCTTGGTGAGGAATGAGTATAACATTTGGCAGAGAAGATTGCTCCATCACTGTCTGTCAATAGCTCAGGTTGTTGGACATCTGTGGTACATGGACCACATAAGCCAATGGTGAATGATCCGGAAACAAACCAGTTGGTTCCAAAGAAGAAGGAGCAATACTCCGATGAGGACAAGAAGTTGTTTGAAATCGATGCAAAAGCCCATGGAATTTTGGCTATGGCTATTCCTAATGAGATTTACTCTGGGCTTCTGCATTGTGAGTCTGCTCATGACCTCTGGAATGCCATCAAAGAACAATTTGGTGGTACTGATGAGGTTTTAGCAAACAACAGGGAAATCCTCGCCCAACAATATGAGACTTTCTCTCATAGAAAGGGTGAGACTCTGACTCAACAATTTGAGCGGTTTTCATGTTTAATCTCTGAATTGAAAATGGTTAAACATGAATATACCAGGAGTCAGATGAACCATAGATTCCTAAGATCACTGCCTGAGAGATGGAACACATATACCATTGTTCTACGCTCAAATGCTGATGTTGATCGCCTATCTCTCACCCAACTTCATGGGAAACTGCTTACATTTGAGAGAGAGATAGAGCAGAAAAGGAAATGGTTTCATCTGGCAAGCTTACTGAGGATTTTGTCCAAGGGAACACTGCCTGATTGGACATCAAGAGTCAGAATATGCGTCATCTGAAAGCCAGTATGATGAGCATATTGATTTCTCTACAAACACTTCTGAGCCTGCCTTTGTGAGTGTTGATAGTCTCTGTTGGTAGTAATAGTGACAATCTATGTTTCATCATGGATGATCTCAAGGGGATTGCTGATGATGACTTAGAAGAGATGGATATTTTGAGCCAAATGGCCTTGATAAATATCAGATCTCAGAAGTTCTACAAAAGAACTGGAAGAAAATTCCCAGGACTCTCTGGCAAAACCAAAGTTGGTTTTGACAAGAGTAAGTTGAAGTGCCATAAATGCCACAAGCTTGGGCACTTTGCAAGAGAATGTAGATCATCTGGATCTAACTCTCCTGCACCTTTTGTGACTTTCCTGGCAATAGTCAACAAAACAGAGGGCAACAACCTGTCAATTCTGGTTATCATCATCAACCACAATCTCCTGCATATTTTGTTCCACAGGGGCCAATGCCATATCCATACCCCTGCTATTACATGCCACAACCAGGCCAGGTTCAAGCACCCACTGCTCAGCAACCACATGCACTCCCTGAGCCTCAACCATCCCAATCTCATCAACCTAATCAACTTCAACAACACAGCTTCTTCACACCAGGAGTTGTTGACTGGAGCAGTTTACCAGATGATGTGTCTGGTAATGAACAACTGTTCTCAGGTGCTGGTCAACATGGTGGTGAGCATCCTTTTGGAAATCTAGCTCTCATGGCTTTGGAATCCTTGATGGATCATCTTCAAGTACCTCTTCAACACAGGTATCACAGGTATCCTCTGAGGCTAAGGCCAAATTATGTTCTGAAACTTGCATAGCAGCATTTGCCTCTATTAGAGAAGCAAATGTGGCTTTAATCAATAAAAATGTAGAGCTAGAACAAATAATTTCCAAAAATAAAGCTGAGTTTGAGTCTGTGCTAAAAGAGAAAACTGATGAGATTTATAAATTAAAATGCCAAATTCTGATGATAAGGCTAGGGAGGATGTACTCTTAGAGAAGTACAAAGACCTCAAAGATACTCTTGCTGTCACCCAGGTAGAGTGTGATCGATGGGTACAATCTTGCAAGGGCTTTGAAATGCTTCTTAGTAAGCAAACAGCTTCCAATGTGAAGTTTGGAATTGGTTATAATCACACTGCTCCTCCTACAGTTTTTGCTTCAAGAGCAGGAGCAGAATCTGATGGAGAAAGTAATGACCAATCCACCTCATCATGTGATTCACTACTTGATAAAGCACCATCAGTAGTTGAAGTCAGTAGTAATCCCTCTGTGAACCTATCAGCTGATATTGATGGTTCAACTGCTGACACTCACATGATCAATGAGTTGATCAACCCAAGTGTTATCCCTAGAAGTACTAGGGTACTGGAGAGCAGGGGATAACATCTGGAGTTCAAATCCCAATGACTGACAGCACTGAAGAGAGAAAAAACTGTCAGTAGGAAGGATTTGAAGCCTACTAAGGAAGTTGACAAGAAGGCAAAAAGTGCTTCTAAACTGCTGAAGAGCAAGTCTTCAGTAGTTTCATCTTCTTCAGTTGATGATCAACAGAAGATGAAGAAGAAACCATGTGAAATATGTGGTCTATTCAATCATCTCACAGATGATTGTTGGTACAAAAAGGGATCCAAACTCAAACAAAAGGAGAAAATTAAAGAAAACTTGGCTAAAATGAAAACTGAGTTTGAGTCCAAGTTTGTACCAGCAGCATCAAATCCTGTTACTCCTATGTCAAAAAGAAATCTAAAAGGGAAGGAGTGCAACAGGCAATAGCTGAGGTTGCTCAAAAGAAGATGGTGCAATACAAGAACTCATCATCAAACACCAATACCAATGTGTCTGAAGAGCTGAAAGCTCTTTCCCAGAATCAGACACAGCTGGTAATGATGGTTCAACATCTGTTGGGAAGAGTTAACCAACTTGATGGCCCTGTGTTGAAAACCCAGAAAAGGAGATCCAAGCCAAAGGATTCCTCTTCTACACCATCTCCTTCACCTCAAGCTATTGTGTCCAATAAACCTGTTAGTTTACCATCTGTTGATGAGACCAGGCCCAAAACCAAAAAGGTTTGGGTCTCCAAAACTAACTGATTGTTTATTTATGCAGGGTTCTTCAACATGCCAAAGTAGCATCTGGTATGTAGACAGTGGGGGATCTATGCATATGACTGGGAACAACTCACTTCTTAATGACTACTCTCCAGGAAGGAAGGGTTTTGTTTCTTTTGGCAATGATGCAAGAGGTTACATCATTGGGAAGGGCTTTGTTTCCAATGGGGAAATAAAGTTTGATGATGTCAACCATGTGGAAAATCTCAAATATAACCTCTTGAGTGTCAGTCAATTGTGTGACAAAGGTCATGTTGCCCTTTTCACAAGCCAGAACTGCAGGATTCTGTCATCCAAAGTTCTGAGTTTGATTGACAAGGTATTGGATGCTCACACTCTCCTGAAGGCCAACAGGACAGGAAGAGTGTATGCCTTAGATCTTTCCAAGAAAATAGATCTCAAAGGCCATCCTTGCCTATTTTCCAAGGCCTCTCCTCAAGAATCTAATCTATGGCATAGAAGGCTGGGACATGTTAACTTCAAGAACATGAATCAGCTGATACACCATAGTTTAGTAAGGGGAATGCCTATGAAGGAGTTCAAGTGTGAAAACAACTGCACTGCTTGTTTGAAAGGAAAACAGCACAAGGTTTCATTTCACCTATTGAAGAACCAAAGTCCACTGCCTGCTTACAACTTCTTCACATGGATCTCTTGGTCCTGTGAGAGTGATGAGCATGGCACAAAAGAAATACTGTCTGGTAATTGTGGATGATTACTCCAGATTTGTATGGACTTTCTTTCTACATTCAAAGGATGAAGCTGCACAGAAGATCATAAACTTTGTGTTGTATGCTGAGAAGCAGTATTCCCTCTCAGTCAAGTGTATTAGAAGTGACAATGGAACAGAATTCAGGAACAATACACTTGATGAGTTCTACCTTTCCAAGGGAATAAAGAGGCAGTTTAGTATTCCAAGAACTCCTGAACAGAATGGAGTTGTGGAGAGAAAGAACAGGACCCTCATTGAAGCTGCAAGGTCTATGTTGGCTGATTCTGGACTGCCATTGACCTTTTGGGCTGAAGCTGTCAACACAGCATGCTATGTGCAGAATAGAGTGCTAATAAATCAGAGGTTGATGAAGACTCCATATGAAGTTCTACATCATTTGGCCCCTCTCATTTCATTCTTAGAGCATTTGGGTGTCCCTGTTTCATTCTCAACACAAAGGATCAGCTCCAGAAATTTGATCCTAAGGTGGATGCAGGGTACTTTGTTGGTTATTCATCAACTTGCAAGGCATACAGAGTCTTCAACTGCAGAACAAAGATGGTTGAAGAGACTCTACATGTCAAGTTCAATGAATCTCCAAAGGACAAGATTCCACAAAGCCCTGTGGAGCTCTTTGATTTGGACATACTGCAATATGTTCCTTATCAATCTCCTGCTGTTGCTCCTGTCAACAGTTCACCACCTGGTGTTACTACTGAAGATGATGATGATAGTAGTAATCACCTCTTCAGGTTTAGTGACCAACTGCCTGTGTCCTCTAAACTGATGCTCCTGTAGCTCCAGCAGCACCATCCACAACAAATGCTGATGAGATTTCTGCATCCTCAACTTCATTTGAGTTGCCACCATCTTCATGGTTTCAAGAATCTGCATCAACATCTGCTGCTGCTGAAGATCCTACAAACACTTGCACAGATTTGATTGTTTACCAAGAGCTGAAAAATCACCCAATGTCTCAAATCCTTGGTGATATCAATGCTGGTGTTCAACCAGAAGCCAGTTGTCCAATTTCTGCTTCTATGCTCTCTTCATCAGTCAGCTAGAGCCGAAGAACTATCATGTAGCTTTGAGAGACAATGGATGGGTTGAAGCCATGCAGCTTGAGCTTCTTCAGTTCAAGAAACAGCAAGTGTGGGAGCTTGTTCCTCTACCCCCAGGTAAGTGTGCAATAGGCACTAAATGGGTGTTTAGGAATAAAACTGATGAAAATGGGCTAATTGTTAAGAACAAGGCCAGACTGGTTGTGCAGGGGTTTGCACAAGAAGAAGTATTGATTATGATGAAACCTTTGCCCCTGTAGCCAGACTGGAGGCAATTAGATTGTTTTTAGCCTATGCTGCACTCCACAATCTTAAAGTTTTTCAAATGGATGTCAAAAGTGCTTTTCTATATGGTACAATAAAAGAAGAAGTTTATGTGTGTCAACCACCAGGCTTTGAGGATAATAAGCACCCAGAATGGGTATATAAGCTTGATAAAGCTCTTTATGGGTTGAAACAAGCACCTAGAGCTGGTATGAGACCTTATCAAACTTTCTTCTACAGAATAATTTCACTAGAGGCTCCATAGATAAAACTTTATTTATTAAGAAGGTGGATCAGCATAAGCTACTTGTTCAAATTTATGTTGATGATATTATATTTGCATCCTCTGATCCCCAATTGTGTGAGGATTTCCAAACCTTAATGCAACAGAAGTTTGAAATGAGTGCAATGGGAGAATTACAGTTCTTTCTAGGTTTGCAAATCAAACAAAAAGCTGATGGAATTTTCATTCATCAGTCTAAATACACAAAAGATCTTTTGAATAAGTTTGATTTACAAAACTGTAAACCTGTTCTACTCCCATGTGCAACACCACACAATTGGATGTTGATCAGAAAGTAAAGGTGTTGATGAAACCCTTTACAGATGTATGATTGGTTCCTTGATGTATTTAACAGCTTCTAGACCAGATATTATGTTTGCTACATGTGTTTGTGCTAGATTTCAGGCTGCACCTAAAGAGTCTCATCTGATTGCAGTCAAGAGGATCTTTAGATATCTGCAAGGTACACAATCTCTAGGCTTATGGTATTCCACTGGACATTCTTGCAAATTAGTTGCTTTCTCTGATAGTGACTATGCAGGGTGTAAGTTGACCAGGAAATCAACTTCTGGTGGATGTCAATTCCTAGGCAACTGTTTGATTTCTTGGCAGAGTAAGAAACAAACATCTGTTGCTACATCCACTGCTGAAGCCGAGTACATTGCTGCTGCAAGTTGTACATCCCAAATACTCTGGCTTCAGAATCAACTTTTGGATTATGGCATTACAGAGACTAAGACTCCATTATTAATGGATAGTGCTTCAGCTCTTTGCATTGTCAAAAATCCTGTCCAGCACTCTAGGACCAAACATATAGAAATTAGACATCATTTTATAAGAGATTGTTTTGAAAAGGGTCTAATTAATCCTATGTTTGTGCCTAGTGCTGATGAGCTTGCAGACATTTTTACTAAGCCTTTGGATAGTTCAACTTTCCACAACCTGGTGTTAAGGCTTGGTATGCTGCAGCTAGAATAAGTGACAACTACTGATGATCTCAGTAATTACTGATGATCATTGGTAACCATGTCACATAAAGTACTGATGAGTTATTTTACCCTCAGTAGTTTTTATAACTACTGAAGGCTAAATGCTTTAAGTACTGTGCTTTATCTGTTCTAAACTACTGATGTAGTTACAACTACTGAAATCAGTAGAAACAGATAAGTACTGATGTCCTATGAAACAACTGAAAACAGCAAAAAGGCTGATGAGTAAGTGTTGAGGACAGTATGAACAGCTGAAAGGCTATGAATTGACGACAACTACTGATGAGTACTCTCTCTTCAGTAGTTCACAAACTGCTGTTTCTTATAAACAACTGAAGCAATACCATGTCTTCAGTAGTTTCACAAAACTGATGACTAACACCAAGTCTTCAGTTGTTTACAACAACTGATGGCAAAACCACGGTCTTCAGTAGTTTCACAACTACTGATGACTAATACCAAGTCCTCAGTTGTTTCAACATCTGAAGTCCACTTGTCTTCAGTAGTTTTTAAAACTACTGATGCCTAAATCAGAGACTTCAGTTGTTTCAACGTCTGATTGTAACACCATGTCTTCAGTTGTTTTATAACTGCTGACCACACCAATACCATCAGTCGTTTCAAACCTCTGAAAGTTAATACCACGTCATCAGTTGTTTCAAATACTGATGACTAACACCAAAACCTTCAGTCGTTTCATAACCCGTACCCTATATATACTGATCCCTCTTTCAGAGTTTTTCATTCTTTCACGACCTAAAATTTCAAAAGCTCTGAAAACCTTTCACCTTCATTAATGGCGACCATGCAACTCAAGCCTCGACACAACTGTGTCGCGTACCTCACTAAATCGCCCTTCTGGACCAAATTTGATAATGCTATAGATCTTATGGTCCAATCCCCACTGAAAACGGCTTTCCTCTTAAATCCAATCATTTATGCCGATTCGCTACATCAGTTTGGACGAATGCGACCGTTAATGGAGAATCTATCCATTCGTTCATCAACTCTCATAAGGTGGTCATCTCTACTGCTACCATCCGCCAGATATTACTGTTAGATGATGCTGCCTACCCTGTTGGATATCCTAAGCGCCAACTTGATCTTTCATTTGGACAACATGGATATCAGGGTGATCTTAGTGCTTCAACAATCCTGAAGAAACATTTTCCAGATGCTGAACGATTAATATTTCATATGGTAAATGTTTGCCTGGCCCCGAAGACTTCCTCTTGGGATCAACTGTCTTCCAGATGGCAACAGGTATTGTTCTCTATCCTTGAACAAGAACCACTAAACTTTTCTGAAATAATTTTTCTTGAACTCAAGGATATGGCCACAAAACCACTTTCTAACCGTTGGATACTATATCCTCGGTTTATAATGGCCATAATAGAGAATCAGCTTTCTGCTGAGGGACTAGTTGGTCTGGGAGTCCCTGCTTTGGCTGTATTGCCGGAGGTATACTCCCGACACAACACTGACCAAACTCTCAAACAGGCTGCCAAGCTGCGCAAACCCACGCAGCTGGAACCCACAGCCTCCACTTCCACATCCAAAGTCCCCTCCAAACCCACTAAGAAGAAGCCTAAGAAAGCTACTCAGGGAGTTGAGTCCCCTGTGGATGCTCCTGCTGCACCAAGGCAGGTTATCTCTGCTGGAAATAACCCCCCAGTAGAGACTATGACCACCACACGAAGCCGCTCAGGTTTCCTCTCAAAAGGAACCTGAAGCAACCACTCAAAGGGAAGCCACACTGCTGGGATCCTCCTCACTTGAGGGGATTACCATTGAAGAGCACCACTTGTCCCGGGTGCACACTGCTTCCACACCCTCTCCTGATGCAACCGCCCCTCAAAGCCCTACAATAATTGTTGCAAAGGTGCTGACACAGTTGCATTCCTCACCCCCCACCCAGACACCAATCACTACTGGGATAACCTCAACACCTGAGGGGGAGGATCACAATGCTTCTGTCAACCCACAGCACAGGGGTTATCATGTTCCATCTTCTAGTGTAGATAAGGAGGTGCGAACATCTGGTGAGGCTGCCACTGCCCCTGACTCAGCAAATGACCAGGATGCAGTTGGTAACATCTCTAAGACCTCACCAGCGGCAACAGCTGATGAAGGACATAGTCCTGAGGCTGGAAGTCCCCAGAACCAAGAACAAGGGGCACATGCTATCATTGATCTACACTCAAGGCATGTTCATCCTGACTCTGTCAGGAGGTCAGGTGATTCCGTATCAACTGATGATGACCTGAGCTTCTTCTATGATGTAGTTGCTCAAAACACCATTCTAGAGGATGAGGTTAGCAGACTCAAAGAGCTGCTGGCCAAGATGTCTCAGGATGCAAGTCCATCTGCCACCACAATACACCCACAGATGGCACCTTCTTCTGAAGGTCCCCTACACACTGAGCCAGTATATTTCCAAGCCACCAGCCTCTGCTTTCGGCACTGATTCTCAGGAACAGAACCATCCTGATCAATCAGTTGCTACCCTTCAAAAATCCCTACCTCTCATCACTCCCATGATCACAGATATAGTGATCAAAGCCATTGATGAGAGGCTTCCTACAATAATACAACCCTTGGTGGAGGAGTTGGTGACTAAATCCCTTTCTACTGCTCAAACCCTTGCCCCCAATGCAACCAAAAAGGGGGAGAGTCAGTCAGTTAAAGGAAAAAGGAAGAGGACAGATGGGGAGAAGGAGAAAGAATCAGAGAAGGTAATGAGAAGGAGAAGGAGAGTGAGAAGGGAGCTGAAGTGAATGAAAGTCAAAAAGACTTTCATGTCACATATCAAAAGAGAAAAGGAGAGTCTGAGAAGGAGAAGGAGCTGAAGGATATGGTGAAAGAAGCTGACGCCAACCATAACCGTTCAATGGATAAAATCATTGAGCAGTTGTATAGGCAGGGTTTTGACATCAACAACTAGACTCCGAGATCAGAAGGATGGAAACAGAGGAGATCAATTCAAGATGGGCTAGCTATGATGCCTTAGAAAGAGAAAGGCTGGAGATAATGATCAGATTTATAGCTAAATACTTGGAAGATCTCTAATGGAAATAAGGGCCTGGACCAGGGACAACATCTTGGCAATAACCACCAAGATTTGTTCGTCTGAAGAATACTCCAAAGGTTTAGTGATTGAGGTATGAATGAAGCTGGGGTTGGGAATCGAAAAGAACTGACAAAATTTACCAAAGCCTCCCTTACAGCCAAAATGCTAAAACAGTCTGAAAAGCCTCAATCCTCAAAATCACTATCTCCACACCCACTAAAACAACCCCTTTACCCTCTAAACCAACCATCCAACCCACAAAACCAAATCCTTTACCCTCAAAACCCACTGCCAGTGATGTACCTAGCCAAAAGAAAAGAAAGGTACTGAGGCCTGATGAAGATGAAGAGGAGGATGAAGACAGACTGCCACTCTCTGCAGTCATTACTTTGCCTAAGGCTAAACCAATGTCCATCACTCCTGCTTCTCAAATGCATGATGTAATGATAAAGATTGAAGAGGAACAGATGCAAAAACATGATGAGGAAATGCTGAAAAGCATTGACAAAGCATATGCCACATCCTCTTCAATGATCAGTATGAAGAAAGAAGTATTAAGATTGTACACCCTTGCTAATACCTTTCAATACCAAAGGGAAAGAGTAAGGATATGGCCTGATCCAAGGGTGGCACATCGAATTGTCAAGAAAGAAATTCCTTCAAGATACAAGGGCCAAGTGAAGAGAGTTGTCGACGAAGACATCACTGTGGTTCTTGTAGTGTCCCCTTGGGAAATTGTTGAAGAGTTCAAGAAAGCCTATGAAGCCAAACAACCACCTCAAAAGATGTTAGAGAACAAAATCATAAAGAAGGGATTGGTTTACAAAAGACTTGAAAACTTCAAACAAGAAGAGCTCAACCTGCTCTTAGAAGGGACTCATCCAGATGAGTTTGCTTATAGACAAATAACCACGGTTGAGCTCAAGAATGGAAAACAGGCCAAGTACATATCTGAAGTGTATGGCCGAGAAGGACTATTTGATGGTGTGCCCGAGGTGCTGACAATGGATGAGCAGATCATGTTTCTAAGGGCTTACACCAGGGAATCATATAGGCTGATACACGGGAAGTAGATCTCATGGTTGGGGTAACAGCTCAGTGTCCAAGTCCCCAATACAGAGCTCCCAACCATATCCTGCCAAACAGATCATCAGAGACTTCTTCCAGGCCGGTGCTGAAAAAGGGTCACTTCTCATCTGATCAAGAGGATAAAAAGACCAATCAATCTGCCAAATAAGTGGGACTCGTCAATAACTTAGAGGTTTTGGCTGCATTGGTTCAGGGGGAGTTTGTTGGACCAAAAGAACCAATGAGCCTGATCAGAGAAACCTCTAAGTCCCACAGGACATCACAACAGCTGAAGAAGACCTGCAGCTGTTCTACAAAGTCTGAAGAATACAACTGCTGAAGTACGTCTGAAGTACTGAAGACAAAGACTGAGACAACAGCTGAAGATCTAAAGTCTGAAGACTTCAACAAGTACTGAAGACAAAGACTGAAGATCAACAGCTGAAAGACAAAGTCTGATGTTCAAGTACTGAAGACATCAGCTGATGTTAACAGCTGATGACAACAGCTGAAGAGGGCTTCTTCAGTTGTTGTGATGGTTTTTCTTCTTCAGTAGTTTTCTTTTCTTCTTCAGTAGTTTGTTTACTTTTCAGTACTTGTAAACAACTGAAGAGGTTGTTCTTCAGTTGTTGTAGTATCAGTAGTTTTATGTTTTTCAGTAGTTGTAAATAAGATGTTTAACACTTAGGAACATTTGTAAGAAGATGTCAGTTGTTGACATCTTCAGTAGTTGTTAAACATCAGTGTTATAAAACGGTTACATGTCACTTTCAAGTGACATCAGCCTACGTCACTCTTTCCTTTATAAGGAAGGATGACTCACCTGTAATCGTGCCTTGGAGGCCGACAATCTTAATGCAATATTCCTTTTGTCGGATATTTCTCTCTCTATAACAAAATTCTTTTATCGTTTTATATCGAATGTTCTTGTTTGAATTTGTCTAATTCTGAGCTATTCCGCTGCTATATCTGTTCAATCGATTAAACCAAGAGGCTGAGATCCTAACTATACCGGAATGGAAGTGGGAGCACATCACCATGGATTTATTACGAAGCTGCCGCGTATCCGAAAGATACAATGCCATATGGGTGATGTGACCGTTAATGAAGAGTGCTCACTTCCTACGATCCGCGAGACTATATTCATCTGAGAGGTTAGAGATCTATTCATCAAGGAAATGTAACTCGTCACGGTGTGCCGGTGTCTATTGTATCGACCGTGACACCAGTTTACATCCAAATTCTGGAAGAAATTCCACGATGCCTAGGACGAGGTTCATTTTTATCTCGGTTATATACTTATGTGTTTGTGTATGTGTTCGGGTGTGTGTGTTGGTGGGTTTTTAGGGGTTTGTTTAACTCATTTGCAAAAGGGTTAGAAGGAAGTTACACCCAAGTTGCACCAGGTGAGTTCTAGACCCCGGTTTTTAATTTTTTAAAATCTTTGGGGCTGAAAATGTATTTAAAAGTTTTACAATATTTATGTATGTATACCCTTATGTATTATGCATGTTGGAGATGATTCTTAGATGCTTATAGTTTGTTCATGGTTAGAATAGCCTGGTAAGCTTAGAACAGATAGGTTTGATGATTGGGTTCGAAAGCATCCAAAAAACATGTTGTACAGAAGGTTCATGCGCCTAGATAAGGCTCATGCGCCTAAAAATGCCTTAGAAGTATTTAAGTGTATCCCATGCGTCTAAAGAGTGGTCCATGCGCCTAGAATTTACAATCGGACAATTAAGTGTAGGGCCATGCGCCCCAATAGTGCCCATGCGTCGAGTGGCCCATGCGCCTAGCAGAAATAACGGCTAAGTGTTCCTAAATGCCCAAAACTCATGCACCAAAATAGTACCCATGCGCCTAGAATTAGGATGGAATTGACTAAGTGTCCAGACATCCAGGATTCCCATGCGCCTAGGTACTCATGCGTCTGCATAGTGTCCATGCGTCTGAAAGTTGCCCATGTGCCTAAGTGTTCCCCATGCGCCTGCATAGTGCCCATGCGCCTAAGGACTTAGAATATTTTCTGATTTTAGGGATAAAGTGTAAAGTAGGCTTTGACTTGGAGGTTCCCGGGGGCTATGTAAGTTGACTTTTTGAAGTCATAAATGTTATGATGGGTGATGTGTGATTGATGATGTTTGATGATTATGTATGATTGTATGATATGTTCCTTATGATGATGTATGTTTATCTTTCTTATGGCTTTACGTGTCATGTTAATGAAATAATGAATGAAGTATTATGTAACGTAAAGTGAAAGATAATGAAAGAGGAACACGAAGTAAGAATGCATGCATTATTGAATGATGAATGAACGAAGGAAAGGCTTGCAAGTACATATATGAGGTGAGCAACCCTGTTGTTGCAACAGACTCGGATATCGCGCAATCGTTGAGATTGCCTATGAGGTGAGCAACCCTATGGTTGCAACAGACTCGAATGGCGTGCTATCGTGAAGTTGTCATGAGGTGAGCAACTCTGTTGTTGCAACATACTCGGATAGCGTACTATCGTTGAGATTGGCAATGAGGTGAGCAACCCTGTTGTTGCAACAGACTCGGATAGCATGCCATCATTGGGATTGTTAATGAGGTGAGCGACCCTGTTGTCGCAACAGACTCGGGAGAACAAAAGTATAAAATGAATGAAGTTAACGAATGTAATGGATGATAATGATGATATCATCTGTATATACATATGATGTATGATCATGAACGAATGTAAAGTATAGTATGGTTGCGAAAGAAAGTAATGAACGGTTTAACGATTGAAATGTATGTTTTATTATAAAACTTGAACTCACTCAGCAAAACTGACTTTTATACATTTTTCAGTTGGCAGGTAAACATTGCTGAGGATGGCACGAGGGTGAAGCTACTCAGTAGGAGAAAGACTGGCATCCATTCATACTTGTTATCGTAGTTGTTTTGTAATGCAATTAAACCATTCTTTTGTATTCGGTAAACTAAAGTGTATTGCTCAGTAACAATGTTTTTAATGAATGAATGGCTTTTGGTTAAAATAATTCCGCTGCTTACACTCATTATTTATAATGTCTACTGTATTTAATGTTGTGAATGACCAACTGTGAGGCCTCTGGAACGGGTCTTACAATAAAACATGATTACACATTAGTAAAATATGATTTACACATATATAATGACTAATTTACACATTTGTAAATAACATGTGGATGATTTATTTAAGAAAAGAATATCAATACGGTAGACGTTGGAAAGATAGAAAAAAATATTAAAATTAATGGTGAATTGTTTTTGAAAAATTAATGTCGTGAAAAAATTATAAATGTTTTAAAAAAAGATGAAAGTACCATGTGACTTACATATGACTAAATGTATTGTTGATATTAGTTCTAAAACTTTTACAAAAAATGGTATTTCTCAAGATAACCTTACACATTAATAAAGAACTAAGTTTATTATCCATGTAAGTTACTCATCCTATCTTTATAATTAATTATGCCCAATAATATGTACACAGCTTATATTAATAATTGTGCAAGTTGTGTAATAATTACACACATCATGTTTGTAATCATGCAACACATGTCGTTGGCATAGATTCTTATAATTCTTTTTAGAATGTTTTTATTACAAACTAATAAAAAAATCTTAATCACAACCTTTGTCAATGACATGTAATCAATATAGGCTTCTCTCATGTGCCGACAACAGCATAAACTCCATATTTTGTTAGCCTCCAAATCTCGCATCTGTATTACCATAGCCTCTATCCTCACTTTTATCCTCTCCTACCACTACCATGGCTATTTTGGCGTTTCTTACTCATTTACACCTTATCCAACAATTCCACTACCTATTGAGGTTATTGCAGTGTTTTTTCATGTTTATGGTCTCTTTATATTAACATATGTATCTACGTACATACGTATATGTATGTATGCACACATGTATGCATGTACGTATATGTATGCATGTTTACATGTCTGCATGTATCGATGTATGCATGTATCTAATTTTTTTAGTATTATATGTATGTAAAAATTTATATACATATTAAATTTTTTTCCCGTCGCTTTTGCTCTCGTGAAATTTTTTTCCGAATTCACCACTAATTTTAACTATATTATATACCATTAAACCATACATCTTGCACACACTTCTCTAAGTGTATTCGAAACATACACGATATATTAAATGCATAGGTTCACACAAACAAAGATCGAATGCAATACGCTTCCATTGTCCTTTCACAAATGACTAAAGAGAGAAGTCCTCTGCAATTAAAATACAACTACATTAGCTCCTAGTCAATTAACCATGTTATCATAACTTTTCATAGGATCAATAAGACTAATTTGAATCTCAATTGAAAAAGTTAAACTTAAAAGCATTGTTTGTGCTGAAACCACATGGTGGCATATAAAAGGCTTTCCATTTTCTTGAATTAGGGCTTAAATCCCCTTTCTTGCATACAATCAGCTTTATTATAAACCAAACACACTTCTAAATAAATTTACTGGTGAAATGATAAAGGCTGACGGATTTGGATGACGGTCAAAAGAAGTTGTGTTAATCCAAACACACCTTACCATAGCCGATGTTAACAAGCTGTGTGGACCCAAAAACAATTCTTCGTAATGGGTAGCTTGACCCAAAGATAGTTATCTATAACATATGTGTGCACTATCTTTAGAGTTTTATAACATGATGTTAAAATTAGTTTTTAGGGTCCTTCGAATTCTAACATCCTATTAAATAAATTCTAATTAATCAGAAGTTTTTAAAAAGACCAAAATCATTTTCAGTTTCTATAAAAGTAGATATAAAGAAAAGGTATCTTCTTCGCTTAGAAATTTTTGAACTAAAAATAGGTAAAAAGGAATAGGTTAGTTCAAATACAGTAACTAGGAAAAAAACCTAAATCAATTAAACTTTCTTTTCCTCCGTTTTTTCAAGTTTTAAACCTGATTTCTTGGTGATTAAAGTTATAAAGTTTAAAAAAAGAGATTTTGACTTATTGCAATGGCATAATGTCTTGAGAGATCGTCTGTAACAAAGTATCTACAACATTGATACAGTTTGTAATCATTTTATAAAGGTGATTTTTCTTAACAGTGAAAAGGTTTTTAATGCTTTAACTTCCGGCTTTCTTTTCTCCATCCATTGAAAGGGAAGCGGACACTAATCTCCCCTTCGATTGAAACCGTAGATCTACAAAATGAACGATTGAAAATCCTAAAGCCACTATTCATTATGTGTTTTATAAACATATAGATTAATTTTAATAAACTAAACTTGACTAGACCCTAGAGAAATTTTAAAATCAAATTAGAAGAAAATCTAATGCCGAAACCGCACCCCAAAAAATAAAAAATCGTGAATCCATGATAAGTTATCAATTAAAGAATGACCAAACAACTTTTTTCATAGGTTTTTATTAAAGAAAATGCAAACCTTTAAAAAGGATAAACTTTTTGTGACATACCCAGGGCTACATTGCAAATGAACCGTATGTACATGAACAATGTATTGTTTGTTTTCGCTTATTAAAAAATGAACGTATTCATAAACTGTTTCAAACACCCACCGAACGGGATATTTTGTTTGTGTTGGTGCATTAAGGAAACTAACGTGTTTATGAATTGTTAATGAACACACTCTGAACATAAATGAACACACTCTGAACATAAATGAACACAAGCAAAGCTGGCGAAACAAACAAATGTTTATGAACGTAGACGAAAAGTTCATAAACACAAACAAACACAAACACTCACATATTCATTTTAGAATTAATCTACATTTTTAATAAACAACTATATTATCGAACTTTTACGAACATAAATGAATGAAGAACACGACGATTGTTTATGTTCATTTGTTTAACTAAAAGAACAAAATTCTTTTGTTTTATTCATTTTCGTTTATTAAACGAAAGAACATAAAAGAGCTTTCCGTTGAATGGTTCCTGAACTGTTTGTTGAACTTTGGTTCGTTTGCAGCCATAGTCATACCCCTTGCACCAAGAACAATACATTATAATTCATTCGTAGCACACAAAGTCAAGACCACTTTAGCAAATCCTATCGAGCAGTGTTGTTGAGACCAGATCAGACCGACCGATTCAACTGGTCCAACCAGGAATTGGATAGGTGGCCCAACTAGTTCACATCGATTAGTTTTGGAGGGGTTCGACTTTGTCCCGAATCGGTGGTCGACTTGGAACCAAACCGGTTCGAACTGGATTTTGATTTTTTTATATTAATGTGTAAAAACGAGGTGTTAAACAATAAATAATGTGTTTGATATAAAAATATAGTTAAGTTTTATATATAACTGTAAAATACATATATAATTACTTATATATAATTATATGTATGTATATCCATATATATAATTATGATGTTATCACATTTTTAAATCTGGTCCGACCACCAAACCATTAAGGTGTCAGGTTCGATATCCGATCAAGATCTGAAAACATTGCTACCGAGTGAATAATCACAAGAGTCCAATTGAAGTATGCTTTCTTAATTTCATATTCAACTTTATATTTGTAATGGAACTCGTGCATAAGCTTTTTACGTTCTTTTTTCCTTGAATATGACATAAAACTCTGATGCAGTCGGAAATAGAGAGATAGATAATTGAACCTGTTGATTTAACAATAATACCAGGAACAATCCTTATAACTATCATTGATTCACAAAGAATACCGATAATCAGGGTTACACTAACACACACGGTGATAGAGAGAAAACAGATTTTTTTATAAACTTCAATTATTATTTCACCCATCTCTTACAAACATATAAAGAAACAAAGCAAAAGTCGATTGGGCCACAAAGCATAAACGGGCCGAACACTGAGCCAAATGTAAAGTTCAACAAAATGTAAAAATAAGACAAAAACGTAAATAACTCATAAAATAGCCGTTTTTGGGTTGAAACGATGACCCAAACCGCCTACGACCCAAAACGGAGACTTCTAGCCCAAGTTATGATCGTTTCAGTGAAACCCTTTTTGATAAGCGATTTTGAACCTCCAAAAAGACTAAAGGTTGCTAATCCACACTTGGACCCACATCAAACTCCTTTTTTATTTATGGAAGTGCAAAGATAAACAAGCTAACTACCTAAATTCGTGAAGTACATGGGCGCAACGATGGTGAAATGGCAATGTCTCGCGTTTCTTAAAGAAAAATATGCTACAATTAAGAAATATGTGGGTTTTTGGGATATTTGTTGAATCCATTTAAATAGGTTGGATACGTTCAAGCTGATGTTGGTACGTACACGTGTTAACACACATTTTTATATATTCCTTAGAAATTTGTTTTATGTCATACATTTAATTGATACAAGGTATTTTCTGTTAAGGTTTAAAGATAATTTATATGTAGTGTTTTATACACATCTGTTTGGTTAAAATGTTGTATTCATGATTATTAATACGCAACTAAATAAATAAATTTTCAGGCAGATTGGATCATTCAAAAAGAGATATTTGTTGATTTTAGGCTCAAGATAATACTCAAACTCTTTATTTCTTTAATACTTCAAAACTTACATTTATTGAAAATAAATATGCACTCCTAAAAACAAACATCACTACTCCACTAAACCCATTAACTTGCTAACTACTATAACTAATTCAAAATAAAACTTGTTGCATACTTTAAATAAAACATGACTAAAATACTAGACCCGTGACCCGAGTTGACTCGATTTGACCCGATCAAGATTAACCCAATAATATTGTATATTAGGTTTAGAAATCTGTCTGCACAAAGCATACCAAAGAATTTTGTTTTGCATGCTGTGAAAGCTGAAATAACACGTTGCTTCATGAAAGAAAATGTCAGCAATAGCTTAGTTATTGTTGTAAAATTGTTTGTGTCTAATGTAACTTAGATACTACTAATGGTTGGTCCTGAACTCCAACACAAATTTCTATGTAATGTAGTTCATGTTGATAACATAGTTACTGTTGATCTTACTATTATTGTTGATCATGGTAACTAGTGATCATGTGGCACCAGTATCTCATTAAAGTAATTTAACCATCTATGAAATTGAAACAAGTTCTAGATGTTTTCAAGTATTATTATAGCCAATCCAGTTATTATAATTTATTGTTTTTAACATAGTTACTATCAGTCCAACTGTTACTGTTAATCATACATGGTAATTAGTAATCATGTAGTTCCTACTAACGGATTGTTCTCATGAAAATTTAACAATTTGTGTAGATCCAAAACAAGTCCAGAAGCTTCTAACTACATCATTATAATTTTATTTTCACTTGCTATGGCAAGACCTGAAAAAATAGCTTTGCCTTTAAGATCTCTCTAGAGGTGTTGCCCTTGGACCTCGCCAAGGGAGCAACCTTAAACTCTAGCTTTGTGCTTGAAGCGTGGTTATTGTCAAACAAATGTGCACTTCGTATTTTCTAATTTATATGATCTCTCAGGACGTCGTGTTGCTCTTAAGTAAATTTTAGTTTAATAAGACGACATGTATTGACACTAAAATGATGGTTAAATTCCCCATTTTTAGATCTTTTAAAAAGAACACATGGTTACAAAATTTTCTAATTAAGAGATGCATACTATATTTAATGCCTTCACCTTTATACCCTAAATCCTTATAAGCGGATAAGCAACACATTAAGTAGAAAAAGAGTTAATAGGGTAACAAAAGGGGGAAAATTGAAACATTCAAGACCAAAATGGTCGAGGTCAAGACAAGAAAGGCAAATGGATCTTGATCTATCTAAATGATGCTTTTGACCATTCCTATATAGGTACACTAGTGATGGCATATCCTTCCATCAACTTCCTCTTGATGCAACTTCTAAGCTTTTCATTAATGATCCATTGGAAGAAAGGATTCTCGAGTGAAAATGTTATTGAATTTAAGTTGGGAAAGCTGGAAATTAATATGAGAAACTGCGGCTTTCTAATTGCTTACAAATGATCTACATTACATTAATGAAATACTAGTCCTATTTATACTACCATGCTTTAAATGTAAAGAACATGCTGGATAGTAGAGTGAGAACTCATGCTAACATTGCTTCATGACTTAACTAGATTCAATAATAGTCCATGACCTCACGAAGTCACGACTTAACTGATTCATGCTATTGAGTGAGGAAACTTTCCAACTCGATAGTGACTAACTAGGGTTGTTGGTCCATCTAGTTTCCACTAAGAAATATTAGATATATATTAAGTTTAATAGCATGAGCTCACAAGCCTATTAAGTATTTAGAGTATGCAATACGTTTTCTATATATTGTCGTGTATTATTTAGTAATAATCAATTTAGTATTTTATTATTTAACAAAAATATGCTTTGTGTATCCTATCCTTGTTTATCTAAAATCTCTCAATTCGGTTGATTATCATAATGTTGATTATTGTGATTATCTAACCTAACAAGTTAAATCCCATATCCCTTTCACTCGCTAATATGAGTAAGCTTTCTGGTCATCCTTTGTTATAATTATTGGTTTTAAGGGACCATGAGAAAGCATTATTTGCCAACACTTTCTAGTCAAACCTTCGCTAAACGCTTTCAGGAAGCGATATCATCTAGTAGTACATCATAACATAACACAACCTACGTACGGCTGTAGCCCTTACCAATTGTAATAATTTACAAATAAAAGTGTTTTTTTTTCTTTGAAATGGTGCATATATAAAAGCTAGCTAATCATTCGCTATCACATATTAGTTTAATATATAATGACCAAGAAAAACCTACTTTATCATAATGTACCACTGATTGGTGGCCAACTGCGTCACAAAAAGAGGTGATTCCTAAAAAAGCAAGAAACAGTATAAAAGGATGTCTTTTTAAAAGAAATAGCTTTTAGAAAAAGACATTGATAGGAAATCTTGTATCCTCTTCAATTTTAAATTATCACAATTTCATTGATTTTAGGTAAATAACGAGAAACAAATTATAAAAGGCACATAACTTATTATATTATCACAGGTGTGCAAATCATTACCCATTAAGGTTTTGTTATTTATAATTTTATATTTAAATACGTATATCCTTCTGTTTCCAGCTATAAGTCTATCTACTTTTCAAGCAATGGGTTATAAGAGGGCAAAAGTTAAAAGAGAAAAAACTAACATAATAGTGTTATTTGAATACCATCAATTTGATTGGTAGATCACTATTGAGGAATAAGTACAAAGTGATATGTCTTATAACTTGATCCACTTTAACAAAATTTAGTCCGTAGATTTTAAATGGATATCTTAACATAAAAACTTATATATAAAAATAAAAGTCGTTAGTATTACTATTATTGTTATAACAATAAATAAAACAAAGTTACTCTATCATATTGATATACACAAAATCTATTTGTATATTTGTAAATGTTGTATGCGTGTAGAACAAATTGCAACAAAAGCCTAAAATTAAAACTAACATGTAGTTGTAGATGTGATGCAGCTCTGGTAATTCACGCCACCACAATCCACGCTTCTAAGTTGAGGAGGTTTGGAATAATTGCTAACCAAGTACATAATTGTCAGTCATGTTATATTTTTCGTGTTCGAAAGGGTATTGAGCTAACGGTAAACAAACTGTTTGTTGACTTGGAACATGGGTCTTGTGCGGTCGCCATCTCAAGACTCCTATAGGTCGACCCTAGAATAGACCCTAATTAACACGTTAATTGAGCATAACAAATAAACCTAAAGTAAATATTTGAGTTGATGGAGATAAATGCATAACCATAATCTTTTTGCCACCCTTATCTACAATGGTATTTTTCTATAATGGTCTTCTTTGAAAAAAAAGAATACCTAATCACGCAAAGGTAAGTAAACTAAAAGGATGATGTCGCGTGTAGTTCATCTATCATATCAATAATAATGTGATCCTTAAGGCGACTTGTTCTCTCTGCAAAGGTGATTTAAAAAGACAAAGATGTTCAATAATTTTGAAACTAATTAAAGCAAATGCAACAGAGTATTGAATATGGGTCGGAAGGACAGGTGGTTTATATATATCATCTTAACTCAATTTAACAATCACTACCTCTAAGCTTGAATCCATTTTTTTTCTTTAAATAAATCATTTGTTTTGTCTTCTATATTATATATTGATCCATTGAATTAAGTATACCTCCCACCTCTCGTGTCTTAGTATGTGTGCCACTCAGAGTGATGAAAACATGCTTTAAGCCTTAAAATTCTATCCATAATAAAAGCCAAAACCCAAAGGAATACATACGTCTTCAATCAATCAAATTCATATATAGTTGACCATCCCCAAGTTAAATTGTAAGTAGAACTACACAATCAAGCTTTATGTATTGTGTTATTATTGAACTATTTGATTATTGTGAATAAATCCTAATTTTTTTCTTTTTTTATGATTTAAGGAAATTAAGTCCACTTGCAAAATTAAATATCAACATGGTTATGTATATTCTATTATTCTTGATCTATACCTCATTGTTGTGGATAAACTATAAGTCTTTTTCTATGTGATTTAAGTTCTAGCTTTGCGTGAGATATTTTTATCATTATGCTTTACGTTTTTAATTTTTACGTATTATTTTGTCGTTATTTTTTTTTCTGCATTAGATTAACTTGTTCCTATATTATTTTTATGTTTTACTTATAAAAAATGCACAATTTCCACATTGTCTTTTTTAAAACTTATCATTTAAAACTAAAACACAGTGATGTTATATAAAACACAATAACAGTTAGAAAGAGACAATGATTTGGAAAAACGTAAATTGTTTTTTATTATTTCTTTATGTAAAGATATTATACTTAATTTAAAAATATAATAGTTTTATTTGTATGATGTAACTTTTTTTTAAAAATAATTATATACAAAAGTTAAAAACATTTAAAAGAAGTGAGAATTTGAAATGAAAATAAACATAAGTGTACTTTAATGATTAAAAATAACCAATAATTTTTTTATTAAAGTTCTCATTATGAAATTTGATATTTAAGTTTAGCTACTACAAATAACCTAGGCGTTGCAATGGTTAAAATGCGAAAACATTAACGTATTTGAAACTTTATAAAAATGAAAACTTTTAGATATACGTTATAATGGCTGGGGCAATAACATATGAAACTTAAAAGAAATATACAAACACACAAATAAAGAATGAAAAACGAAAGAACTAAATAAAAAACAAACCTAAAATAGTAATTAACAATAAAATACTAAAAGTAAAATAATGAAAGAATTAAATTAAAAAAGAAAAAAGACCAAAAAAAGTAGCAAACAATTTGACTGGGCTAGGGGTAGAATTATGACATGAAATATATATTTGCTAGAAGAAATCAAACTCATGACCGTTTAGTGTAAAGATAAATAGCTTAACCACACAAACAAACTATATGTATTTGTTTTGCTTTCTCTGTTATAATTAAAAAAACCCAATAAAACCAAAGTCGTGTGACACCCAATATACTATTTTTGTTTGGTGAACACTGTTTTTAGCTTTCCTAATACATAGACCTCCTTTACTTCATAAAGTAGTTAATCATCAAAATTTCTTTCTACGAACGCAACTGTTAGTTTTTCTAAAATCATTAGTATATTAATCAAAAGATTAGCTTTTTCTAAAGCACTTCAAACGTATGGCATAGTTTTCATTTCTTACACGTTCAACAAATAATTTTCTAAAACATGTGGGATCTTTTAGCACACTATAAAAGATCCCTTTACCTCATCTTCTCCTTCATCTTCCAACCACAACTTCAACACCATTTCATATTCATAACCATGCAAGAAGGTGACTTTAACCACTTACTTCCTACAATTCAAAATCTTAACACACCACAATATTCATGAACCCAAACGATCCGACAACCGTCTTGTTCGATGCTAACACGCCCTTGGACCCGTTTTACCAGCCTCAAGAACTCATTATGCAATCGGTATACTCAACTTCCGATGAAGCAGATGAACAGTTGAGTTTGATCAACGAGAGGAAGCGAAAGAGGATGATATCAAACCGAGAGTCAGCGCGCAGATCGCGTATGCGCAAGCAGAAGCATCTTGATGAGCTTTGGTCATTGGTTCTCTTACTCCGTAATGAGAACCAACTACTTGTGGATAAGTTTAACAAGTTCTGGGAGACACATGAACAGGTGGTTCGAGAGAATACTCAGCTTAGGGAGGAAGTGTCGGGATTGCACCAAATCGTCGCGAATAAGAACTGTGACGATATGTGTCTTGTAAACGAATCGATCGCGAAGAACCACTCTGTGTCGAGCTCATCGGATTGTTTTAAACCAGACCCGTGATGTTTTTTCTTGTGTGTTTTATTGTGTAAGTTGATTTCTGAGTATTATCATGTAGATAGTATGACATCAGAGAGGGATGTAGTAAAATACCTCTTTATGATACAAAAGATATGAATAAACAGTATATACTTCCTTTGTGGTTTAGAACAATATTACAAGATATGAACAATATACACCTCTTAATTTATTAACACTCGCTGACAGCGTCTCAAGTCTTAAGTCTCAACCGAAACCCATGAAATATATTTATTTTTCATGTGTATATATTTGAAAGCCGACCAACGTCAAAAAAAATTTGATATCTAACACCCATAAATTATCTAACCATAGACATCCAAAAATCAATTAATTTTTTGATTTTGTTATATTTTTACTTATTTAAAAATAAGTGAACAAAATATTAATGACATTTAAAATTAAATAATATAAAAAATTATTAATTATTAAACTAAATACCCAATCATCTTTTTTTTCTGAAATACAAATGTACTGCTTCGAAATATAGATGTTATTTTAATCGGGCTCATCTATCCGTTTCTCAGTCGGGACCGCACCTCAACCTCCTTAAGAGAAAACTTATTACTGAGAAAACTCTTTAGCTTAATTCTGAGCATTTATCTTGTCAACTGATTTTTAAGCCAATTTGTATTTAGTTATAACTAACTTTAGTAAGAACTAGAGAATAAGATATGATCGAAATTATATATTACTAAGGGCTATAAGTAATAAAACAATAATATTAATTTTTAAACTTTTATTTTTTTATAAATGAATATTTTTTATCAAAACAAACTATTTTTTTAAAATATCATTTTAAACTTTTTGATTATAAGTCCCAACTTTAACTATTTTTGGTGTATACAAATCTTACTTTCTAAAAATAGCAATTTTAAAAATATGATATACTATCATAGTATCCCGTGTAACACACGGGTTGATTAAATAATATGTGAAATAATTTGTAATAAAAATTTAAAATTATAAATGATATTTGTAAATAAGATATGATTGAGTTAAGATAAATAAGTAGTTCAACTAAAAACAATAATAATATCAATTTAAAATTTCATTTTATAAGATTGTGTTTTTTAATTATTTTCTTAAACATTCTGGTTATTTTATTTTATTTTGAAAAAATAATTATGCTATGAAACTTAGAAAAAGTGGTATTAAAATACTCTGTATTTAAAAAAAATTGTGTCATATATTATTAAGTGTATTTTTCACTATAATATCAAGTTTTTTAAGTTTTATAATATCAAATTTTTTTATTTAGATATTTTTTAATAATATATTACTATATATGTTTTTATCATTTATTAGAAGAGAGATGCAGGAAATTCAAAATAAGAATACTTAATATGTTGACATATGATATAAAAAACCTTTTTTATTATAGGTTATAGATTTTTAAAAAAATATGATGATCTAGAAAATTCCTATCTTATTAACTCTGAGAATTTATCTTCTTAACTGATTTTTTAAGCCAATTTGTATTCAGTTATAATTAACTAACTTTAGTAAGAACTATAAAATAAGATATGATGGAAATTATGTATTAGTAAGGGCTATAAGTAATAAAACAATAATATTAACTTTTAAACTTTTATTTTTTTAAAATGAATATTTTTATCAAAACAAACTATTTTTAAAAAAAATATCATATTAAACTTTTTTATTATAATTCCCAACTTTAACTATTTTTGGTGTATGAAAGTCTTACTTTCTAAAAATAAAAATTTAAAAATATGATATATTTTTAAAAAAATATGATGATCTAGAAAATTTCCTATCTTATAAAAATTATTTCTTTAGAATAACATTAATAAATAGATGTATTTCTTAATATATTAAAAATCTATTTGTAATATACAAAAAATAAAATAATATTATCAGTAATTAATATTTATATTTAATAGAAGATATCAGCAATAAAATTTTGATAAACATGAATGTGATGATGATACGTGTTATTGTTAGTTACTTTTTTTGTTATATATAAAATATTATTTCTTTAAGCAACTTCTATTCAATTTAAACCGTATTATCCCTTTACCCATTACTCATTTACTAAACCACATAGATGCACCCATAAACAAATAATTTAAACCGTATTATCCCTGTGCATATAACTGTTAGGAATTGAATATAAAATGGAGAAGGATTGAAATTTCCTTAAGTTACTATATAATACCAAAGGGTGGACCACAAGTGTATTACACAACTATCTTTTATAGTTTGATACCAAAAAACATATGATCTAGCAGTATCAATATATGTTAAAATGATTGTGTGTGTAAATATTAAATTATATTATTGTTGTTACTTTTGTTTTCATTTTTCTAGCTTGCTTCAAGCTTTGGCATTCCATGTTTGGATGGCATTCTTCATCTTACAAGCAACTTAGCCAAAGTAACACTATTACGGTCAAAGTACATTGCAAAGGATAACACATCATAAAGCAACTTAAAAGTGAGTAAAAGAAATTAAAGAGTTCCTTTTCTTTCAATTAGCGCATCTCAATATATGAATTTCCCTAATTACTCCAATAATTGGTCATGCCATCTAAACAATCTTTGACCACTAGAAAACTTTGTGTATCACTAACACAAAATCATCGACCTAAAAATCTTTCCATAAGTATCCCAAATTCCAAATGGATCCACGAGAAAAGAGAAACTAAAATAATATTTAACTTTGTTCAGATAATTTTCTAACATATACTATCCAATGTAATTACCAAAGACCAATTGTAAAATCCATCTGTGATATACTCTGTTTTGGATGATATATGTTATCTTAATCGGGCATATCTATCTGTTTCTCAGCCGGGACAACACCCTCAACCCCATCAGGATGAAACTCATTATTGAAAAAACCATCTGACTCAACTCTAAGTATTTTTTGCTCAGAGTAAGACTTGAACTCATGACCTTCACTTTATTTACATGTCATGGGTACTATTTGTGATATACTTGTGATCCCCAAAATCCATCACCTTGTTGTTGCTAAAAGTTTTACCCATGCGGCCATGCCCGGATTATCGATGAATTGCTGACGGTTGGCACCATTAACAAACTAATTCTTCATTTTATAGTGTGTGGTAGAGACTATTATATTGAACTGTATGATTGGATTACAATGTATTGCTAGTCTGGAGTTCAATAGATGTATGTCAGTCGCCTGGCCAGGGTAAGAAAAATTATATAATGTTAATTTACCAAAGGGAAATGAATAGGTTGGTAACCACATGTATTTTATGATGTGTCACATTTGGTCCTTGTGTTCTCCTGTTTAAATCCATCATGTTTTATTTGCATCGGTTTTTGAAAAGACAATGAGCGATCGGTGTCGGTGATGATGACAGTTATAGGCGGAGATGGTGTTGACATTAGTGTTGCTCTGCCTACTATTTTAACTTGAGGTGGAGTCGGCCGCGATGATTTTGATAATGTTAGTACAACACTTATGTTGTCTCCTTCCTTCTATTGTTTGTTATCGTGGCTATGATTGGAACGCAAGACCTGTGTTGCTTATCATGGTTTGGCAGTTTTTATGGCATGTGGCCACAACCAAAGAGCAGTTTTGAACCCGGTTACTACTAGATTGTTATTGTTATTATTATCATTATTGTAAAGTGTAAATTGTTTTGGTGTCTTTGGTATTCGATCAAATATCTCAATTGGCATGATAGACCCACTATGGTTTGCAGCCTTGACAGAATTCGATCCTGAGGCGCTTGTTTAGTTTGTGATGCATGTACAACTATGATGAATTATCTGAGCCATGGTTTACTGGCGGTTTACCACACGCGCAACGCGCGTGTTGGCTTTTAACTAGTTCTTTTTATTACAGACTGCTGACTACATATATACCCTCAAACTCACGTTCATGTACTAAATAACTTAATTTTTTTAGCCAATAAGTTCTAGATCAACTGTTTTAGGAGAATGCATCTTATAATTTTTCAAAGTTAAAATCATGGGTTGGAGTTTTCATAGGAGGAATATGATTCAAGTGAGCCAAGGGTTTTACCACAATAAGCTTTTGGATGATGCGTTTCCCTTGAAATGGAGGGCGAGCCGGGTCACCAGCGCTATTTGTGTTCGCGGGCATGATGATTTTTCACCAATGAGTTACATGGGTGACGGAGTTAAAAATTATTCGTTTACTGTTAAAAAAATTAAGTTTTGAAATAACAATTTTGACGAATTAGTGTGTGGGCATGTTGTTAGTGAACCCCAAAAAAGTGTCATTTGAAGTACCTTGCATATAAGCCTACGATTCAGATAACCATGTCGGAATCTCAAAAGCAAAAAAGTAAAAGAAAGAATAATTGTCCTATTGATTAAGTACAATAATAGATAAAATGCCCACACTACCATGTATAATGTTGCTTTTGATGATATGTTTTATTTTATCATGCTTATTATTCGTTAACTTTTTACACAAAGACAATAAACTATTTTTTGTTTTAATGCCCGTTCATGCAATCCATAAAATATTGTCTTCAAGGGTGGCTATGAGGGGGGTGGGTGGGTGACCAGCCAAAGCCTGATCTCATAGGGGCACAAAATTAGATAAAAAATTATATTATAGTGTGTGTATAGTTAAAAAACTATAAATAATTAGCAAACTCAATAAAAATTTAAATCTTTTAGCGTATTAAACATTAGAGTCCATTAATATTTAAATTAGTTTGGTCCACCATCATTAACCCAATCTAAACCCAAGTTAGAAAAATAAAAAAACAAAACAAAAAGAAAAGTCGATGACTCTATATTATATGGACTTCTTTTTTTTTACTTGCCTGTGGCCTAAAAATTTCTATATTCTCAGAGATGACCCTGCTTGTCTTGAATAAATTTTACGTAATCCAATCAAAATATTCAATGCATCAAAGCTATAGTTAATTCAACACCTGCCTATACACCAACTAATATATTTCTAAGCTACACATATGATTATGATAAGACTTGAATCTTAACTATTTAAAAAATTAACACAACACTTTGATACTATTAAAATTAATAGGCACAAGTTAAGATTGTAGGTGGTAGTGATTGTTTTTCATTATGTAATGAATTTCTCACTGAAATACTATGAATTCTCACTTAGCGTTAATGGAGTTACATTATTTAAGTATTTAAAATAATATATCAGAATTCTAATCTGATTTTAAATTCAAAATCTTGAATTTGGGTTGATTCTCCAATATATTTAAAATTAAAAAGCATATAAGTCAGGAGTCTTCCTTCGTCAGGATGCGAACCACGAAATTTGACGGTTATAGACAAGACGGTTATGATCAGGGTTAAGAAGGCGTTTGAATTAAAAGACTCCGTGTATCCCTTCTCGACTCCTTCGGGAGTAGTGTCCACAAGTGAATAGCTTTGTCAAACGACTAACGTGGCTTCATACCCAGAAAACTAGTATGGAGAGCTGTTTTTTGTTTGATTTTTTGTTTGTTTTTTTTAAGAATGGTTTTCGGTTAGAGTTGTAAGATTCATCTAAGCATTTCACTCGATCATATTGACCTCTTTTTGGTGTATTTGAAAATTCCGGAATGAGATGGTTTTTAAAGCTGATTGAGGAAATCAAGTCATAGAGTTACTTATGGTAAAATATAGATCTCATTGGTTTTTTTTGCATTATAGTTTTTATGTAATATATGATATAACTAGTGATGTATAGTTTTTTGGTGGGACTGTGCCAGTTCTTTTTCTTGCTGGTACAGTTTGAATTCATTAATAAAATGTTGGTTGTTCAAAAAAAATTTGCAATAAAGTTATCATAACCTTTTATTATACTAGCCTTAAAAAAATTTAATTTGTGGATTTTGCTACGACTTTAATTAAACTAGTTTCTTCTAGATTTTAGAACATATTATTTGGATTATGCTACCAACATTGCTAATGATTTTATAAAATAAAATTTTTAAATTTGTAGTTTCTTAATTTTGTTATGAATTTTACTATAACTATTTTTAAAATTTTAATATATTTATTTTTATTTTGCTACGGATTTTATTAAATTGAAATTTACATATATATTGTCGATTTTGTTTACGAATTTTGCTATGGATTGCATTAAATTGGTTATTAAATATTTATTTTCTCGAGTTTGCTATTGATCTAATTAAATAAGATTTGTTGCTAGATATTAATTTTGTTAATTTTGCTACAACTTGAGTATGATTTTTAATAAATTATTTCTTACATTTTACTTTCTTTGAGTTTACTATAGATTTTCGTACAGATTTCTTTCTGATAAAATATATGGGTATCATTCGGGTTTTCTAATCGGGTTTCTGGTTTCATGGGTTTCTCGGGTTCATAGATGTAGAAAACAACCCAAAGTCCAAACCAATTAAAGTAATTTAATCGGTATTCGGTTTATGGTTTTCGGGTTTATTCGGTCAGGTTAAACGGTGATATGGTTGGCCACTCGTAAATTTAAAAATTAAAGATAACATACTTGAAAAAGTATTTCGATTTTGGTAATCGGATTTGATATCTCTTCACAAGCACGTTTGGTAGTCATAGTTGAAGAAAACAAAATCAATCTCTTGGTCCACACGTTACTCGAGCATATGCTTAACACAAATAAACATCATAACTATTATTGATCGAACAAAAGTAAAGCAATAACACATTACTATGCCTATAAAACATGTTACTAATATATTATTAAGCTCGGATGTACAAGGAGTAGCAAACATATATTCTAAACAAACACATGAAAATGCTCGAGTATGAAATTATTATACCTTGTTTGCAATAAGTTCTAACTGGTTAAGTATGGAAGATGGACTGAATGAATGATCGAGTTTAAAAATTGTGAATTGAAAATGGAGTTAAGGAAGTATTGATCGACTACATAAAAAAGTCAAAATAAATGACGTCACTTGAAATCCTAAGATATGAAATAGGGATTATCAATTATGAGGATATGGTATTTAGGTTATTCGGATCAACCCGAATTGCCAAAACACAACCCAAAGCCGACTTAAATAAGATTTCGGGTTAGGGTTTGATTTGTAATCAGGTTTGGTTTTATCGTATTATGCCTTATTAGGGTTCGGGTAAAATTTAATGTGGTTAGGTATTCGAGTGCGGGAAAATGACACCCCTAATAGTATACCCACGCCTAATTAAACCGTAGCAATTTTTTTACATATTTGTGGCCTGTGGGTAGACTTGCACAAACAACCAAGTACGGACCCGACCCGGCGTACCCGACCCGGACCCGGGTCCGGGTACAACCCGGTACCGGATGTATCCGGTTCGTGCCCGGAATAAACCGGCAGTTTCAACCCGGTTTGGGTTTTTTTTGAATTTCTAAAATCCGACCCTACCCGGACCCGACCCGACCCGGTCTAAACCCGAAGCGAACCCGGTATTGGACCCGATATTGAACCCGGTATTGGACATAAAAAAAGAAAAGAAAATTAGAAAAATAAACTAAACCCGGTATTGGACCCGGTTTCGGACCCGACCGGGCCCGAACCGACCCTACCCAGGTATGGTGGGTAAGGTTTTCCCGCAAGTTAACCCGACCCGGGTTTGTACCCAGGTTCACCAATACCCGGGTACAAAAAAACCCGACTGAACCGAACCCGGTTTGAACCCGGTTCCGGGTCCGGCCCAAAACCCGATTTGTGCATGACTACCTGTGGGTAGATGTGAACAAAAAAACCGGGTTCATACCCGAACCGGCATACCCGAACGGACCCAGGTCCGGGTACAATCCGATACCGGGTGTACCCGGAAAAAACCAGGGGGTTGTACCCGGTTTGGGGTTTTTGGAATTTACGAGAACCGGACCCGACCCGGAACCGGACCCGAACCGGTTGAACCCGGGTTGGACTCGGTTTCGACCTTTTTTTTTAAGTAGCCGTTTTTAATGGCTATATAACCGTTGGGGACCAAATTTGACTGTTTTTTGTTGTTTTTGCCTCTAAAATAAGTATAAATAGGTGTGGGTTGATATGGTAAGGTACCCAAGCTTCAAACACAAAAAAACATAAGCAAAAACGCAAACAATACTCTCGTTTACTCTCAAATCTCAATATGGCTCACTCTCAATCTTTCGTTGGTCAAGGTTC
>CM046456.1:10597523-10625023 GCA_025506515.1 Flaveria trinervia | reverse complement strand
GTTGTTGCTATTGATGTTTGATCCTTACTACTCATTTATCTATTTTTATTAGTATTAACTGGTATTAAATCCTACCAATCATACTTTCAACTATGATTGAATTAGGCCCCTATCAAGGGCTACTCCCGTTGGACCACTAGGGGTGTTGTCTCTTAGACCTAGCAACAGAGGGACTAGCCTCTCGTCATGAGGGTAGTGTCTCAATTGACCCCATGATCAAAGGAGGTTGGTTCCTAGAGCTATCAGGTTTAATATACTAGATATGATAATAGTTTATAGAAGTGTAGATTTTATATGTTTTAACATTTAACAATATTTATAATGGTTTCTTTTTTTCTATTTAATAAATTTAACTAAACTAAATGGATTTCATAACTTTTAAATCACTAACAATAAATAGTGTGCGTTATAATAATGGGGGATCTAGAAAAAAATTCAGTGGTAACGTAAAAAAAATTATCACACATTTGTATTAATACATGGATCCGAAAGAAAATCATTCGAATCAAATCCATTTGGCATCGAAGGATTGAACCAAAATGAATTGAACTAAAAGGAATCGTTGACCTAATAACATCATCGTTATTAAAAATAATATTCTACTCTTGAAATTGTCTTTTAAAAAACTGCTATCAAGAACTTGTTTTTTTTTCATCTTTTAAATCCCTAATTTTTTATAACAAATAACGCAATAAGATTACAAATTATACTTAGAAATATCATAATTCAAATACCTAATTTTAAAATCTTATTTCAATATCAAATCTCTAATTCATCTTTCAACCTCTACTTCATATATCTAATTGCATAAACCCTACATATTAGAAGTTGAACCAAATAACAATTAATTTTATAACAAATAAAATTTAAACATCTAAAATTGAACAACATAAACCCTAAATCCTTAATTTCATATTGTAAAAAGAAAAAAAAAACTAAAAGTATAACCTTGAAGTAGGGTGAATTGATGAAAGATCACATGTGGGTGGTGGTAATGGTCGCCGCAGAAGGTGACAGTTCGGTAGTGATCGGCAGTGTGGGTGGATGGTGACTGACTGACTGTGGTCTATGGGAAGGGACGAATGGTCGATGGGGGCATGAGGCGATGGATGGTTTTTATTATTTTAAGTTTTATGTTTGATATTGTTATGAGTATTTAAATTGTTTAATGTTTTTTGTGCTAATTTTTATTTTGGGCTTGTTAGTTATTATTCTATTTGATTATTAGGTATTTAGGGCTTATTAATTATTTATGTTTTTATAAAATGTAATATTTTTTATAAATTTAAAATTTTCTATTAAGTGTTGTTTAAGATAAATTTAGGGGTAACGTAATATTTTCTCAGCGGTAACATAAAACAGTAAAAAAATATTTTATACAAAATCATAATTTTTTACACTACCCGTAAAGAATTGAGGGTTAGCGAAGGCTACCCTTCAACTTAATGTAGGTCCGCTTTTGCGCTATACAATATCTATTGTTATATATCTACACTAGAAAAGTCATGCAAGATTCAAACTCGATATTTTGAAAAAAAATTAATTTAACATCTTTATTAATAATATATAAAACTTAATATTACTTATTTAGTTTTTCATTATATGTTTTGCGGTTAAATGAACATTTTATTTAAATAATGGGAGGAAAGGATATGATAAAACATACATGATGATCCGCTCTTCTCTTCATATTTATGTCGGGATCAAACTTCTATACTTTATATATGATGCAGTTATTTGGGTTTTTAACTGTTCATGAATCTAATTAAACTATCCTTATTATGTCTCGTTCTTGTCCCCCTTTCTATACACACCATTTCTTCTGTGTTCAACATATGTTTCCTTGATTTCCACAAATATATATAACTGATCATTTGTCTTCAGTTTTCAATATAATAATAATTCTATGATCATTAGTGTTCCACTAAGTCAACCCATATTGGTACAACTTGTTTCATTTCTTCTATTTTCAACTTGTCTCAAATCCATTTGATTTAACGCATCAAGACTGGTTTTTAGACACTTTATTGTGTTATTATTGAATTAAAGTTCTGTTTTTACACGAAAATATCACATGTTTATGAGATCAATCATGAGAAAAACATAAATAATTTGAACATCACATGGTTTTGAAACAAGTTGTTAATACTAAATTATTAATGCATATTAACATAATAACATGCTATAATTTACAACCATGCATGGAAATCAAAATTTACTAATGTACGTCCTTTCAAACTCTCGTACTTGTATATTTAAAAAGAAAAATATACTTGGGTTATATATTGTTCTCTAAAACTAAAATATCCACCACTAAAAACCCCATAATAAAAATTGAAAAGAAAAACTAAATATCTGGGTTATTAACTAAGGATTTTAAATTGACCCTCGCAAGTTTAATCTTTTCTTTTTAGTTTCTTAATTTTTATTTAATATATATTCTAGTTGTTAAATGATAATTTAAATATTTAACATATTTTTTAACATTCTTACATATTTTATTATATAATAAGTTGTATTTAACGTAAAATATTGTCTAGTCTCTTGATTTAATTAAATATTTTATTTTGTACTAATTAATTGAGAACCAACGTTTTGTCATGGGGTGTTATCTTAACGTTTCATGTGTTTAAATTGTTAAATTTATATACATTCTTATGCTATTCTATATTTATGTAAATTTTGTTTTTTTGGTTGAGTTTCGATTAGGTTTTTCTTATCGATCTATTTTTATATAAAATTCTTGTTCTTATAAACATATATGTTACAATGTAATGTATAGAACACATTTTGATATATTAAGATAAATTTTGTTTACTTTCTATTCCGTTTACTAAAATATTCCAACATAAAACAAAACATTTCATTGTCAAATATACAACAAAATACATAAAGATTTACATGCGTTATAGTCCCATGTTTAACATTTATGTATTAACGTAAAAGTATGAGTATCTATATATGTGTGTATAATTAATTAAATATTTTTATATGTAATTTCTTATACCAATAAAATAAATAAGACTTTAAAAATGTATTGTTAATAATATATACAAACTAGAACATGTATCTATTTGATACGTTATTAATTTTTATATATATTAATCTTTGAAGAACCTATCATAAACCACCTAGCTATATAAGAGAAAACAAATAACTGAAATTTTCATCCATAAAACGGTAAACATACCACACATAAAAACATACCACACATAAAAACATACCACACCTGTCTAAATTTTCATCCATTAAAAACGGTAAACACAATCATGTTTAACTGCATAAAAGCAATATATGATATATAAACAACTTTAAAAATGAAAAATATGAAATGAGGGTTTTTTTTTGTTATGTGTGTGGGTGGGGGTGGGGTTTTGTTGTACAGTGTATGAACACTGAAATAATATCTTTAAATAATTGGACTATACTACCCTTTCCCTATGTTTATAAGAAGGGGGCTTTGGCCCTTTACTTAATATCACCATCCTCCACTGTCAAGCAAATAGATATGGGAAGTGATGATGCAAAGAGAAGGTCACAAAGCAAAAGGCTTGGCAAGTTTCTTAAGGAACAAAGGGGAAGGCTTTACATCATCAAGAGATGTGTGGTTATGCTACTTTGTTGGCATGACTAGATATTCACCCGTCTTTATTTGTCATGATAGCTTGGCGGAGCATAACGAGAATTGAAGCAATTCAATCTCAAACTCAAGGCTGAAGTGAAAATAAGTTACTGTTTTGATTTACATGTAGATTTTGTAGACGCTTAGGTTAATGTGGGAAGGCTGACCATGTTGCATGTGAACGTGTGTCGAATTTTGTAGTAATCTTGGTTTAATATAATGAATTGAACCATGATGTTTGGCTAAATGAACGTTAAATTATAACTTGAATTAACATTGTTTAAGAGTATAACACCAATCAATTTTATGCTTATTTAGTGATTGTAGCCTGCAAACTTTTTGTTTAGAGACTTCAATGTGGAGAAAGAGAAATATAGAGAGATGATTATATTTTACGTAAGACTAACCAACTAAATTTGTAGAGTTCATCACTTCATTGACTTGTTTGTTTAATTGTGCTAATTCACTAGATTACTTATAAACATGGTTTCAAAGTTGATTATAATTTATCAATTGTAAATTGATCCGAAAATGAAAGACTTGGTCCAACGAAGAAGTAAGGTTACATGCAATAGAATCCACATGAGACGATATGCAATTCTATGAATGTATAATACATCTAGTACTACGAGAGATTATTGTTTCTATAACATACTAAGGCATGTAAAAATTTTCACCAACTAGTCTCATATCTATGTCTACTGGTTAAACGGGATCATGAAGCCGTTGTTATGGGGCAGCAACTCATCATATCCTTTTTATTTTACTTTTCACATTACTAGAAGATTGAGCATCACTGATAGATACCATGAACAGGATGCACCTTCACCAAGGACTTATATGTCTAACGCAAAAGGCCTCTGTTTGTATGGCACAACCATACTCTTTGGCAACATAATGATAAGCACAAACTCAAGGTTTTGTAACTGTCAGAAAAGCCACTAAATATTAAGAAAACTTAAGCTAATGCAAATACACTAAAAGACAATTTGATCAATAATTTTAAAATGGACATCATTTTTCAGCCTTTAAACATTTAAGAAATATGCCAATCGTCAAAGGTTTTACTTCGGACTAGCCAGCTAATTGATCAGGCTAGCTAAAGGTTTACCTTGACTAATTTAGGTGACGAGTCACTAGTTGATACGTCAGCCTCATCTTGTAGACGAATTAGCCGATAAGTCTATTAGATATACATGCTAAGCCGATAACTCCACTGGATATACGTAGGCTAAGCCGGCTTAATTAATTATATGTCAATTTAGAAAAAGAAAAAATATTGCTCGAACTGACTTGTCCATTTTACTATTATCCCTATATACTTTTTGAATACTAACTTTTCGTTAAATGATAATGGAAACATCAAACAACGAATGCCTTATAGTTTTACAAACCTTAAAGCTAGTGTGATAACTAGCCACCGGAATGGTATAACTGATGCATATGTTAGAAGAGGAAAAACAAAACTAAAAGAAGCAAGTGTTGTGATATGTTAAGTCTAGAATTAATTCAATCCAATATGTTACTTCACAATTCGTATGATTTTAGTTCCCATACCTATATATCCATCTTGGAACGGCACCATTTTGTTTGATGGTTTTTAAGTTCGGTACACGAATAGCTAGATTTTGAATCCTTGTCTCTGGTTTTTAGTATAATGCTTGTTAAGTTTTATGTGTTTCATGTTGAAAAAAAACCTTAAATGAGTTTTTTTATGTTTTAAGTTTGACGTAAGTAATAAAAGTAACCATTGTTAATATATATATATATATATATATATATATATATATATATATATATAATATATATATAGATATATATATTATATATATATTATAGCTATCACGTTTGCATTCTACATTGTGAGAGCATCATTATGAATCAAACATATTTGATATAGAGTTAAAGATAATAAAATATTGATATTTGAAGATTGGTGTTCGAGAATCTTAGAAATAAAATTCTAAATTTACTTGAAAAGATAGTGTTACAAGTTATGGTTTATGAAGAATGGTGTTTCAACTGATCATGGATGTTTAGGTTCATTATTTATGGAGAACCAGCAGGAGAATCTGTGTTTGCAGTGAGAAATTTAACGATTTTCAAAAAAATAAAATAAAAGTATTAGTTAATTAACATAGTTTTATTATAATTATAATAATAATTATTATTATTGATATGTTTATTATTTAATGTTATTTTAAGATTTTAAACTTAAATAAAATATTTAAAAAGTATTAGTTTAAGAATACCATTATATTCCACATGTTTTTTTATTTATTATTTGATGTTATTTTTAGTTTTTTATGTAATTAAAATTTTAAATATATAAGATCAGGTTAGATTAAAATAATTGACTTTTGAAGAAATCGAGGATGGATAATTTCTAGAGTTAGTTAAATTTCAAGTAGTTTACAACTGATCTTTTTTCAAAGTAAACTTTTAATCACAATTCAAATCATTTGCTCTTAAACAACACCGTTTTTTAAAACTAACATTTAAGTTGAATTTTATTTTAATGACTTTAAAGTTTTATAAAAAGATACAAGTCATATTTTAAAATATTAGTCTCTTATTAAAAAAATATTTTATAGCAAGTTTAGTTTTGCTCTCAATAAAATTAAGTGTTTTATTTTATTAACAAGATCTTTTTACGCACTAATCAACGAGAACCTAAGATGCATATTGCGTAATGTTTTTATTTTGTTAAAACACTTCTTAAAGAAAACTTTATATAAGAAAAAACAAAATGTAACACATGCTTTGTGTAGCTTGCTATTTTGTTAAAATCAAATTTACATCCCTCGAGAACACCACCCTTGATCCCGGGGTGGAGTTTCACCTTGGACCTTATATTAATAATTAAAAGATAAATTAAACCCTTTTGATTTGCTTTATTTTCACTTAAGCCTTTATATTTATAGATAAAATAAAATTTTAACTCTTTTATTTGGTTTCAAAAAATTTACCTGGAGTTGTAAAATCAAACTTAAGTATATATTTTTATTATAATTATAATTACATTTCTTATTTTTTAAGATTCTAAAATATCATATTTCACCTCTTCATGTATTTATCATGTTATTTTTGATTTTTTATATTAACTAAAAGATTTACACATGCTATAAATGAGTGAAATTAATAAACTTTACATGTTATTAATAAGAGTTAAATGAGAAGATATCATTTTAATGTATTGATAAATTATACTTTACATATTAAAACTTGTGATTGGTGTTTTAAAATTTCTTTTAACTTACAATGAAAGACAAAGAGATTATTTGTATAGTAAATAGATGACTTGTGTTTCAACTCGTTATTAACTATAACATCAAGGAAGCGTTGGTTGAAAATTTTACCAAAACAACGTCAACGACTCTCTAAGAGCTCACTCTTTAATTATCTTTAATTAATTTTAATAATTCTTTAAACATCTTCAACTTTTTCTTGAGATACAATTCATGTTTTTGAGTTCATCTTGTCATTATAACTACTTCAGCTTTTGTATTCTAAGAAACGAACAAATTCTCTTCAAAGACTTGAAATTTATTTTAAATAACCCGTGTTTAACATGAATGTTTAGCCTTTCTTCATCATCATTTCCTTCTTTTTATAGCTTACATTTTTCTTTTATTGTATTATAATAGTATTGTAAATTGATTATGTTTTTGATTATTGTATTGTAGTTAGCTAAATAAAAGAATTTTATTTATATTTTACGGATGGTGTTCTTACATTTCATATCATTTTAGCTCCTTCAAACCAATTAACCAGTGAAAGGCATGTTGTTCTAAGACCATTGCAGTTGCATCCTCTTAACTTTATTTTTACAACTCACGTTTAAATATACAACCGCAAAAAACATTAGTCTTTACAAGTTTTATTGGTTTATATTTTTTACATTAACAATTCATTGCTAATAACTATTTTCATAAACTATATGTTCTTAATATCTTGTTTATGCTAGGCTATGTATTTCATAAATTATTGGGCTGCAAAAGAATTTAGAACCTTCCAGAAGAATCACATAAATAAAATTGCAAACACCAAAGTAATCAGATATATACATTAAAAATGGTTATCAGAGACAGATACAACACTTGAATCACAAACAAATATATCATGCAATTTGGGGGGAAAATACTTTTCATTGGTTTCTTTGTTGTCTGTGTCATCTTCATTTTGATCAATTGATTGGCAAAAATCATGTGATGTAATCAATCGAACAATTTGTTTTTTTAGACTTAAGGAATCAGCTGTGATTTGAATGTAATTGAAACCCACAATAAACACGAAGAAATTCAAAGAATTTAAATAGATGAGATAACTAATCTTTCGATAAAGAAACTAGAAAGATTGTTTGATTAATGTTTGAGGGGAGTTCTTTAAGATCTTTTTATAAGAAGGCTTCAAATTTGATCTTTTCCAATATATGTGTGTGGGTGACGGATAAGATAAAGAGTGGAATTAGCATGAGATACGTTAGAAAACAAATTTGAACAAATCAATGACTCATATGAGACGGTGACATTTTGTAATTAATGTCATGTGTTATGAGTGAAAAATGAAGTCATGATTGTTGACCATTTAGTTTTGTTGAGTATTAGTATGAACATCAAAGGTAATTGAGTCATTGAGTCAATAGTTGTGTTGACTTTAATAGTTTGTCTTCGAGAAGCAAATCTGTAATAATGCAAGGATTTGTTTTTTCATTTTTCTTTAGTTTGATGAGTAGAATGTACTTAGTTTGTTAGTTTTGAGAAGTGGTTGTTAAAAGGGGATTTACATATGGATTTTGGGTATTCTTGTATCAAAAAGGCTATCAATACATTGAATTGAATTTCTTCAAATTCTTCGTCTTCCAGTGCTATTGTTGTGTTAGATAGTTTGATTCTGATTTGCATCAACAAGTTTGTTCTCTGACATTTTAACGCACATATTTTGTATAGTTATGCTACAAAACTAAATAATTTTATTCATCTAAATGTAAGTATATAAGATTGTGTACATTGATTTAAAAAATCAATCCACTATGGAGTTGTATGTGTGTGTATACCGTACATGTTTTATTAGATATACAACAATGCCTAGTAAGTAGCTATATAATTATACAAATAACTATATGTCATATGACGTGTTTATGGAATAGGGACTAGTGGACTACCCACTATGTATATATTTGAAACTGCTGCTTTGGATGATGTACTAATTACATCCTCTAATCAAACAATTAAAAAAATAATTTACTTTTACTTTAAAACTAGGACTGTAAACACATCAAATGTTCAGAGAACATTTTGTGAATCATTTGGCGTAAATTTTGTTTATATTCCTCCGTTTAATAAATAAATGAACAAGAACAAGAAATTTTTGTTCGTTTAGTTAAACAAACATGAGAAGAAGCTGTGTTAGTTCATTTAAAAGTTATGTTTGTAATAATTATGTTAAATACTTATAATATTTGGTGGATATTACATAATGTTTGTGATTTTAGTTATAAAGTTAATATATGATGGTTTGTATTTGTTAATTTTAAAAAATTCATTTGTGTTCATTATCGTTCATGAATAATTGTCTGCATTCATTTGTCTTTGTTTGCGTTCGTTATGTCCGTGAACAGTTCATAAATAAATTCATTTCCTAATGAACGAACACGGAAAAAAAATCTCGTTTGGTAAGCGTTCATGAACTAGTTATTTTCTTAATGAACAAACACGAATAATACCATGTTCTTGTTTATTCTTTTTGTTTATAGCCATATTTAAAATGAAGAATTACATATATCCGCCTATAAACTTCATTAATTATATATATACCCAACTTAAAATTTTAATTATATATATCCCCTTGTAAAACTTAGTTAATTACATATATACCCAAATTAAAAGTTATTTACATATATATATCTCCTTATAAAACTTAGTTAATTACATATATTCTTAAACTAAAAGTTTAATTATATATATCTGATTTATTAAACATAAATATTACACATTGACCCATTTTATTAATTTCAATAAATATAACTAATATAATTAGTATTTTACTCTTATTTTTATTAAACTATAAAATTATGTTTTTTTTCTTATTACTTGTTTTTCGAGTTTTGATTATTTATTAATATTTCTATACTAAATGTTTTTATGTTAATTTTGTTTATGCTAAATTCTTTAAGTACATGTACAAGACATGTCCAATCTCATTATGCAACATAAAGTTATGTGTTTGGATCGTGTTGCATAACAAGACTGTAAGTGTTTCGTACAAGAACCTGAAAAAATTAACATCAAAAGATAAAAAACAAAAAGAACATACAAATGATAGTATAAAAATATTAGTAGATAATTAAAACTCAAAAAGCTAGTAAGAAACATAATTTTATAGTTTAAAAATAAGAGTAAAATACTAATTATAATTAAATTTTAATAAAAATAATCAAATGGATAAACATGTAATTTTTATTTTTAATAAAGCGGATATATGTAATTAAACTTTTAGTTTATGTATATATGTAATTAACTAAGTTTTAGAAGAGGATATATGTAATTAAACTTTTAATTTGAGTATATATGTAATTAACTAAGTTTTAGAAAGGGGTATATGTATTAAACTTTTAATTTGGGTATAATATAATTAACTAAGTTTTACAAAAAGATATATGTAATTACAATTTTAAATTGAGTATATTTGTAGTTGATGATGTTTGTAGGGAAAATATATAATTCTCCCTATTTAAAACGAGTACAAATCTAAAAATCCAACCCCTTTCCCATGTACTCATATTAATTTGATCCGATTGAACAATTTAATTATGTGAAAGTAATAAAGACATGTATTTTTTTAAATGCAACTAATAAAGCCCGGCTACCCATGGTACCCCAATGACAAAAAAACACCCCATACATCCGTGAAACAAACAACGTTGGATAGCTCAAGCCGACAAAACAATTTCGGGGAAAACCCACCACCTGAAGTCTCATTATGGTAAAACCTAACCCGCCATAATCATTTTGCTACGAGTAGGATTCAAACTCACAAACTAGAGGAAGTTATAAGACTCCACTCAACCAAATTATTGATAATAAGACATGTATTAATATTACTTAGAGTTTCTACTAAATTAACATAACTCATTCAACAATCAAAAAAGAACTCATCGTTTGTTTCTTTTCTACTTAACCCTAGCTAGGGCTTTGCAGATTTGTCAAATTCTTTTGTGTATATAAATATTTCAAACATGAAATTCTATTAGTTGTCATCTTCGAAAACGGAAAAGCAATTCACAATCCCACTAAAAAAAAGAAATGACACAGGAGATATGATCATCAAAAGTACTCCACTAACCACCCCACCATCCCTCATCTGCACCCACATCACGCAACAATCTTCCATTCAGTTAAATTCTGCAACACAAAATTTCATTCTGACATTAGATCTTCTCATTCTTCTGGCGGTAATGTGGGAATTCCACTGTTTCTGTTCATCATCAACTCTTGATCAGAGATAGCCATACGTTCATTCATGGGTGCTAAATTGTTCAAGAAACAGTAACAGTAATAAGGCGTTTTGATCTTTCTTTTCATCAGTTGTTTGGTGGTGTCGATCACCAATATTATGCAGTTGATCTGACTCTCCAGAAATATTCTGATGACAATGGTTATAAATATGGAGATGGGACCAAATAAATTCCTGTGAATAAGTTATATATCACATTCATGTCTGTGTCTGTTTATCTTTGTACTCTTTAACAACTCATGTTCGCAATTAAAAAATGATTTGGTTGCAAATCATATTGTGTCTACTGGTCTGTGTGTTCCACTTATTTTCTTGTTAATTTATCTAAAAAATAATTAACTAAATTAATTAATTCATTTTTGTCTGTGAAACAAACAATTGAATGATATAATTTAATCATATGTTTAATCAAACCCTTTTCGATAAGAGGCTTAATATATAGTTTGTTATGTTTGTATAATAGTTGTTGCATACTTGCATGTTATATGCCGGACAATCAAACTTTTAAATAATCATAATTTATGTGTATGAAATATTATCTGTATCAAATGATATGCTAAATATATTTTAACAATGAATTATAAAAGGTATGAGAAAAAGAGTATATTTCATTCATGACATTTTAATTTGCATCACATTAACTGTATAAAAATATATAACGCATGCACATATGCAAACACATAAGTAGCTAATGTTAATGGTGACTTATACACTACAGAGTAGGATCTGAATTGAGTTCATCATGGGCTTGAGTTTTTATATATATTTCAGTTTTGTTGACTGTCAGCTTGGCATTAATGTTATAGGTTCTACAAAAATTGTTAAGGCAACCAATCTTCCTTAAAAGATAATAACTTATTCCTTCCGGTTCAACAAAAATCCAGATTACACCAACGCGATAAAGATTTGATCTTTGTAGACTCTTTGGGTGATCAGTTGAAAATGTGTCTTCATATATATATTAGATGTGACTTCCAGTATCTTCTGACTCCTGAAACTGAATCAAAGTATCTAGCATTGTATACGTTTATTTCAACATTACCAATATTCTTTGATCCCAACCTGCATAAATCGCTCAATTAATTAACATGCAAGAAGAAAGTTGATTTTTCCAATAGTATTAGCCTTGAGGAATCTAAGACTACAGCATGTTAACTAGTATAATATTTAACTAGTATAATATGTAACTCAGACGTAACCACGACCAAAAAGACCAATTTACATGTATCAATGCTGAAAGGACTATTAATTTTCTCCGGTAGATGGCGGTAGTAACTATATATTACAAAGTTACATATGGTGCATAGATTTTCTCATAAACTTCAAACCATTTATCAATCTGGATATTAAACCCTACTTTTTACTTACAACTGGAACTGGTATGATATAGATCAAAAATTTAATTTTTGAGCTGTTTCTTGAATATTCAAGGAATGTACAACATTCAATACTTAATCTATAGTTAAGGTATTTTCTCCTCATCAGTGGATGAATATCATCAAATCAATGTCATGATCAAATTAGGGCCTTAATTTAATTCGGTAAAATAGCTATAGATCGAGAAACATGTAGAACTATAATAGGAATCATATGACATAAAAAGAAGTTTAATAGTGAAGTAAAGATTATAACATATAATGGACCTAATTGGTAATTCCATTCTCCCTGGAGAATCTGAAAAACTATGATGAAGCAAGAGGTGACACTATTTCTTTGTAACACGCATCGAGATATCGAGAAGAAGAAGAAAAGGTGAATTTTGCATCATGATCATAAATTCTAAATCTCAACTGCAAACTATAACCTTGATAGATAGATGGTAATGAAGCATATGGTTCATGAGGTGAAAGGTACAGTATCATGGTCTAGTAATGGGGCCAAATTAGTAATGATTTTTTACAATACAATAATAGATTTCAAGAAATTAATCAAGTTCATTAAAATTTAACCACCACAATTATGAGCTTACATCTTTAAAGTCCAGCTCCATCAAACAAATTCTTGGTGGGTATCACCAAATTAAACAAACATACAACAATCATTAATTAAGATCATGCATAACCCAATTAGGCAAACACAAGATAGTGTCTGTACTTGAATGACTATTTAATGTACCTCTTGTGAATCTAACACTGCTGCTCATGATCTAATGCAAATTTAGGAAACCTGAGTGCTTGATTTGAGAGCTTAAATCATTCGACACAACGATGTTGTGCTGATAACCATACAACACAGAAGATGACATTGGGATCTTTGGATCCATAACTGATTCACCACTCCTTTCATTGATCTCCTTTCTTGATTCAATTTGAGTCCAAAAGCTTAATTGTTGTGTTATAGGAGAGTAGCAATCAGGAGGAACCTTATTCGACTCGTTATCAAGCTTTTTGTTTTGCAATATTTCTTTAGTCCTTTCTCTAGCTCTTGCTCTTGCCTCTGCCCTTGACTGATTCACATCAACTACAGATCTGTATTTTCGCTTCTTTTTTGCTTCAAAACTCTTGGGTGCTGACCTCTTTTGTGCTTTATTATCTTCTTCGTCTGATCTTCTCTTGAGTGTTTCTTGAAAAACAACTTCACATTGATCAGTAGCACCAGGAGAAGAAGAGTGTCTCCTTTCTTCAACCAGCTCCTTAATTGCAGTTTTCGACTTGTTAAAGAGCCAATCAAGGGTTTTGCTTGCTTTGTCAAACCCTAGTAAATCTTGAAGATAAAAGAACTTTATTGCAATCTCAATGGACATTCTCACCCTCCGGTCTCTCGGCCCTTGCGCGGTGTGGATCTTGCTATGACCATCTTTCTTCATGTTTGCCATTTTCGTCTTAGAGGGATAGATTACTGACTCCAAAAGACTACTATTATCATCAGAGTAAGGAAACCCTGATAGTTTACTAAATTGTTGTTGCTGCTGGTGCTGCTGCCTAACCATAATATTGTCTGCACCGACCAAAGGCGATGCAAGACTATTGTATGCATGGAAAAAACAATCTCCATTGACAAACTGGTTGTTGTGATGATGGTGGTGGTGATAGTGGTGATGGTTGAAGTGAATACCATCTTTTTCAAGGTCAAAGAAAGAGCTTGAAGAAGGAGGAACGACATGGATGGATGAAGGAAACTGTTGAACAAGATTTGAAGTAAATATTTGAATATTTTAGAAGCAAAATCTCTGAAAAGTATTAATAATTAATTGTGAAGTTCAGCCATAGGTTTCTTGATTCAAGTAAAGCTATGGGGGGCTAGTTTGAATATGAAGACTTCAACTCTTCCTAATGGTTTTGCAGTTTGCACTATGCATCTTCCCTTTTAGGGCACAATTTAAGTGTTCATTGTCATTTCCCAAAACGTTAAAAAAAACTTTTTTAGTTGGAATTGTACTCTAAAAGACCACAATGGCATATTAGCTCATTATAGAATAAAATATGAATACCACCAGGTTAATATAATATTATCTCGTTAATTTATTTGCATAGCTTTTTATTGAATTGTTTAACTAATAGAACAAATAACAATTGGGTAGATGCTTAAAAAGAACAAGTACGCTTGGTTAATTAAATTAATATGACAAGGATTACTAATCTAATTATAACCATTAATTATTTTGTGAAATCTTATTTGTCATTACTATTTGAGATCAAAGATAGAAGAATACAATCACAAATTAGGTTATTCATCAGTTGTAATCTTGCTATTAATATGTTATAATTAAGTGTCTAAGTGTACCAAGAGAAAACAACTAGCCACTCGCCTGTCTATGTTTTGATCTTTTGATGGCGATCTAGTTATAACATAATGCTAGAGGGAAATGGCAACACCCATGCATGTCTTAGATCAACAAGTCAATTGTTTATCTATAATTTGACCTTTTGATGGTGATCTAGTTAGATATAGTCATTGAGCCTTATTAATGAGACGAGTCGTAGAACCCGGATTTTGAATGGGGTATATCGACGCTAAATTCATATATTCTATTTTTCTTTAAAAAACAAATTTTAGATTTTCTAATATAAATTAACCACAACATGCATTCTCTATGATTTGAACTCTCAATCTCTTAGTTGTAGAGTAAAGTCCGTACCAGGATCTTCCCTTAAGACTAACATCACGTACTATTAACCTAATTGAAAGACTTAACATGGATTTTATTGAATAACCATCTATAATAGATATATTATATTTAAATTTATTATCACATATTTCAAATTTACCCAATCCGTCTAATACGTATCCAAGGGGATTAGGTCGGTCCAATCCTCTCAAATCCAGTTAATGGGTCCTAAATTGTTTGGTCAACAACAATAAGCTGAGAGGGCTTAGTAGAGAAAGTGGAGCAGCTACTACCGTAGTGTTGTACCTCATGTTTAGCAGTATTAATTTGACTGAGTTCCTTTATGTTTAGGTGCTCTTGTTCTATATTTTTGTTTGTTTTGGTCTTTTGATTAAGAGATTCCCCATCTCAAATTGGGTTGTTTTTTAAGTGTTTTAGTAATCAAAACCGTCGAATTTAGGCTCTATCACCACCACTTTGTAGACAACTACAAAATTGTTGCTAATCAAGAAGCTTTAATATGAACTAATTAACAAGGATTAAGAATATGAAAAACCATACTTGATTACAAATGATCTTATGTAAGAATATTAATTATGCAAATTGTTTTTTTTATCATATATATATATATATAATATATATATATTATATATATATATATAGATACATACACACACACACACACACATATATAATATGTATATATAGGGGAGGGATCCTAAGAAACACATTTTTATAAGAAATAAGAAAACCACATTCAACCATCAAATAATTTATACTATTTTATTTTGTTTTTATTTAAGGGTAATTTAGTAAATATCAATCCCTATTTTGGTATCTTTTAATTTAAACTACATGATTCTCTTCTTTCTTCATTTATGTTGGACCAAAAGAACCAATGAGCCAGATCAGAAAACCTCTAAGTCCCACATGATATCACAACAACTGCTGAAGGCTTCATCAGCAGTTTGACAAGTGCTGAAGACTTCAACAGCTGAAGATCAACTGAAGACTTCAACACCACAAGCTGAAGACTAAAGTGCTGAAGCTCAACAGCTGAAGAACACAAGTGCTGAAGCTGAAGACTAAAGTGCTGAAGCTCACAGCTGAAGAACACAAGTGCTGAAGCTGAAGACTAAAGTGCTGAAGTCTAACAGCTGAAGAATACAAGTGCTGAAGCTGAAGACCAAAGTATTGAAGTTTAACAGCTGAAGAGTCCATAAGTGCTGAAGATCAACAACTGATGTTAAAGTCTGAAGACAAAGACTGAAGACATCAGCTGATGACATCTACTGAAGTCATCAGCTGATGAAACGTCTGAAGTTCAAGTCTGAAGACCAAGTGCTGAAGTTTCAGTAGTTTGTCACAACAGCTGAAGAGTACTTCTTCAGTAGTTGTGTTTATCAGTAGTTTTATGTTTTACTTTCATAGTTTTGTAAAACGACTGAAGAGCTTGTTCTTCAGTCGTTGTAGTTTCAGTAGTTTCTTATCAGTAGTTTTGTAATAAGTAAACACTTAGCTTCTTGTAAGAATGTCAGCTGTTAGACATCTTCAGTAGTTTTAGTATTTCAGTAGTTTGTTAAATAACGGTTGATGTCACTATCAAGTGACATCAGCCTACGTCATTTTTCCTTATATAAGGAAGAATGACCTAAATTGTAATTTTGCGAAAGCCATGCCAAAGCGTGTGATTGAATGAAATATTCCTTTTGCAGAAACTTTCTCTCTCTATAACTAATTCTGTTCATTGCTATATCTTTGGTATTCTTGCTCGAATTGTGCTAGTTGGTACTCTATTCCGCTGCTGAAATCATTCGAATCGATCAAACTAGATGCTGAGATCCTATCAAATGGTATCAGAGCTGGTTAATCATTGATCGATCTAACAATTGATCATTGAAACTGCTCATTTGCTCTAAGTTTGATCGAACTAGCAAATTCGCACGAATCTGTTATAGAGATTGAAGTTCTGTCGCTTTTGGCTATTTTAATTGAGGTTCTTAGTGGTTTTGAGCTAAATTTGTTTTGCTTATCTTGAATTTGTCTGAATTTTCGAAAATGACTACACCTTCTAATGATCCACACAATACTGGTTCCTCAACCAAGCCTCCGATGCTGGTTAGGAATGAGTATAACATTTGGCAACGCAGAATGCTCCATCACCTGTCTGTCAATAGTTCAGGTTTTGGACATCCGTGGTACATGGACCACATAAGCCAATGGTGAATCATCCGGAAACAAATCAGTTGATTCCGAAGAAGAAGGAACAATACTCTGATGAGGACAAGAAGTTGTTTGAGATTGATGCTAAAGCCCATGGAATTCTGGCCATGGCACTGCCTAATGAAATCTATTCCGGGCTTATGCATCATGAAACTGCTCATGACCTTTGGAATGCACTGAAAGAACAATTTGGTGGCACTGATGAGGTCTTAGCAAACAACAGGAAATCCTCGCCCAACAGTATGAGACTTTTGCTCATAGAAAGGGTGAGACTCTGACTCAGCAGTTTGAGCGGTTTTCATGTTTAATCTCTGAGTTGAAAATGGTTAAACATGAATATACCAAAAGCCAATGAACCACAGATTCCTCAGATCACTGCCTGAGAGATGGGACACATATACAATTGTCCTACGCTCCAGTGCAAATCTGGATATCTATCTCTCACCCAACTTCATGGGAAACTGCTTACATTCGAAAGAGAGATAGAGCAGAAAAGGAAACTGGCTTCATCTGGTAAGCTCACTGAAGACTTTGTACCAGGCAACACTGCCTTGGTTGGTCATGAGTCAGAATATGCTTCATCTGAATGCCAGTATGATGAGCATATTGATTTCTCTTCAAACACTTCTGATTCTGCATTTGTGAGTGTTGATAGTCAGTTTACTGGGTGTAATAATGACAATCTATGCTTCATCATGGATGATCTCAAGGGGATTGCTGATGATGACTTAGAAGAGATGGATATTTTGAGCCAAATGGCCTTGATAATATCAGATCTCAGAAGTTCTACAAAAGAACTGGAAGAAAGTTCCCAGGACTCTCTGGCAAAACCAAAGTTGGTTTTGACAAGAGTAAGTTGAGGTGTCACAAATGCCACAGGCTTGGACACTTTGCTAGAGAATGTAGATCATCTGGATCTAATTCTTCTGCACCCTTTGTGACTTTCCCTGGCAATAGTCAACACACAGAGGGCAACATCCTGTCAATTCTGGTCATCATTCTCAACCACAATCTCCTGCATATTTTGTTCCTCAGGGTCCAATGCCATATCCTTACCCTTGTTATTACATGCCACAAACCAGTCAGGTTCAAGCACCCATTGCTCAACAACCACATGCTCTTCCTGAGCCTCAACCATCTCAATCTCATCAACCTCCTCAACCTCAACAACACAGCTTCTTCACCCCTGGAGTTGTTGACTGGAGCAGTTTACCAGATGACATGTCTGGTCATGAACAACTGTTCACAGGTGCTGGTCAACATGGTGGTGACAGTCCTTTTGGGAATCTGGCACTTATGGCTCTGGAGTCTGCAGATGGATCATCCTCAAATGCCTCTTCATCACAGGTATCACAGGTATCCTCTGAGGCTAAGGCCAAATTATGTTCTGAAACATGCATAGCAGCATTTGCCTCTATTAGAGAAGCAAATGTAGCTTTAATTAATAAGAACATAGAGCTAGAAAAGATCATTTCCAAAAGAAAAGCTGAGTTTGAGTCTATGCTTAAAGAGAAAAATGATGAGATTTATAAACTTAAATGCCAAATCACTGATGATAAGGCTAGGGAAGAGGTACTTTTAGAAAAGTACAAAGACCTCAAAGAAACCCTTGCAGTCACCCAAGTAGAGTGTGATCGATGGGTACAATCATGCAAAGGTTTTGAAATGCTTCTTAGTAAGCAATCAGCTTCCAATGTGAAGTTTGGCATTGGTTATAATCACACTGCTCCTCCTACAGATTTTGCTTCAAGAGCAGAAGTGAAATCTGATGGAGAAAGCAATAACCAATCCACCTCATCATGTGATTCACTTTCTGATAGAGCACCATCAGAAGTTGAAGTTAGTATTATTCCCATTGAACCTATCAGCTGATCTTGATGGTTCAAATACTGACACTCACATGATCAAAGAGTTGATCAACTCAGGAGTTATTTCTGGAAGTCCTGAAAGGACTGGAGAGCAAGATTTAACACCTGAAGTTCAAACTCCAACTACTGTCAGCACTGAAGAGAAGAAAACTGTCAGTAGAAAGGGTTTGAAGACTACTAAAGAGGAAGTCAAGAAAGCAAATAGTGCTTCCAAAGTGCTGAAGAACAAGTCTTCAGTAGTTTCATTCTCTTTAGTTGATGATCAACATAAGATGAAGAAGAAACCATGTGAAATATGTGGTTTGTTCAATCATCTTACAGATGATTGTTGGTACAAAAGAGGATCCAAACTCAAACATAAAGAGGAAATTAAAGAGAAAATGGTTAAAATGAAAACTGAGTTTGAAGCCACATTTGTACCAGCAACATCAAATCCTGTAACCCTTAAGTCCAAAAAAAATCCAAAAAGAAGGGGTTAAACAGGTAACAGCTGAGATTGCTCAAAAGAAGAAGGTGCAACATAGGAACTTATCAAACTCCAATGCCAATGTGTCTGGAGAGCTGAAAGCTTTATCACAAAATCAGACACAGCTGGTTATGATGGTTCAACATCTATTGGGAAGAGTTAACCAATTAGATGTTCCTATGTTGAAACCACAGAAAAGGAGGTCCAAGCCAAAGGATTCCTCTTCTTCACCATCTTCTTCCTCTCAGGCTGTTGTTTCCAACAAACCTGTTAGTTTACCATCTGTTGATGAGAACAGGCCCAAAACCAAAAAGGTTTGGGTCTCAAAATCTAACTAATTTGTTGTGTTTTGCAGGGTTCTTCAACATGCCACAGAGGCATCTGGTATGTAGACAGTGGAGGATCCATGCATATGACAGGAAACAGATCACTTCTTAATGACTACTCTCAAGGAAGGGGTTTGTGTCATTTGGCAATGATGCAAAGGGTTACATCATCGGCAAAGGCTTTGTTTCCAATGGGGAAATAAAGTTTGATGATGTTAACCATGTGGAAAATCTCAAGTACAACCTCTTGAGTGTCAGTCAAATGTGTGACAAAGGCCATGTTGCTCTTTTCACCAGTCAGAACTGTCGGATTCTGTCATCCAAAGTTCTAAGTTTGATTGATAAGGTGTTGGATGAATACACTCTCCTGAAGGCCAACAGGACAGGAAGAGTGTATGCCTTAGATCTTTCCAAGAAAATAGATCTCAAAGGCCATCCTTGCCTATTTTCCAAGGCTTCCCCTCAAGAATCTACTCTATGGCATAGAAGGCTGGGTCATGTTAATCTCAAAAACATAAATCAGCTGATAAACCATGGTTTAGTAAGGGGACTGCCTATGAAGGAGTTCAAATGTGAAGATAACTGCACTGCTTGTTTAAAAGGAAAACAACACAAAGCTTCATTTCCCTCCATAGAAGAACCTAAGTCCACTGCCTGCTTACAGCTTCTTCACATGGATCTCTTTGGTCCTGTGAGAGTGATGAGTATGGCTAAGAAGAAATACTGTCTGGTAATTGTGGATGATTACTCCAGATTTGTATGGACTTTCTTCTTGCATTCAAAGGATGAGGCAGCTCAGAAGATTATCAACTTTGTGTTGTATGTTGAGAAGCAGTATTCCCTCTCAGTCAAGTGTATTAGAAGTGATAATGGAACAGAATTCAGAAACAATACACTTGATGAGTTCTACCTCTCAAAGGGAATCAAGAGGCAGTTTAGCATTCCAAGAACTCCTGAACAAAATGGAGTAGTGGAGAGAAAGAACAGGACCCTTATTGAAGCTGCAAGGTCCATGTTGGCTGATTCTGGACTGCCAATGACTTTTTGGGCTGAAGCTGTCAATACAGCTTGCTATGTACAGAATAGAGTTCTAGTAAATCAGAGGTTGATGAAGACTCCATATGAAGTTCTTCATCATTTGGCCCCTCTAATTTCATTCTTCAGAGCTTTTGGGTGTCCTTGTTTCATTCTCAACACACGGGATCAACTCCAAAAATTTGATCCTAAGGTGGATGCAGGGTACTTTGTTGGTTATTCATCAACTTGCAAAGCATACAGAGTCTTCAACTGTAGAACAAAGATGGTTGAAGAGACTCTACATGTTAAGTTTAATGAATCTCCAAAGGACAAGATTCCACAAAGCCCTGTGGAGCTATTTGATTTGGACATACTGCAATATGTTCCTTATCAAACTCCTGCTGTTGCTCCTGTCAACAGTTCACCACCTGGTGGTACTGCTGGTGCTGATGATGATGATGATAGCAGTACTCACCTCTTCAGGTTTAGTGACCAACTGCCTGTGTCCTCTAAACCTGATGCTCCTGTAGCTTCAGTAGCTTCATCCACAACAAGTGCTGATGAGATTTCTGCATCTTCAACTTCATTTGAGTTGCCACCATCTACATGGTTTCAAGAGTCTACATCAACATCTGTTGCTGCTGAAGGTTCTACAAACACTTGCACTGATCTCATTGTTTATCACGAGCTGAAGAATCACCCAATGTCTCAAATCATTGGTGATATCAATGCTGGAGTTTCAACCAGAAGTCAATTGTCCAATTTCTGCTTCTATGCTCTCTTCATCAGTCAGCTAGAGCCAAAGAATTATCATGTTGCACTTAGAGACAATGGCTGGGTTGAAGCAATGCAGCTTGAGCTTCTTCAGTTCAAAAAGCAGCAAGTGTGGGAGCTTGTTCCTCTTCCCCCAGGTAAGTGTGCAATAGGCACTAAATGGGTGTTTAGGAATAAAACAGATGAAAATGGGCTTATTGTTAAGAACAAGGCCAGACTGGTTGTTCAGGGGTTTGCACAAGAAGAAGGTATTGATTATGATGAAACCTTTGCCCCTGTAGCCAGACTGGAGGCAATTAGATTGTTCTTAGCCTATGCTGCACTCCACAATCTTAAAGTTTTTCAAATGGATGTTAAAAGTGCATTTTTATATGGTAAAATAAAAGAAGAAGTTTATGTGTCAACCACCAGGTTTTGAGGATACTAAACACCCAGAATGGGTATACAAGCTTGATAAGGCTCTTTATGGGTTGAAACAAGCTCCTAGAGCCTGGTATGAGACATTATCTAACTTTCTTCTGCAAAATAATTTCACTAGAGGCTCCATAGATAAAACTTTATTTATTAAGAAGGTGGATCAGCATAAGCTACTTGTTCAATTTATGTTGATGATATTATATTTGCATCCTCTGATCCCCAGTTGTGTGATGATTTTACAAAATTAATGCAAAGGAAGTTTGAAATGAGTGCAATGGGAGAATTACAGTTCTTTCTAGGCTTGCAAATCAAACAAAAAGCTGATGGAATTTTCATTCATCAGTCTAAATATACAAAAGATCTTTTAAATAAGTTGATTTACAAAACTGTAAGCCCTGTTCTACTCCCATGTGCAACACCACACAATTGGATGTTGATCAGAAAGGTAAAGCTGTTGATGAAACGCTTTACAGATGTATGATTGGGTCCTTGATGTATTTAACAGCTTCTAGACCAGATATTATGTTTGCTACATGTGTTTGTGCTAGATTTCAGGCTGCACCTAAAGAGTCTCATCTGATTGCAGTCAAGAGGATCTTTAGATATTTGCAAGGTACACAATCTCTAGGTTTATGGTATTCCACTGGGCACTCTTGCAAATTAGTTGCTTTCTCTGATAGTGACTATGCAGGGTGTAAGTTGACCAGGAAATCAACTTCTGGTGGATGTCAATTCCTAGGCAACTGTTTGATTTCTGGCAGAGTAAGAAACAAACATCTGTTGCTACATCCACTGCTGAAGCCGAGTACATTGCTGCTGCAAGTTGTACATCCCAAGTACTCTGGCTTCAGAATCAACTTTTGGATTATGGCATTACAGAGACTAAGACTCCGTTATTAATGGATAGTGCTTCAGCTCTTTGCATTGTCAAAAATCCAGTCCAGCACTCTAGGACCAAACATATAGAAATTAGACATCATTTTATAAGAGATTGTTTTGAAAAGGGTCTAATTAATCCTATGTTTGTGCCTAGTGCTGATGAGCTTGCAGACATTTTTACTAAGCCTTTGGATAGTTCAACTTTCCACAACCTGGTGTTAAGGCTTGGTATGCTGCAGCTAGAATAAGTGACAACTACTGATGATCTCAGTAATTACTGATGATCATTGGTAACCATGTCACATATAAGTACTGATGAGTTCTTTTACCCTCAGTAGTTTTTATAACTACTGAAGGCTAAATGCCTCACAAGTACTGAAGTACTTTATCTGTTCTAAACTACTGATGTAGTTACAACTACTGAATCAGTAAAAACAGATAAGTACTGACGTCCTATGAAACACCTGAAAAGCAGATGAAAAGTCTGATGAGTAAGTGTTGAGGACAGTATGAAACAGCTGAAAAGCTAAGAATTGACGAAAACAGCTGATGAGTAATTTCTCTTCAGTTGTTTCTACAACTGCTGTTTCTAAACAACTGAAGCAAGACCACAGTCTTCAGTAGTTTCACAACTACTGATAACTAATACCAAGTCTTCAGTTGTTTACAACAACTGATGGCAAAACCACTGTCTTCAGTAGTTTCACAACTACTGATGACAAAACCAAGTCCTCAGTTGTTTACATCATATGAAGTCAAAACCACGACCTTCAGTAGTTTCATAACTACTGATGGTTAACACCAAGACTTCAGCTGTTTCAACGTCTGATGGTCAAAACCAAGTCTTCAGTTGTTTTATAACAACTGATGACAACACCACCACTGTCAGTCGTTTTAAACCTCTGAAGGTTAATACCACGTCATCAGTAGTTTCAAACAGCTGATGACCACACCAAAACCTTCAGTAGTTTTCTTTCAGCCTTTTCCTATCCCCACCCTATAAATACCTGTCTTCTTCTCAAACGTTCCATTAGCCGTTCTTCTGACCTTCATACTTTCAAAAATGGCAACCATGAGTCTAAAACCCCGACATAATTGCGTCGCCTACCTCACGAAATCGGCCTTCTGGACAAAGTTTGATCACGCCATAGACCTAATGGCTGATTCAAATAATACAGCTCTGCTCTTAAACCCGACCATCTACCCAGAGTCACTCAGTCAGTTTTGGTCCAATGCCTACGTTCACACTGATGTGCCTACCGGCCAAATCTCTGTTAGGTCATTGGTTAACCAAAAACAAGTAGAGGTTACACCTGAAGCATTCGTAGAGTGCTAAATTTACAAGATGCTGCTTTGTGACTGAGTACCCGAAGGGCACAACTGATATGTCCTTCATCAACAATGGGTACGACGGAAATCTTCGAGCTGCTACCATACTGAAGAAGAACTTCCCTGATGCTGAACGATGATATTTCATATGGTGAATGTTTGCTTAGCCTCGAAGACATCCTCATGGGATCAAATGTCTTCCCGGTGGCAACAGGTATTATATTCAATTCTAGAACACCAACCTTTAAATTTTTCACAAATTGTGTTTCTAGAAATCAAAGATCTGGCACAGAAACCTGTGGGAAACAGATGGCTATTATATCCCAGGTTTCTGATGGCCATAATTTTAAATGAATTACAAACTGATGGCCTTGTTGGCCTTGGAGTCCCTGCACCAGCTGTTCTAGCTGAGGTATACTCCAGGCATAACTCCGACCAATCTCTCAAAGAAGCTGCCGTTTGCTAAACCCAGCAAAGGGAACCCACAGCTTCAATTGCCAGATCCAAAGTCCCCACCAAGCCAAAATCCAAACCCAAACAATAATCAGGGAGATGAGTCCCCTGATGATGCTCCTGTACCACCCAAACAGGATAAACCTACTGGTTCAAACCTCCCAGTAGTGTTAAGACTCAACCAGCAACAGCCGCACAGGTATCCTCTCAAAAGGATCCTGTTGCAACCACTTCAGGGGAAACCACATTACTGAGACCTCTCTCACTTGAGGAGGTTATCATTGAAGAGCATCCCTCTCCCCGGATGCAATCAGCTTCTATCCCCTCTCCCCATGCAAATGCCCCTCAAAGCCCAACCATTATAATTGCCAATGTGCTGACTCAGCTGCATGCCTCTCCTCCTCCCCTACAACCACCAACAAAGGGGAGAACAACAACAATTGAGGAAGAGGATACACATGCTTCTGACAACCCACAGCACCGGGGTTTAAATGTTCTATCTCCTGGTGTGGATATGGAGACAGAACATCTGGTGAGGCTGCCACCTCTTCTGAATCAGCATATGATCAGACTGAGGTTGGTAACATAACTAAGACCTCACCAGAGGCAACAGCTGATGAAGGACAAAGTCCTGAGGCTGGAAGTCCCCAGTTCCAAGACAAAGGGGCACATGCTACATCTGGTCTACACCCAGTGCATGTACATCCTGCTACAAGCAGGAGGTCAGGTGATTCAGCATCTGCTGATGATGACCTGGGCTTTTTCTATGATTGCCCAGAACACAATCCTAGAGGAGGAAGTCAGTAGGCTGCAAAAACTACTTGACCAACTCTCTCAAGGAGAAGACCATCTGCCACCACATCAACCCAACAGATGGCACCTTCCTCTGAAGGTCCCTTAAACACACAGCCACTACAAAATTCTCAGCCACCTGCCTCTGTTTCTGGCACCATTTCTCAGGACCAAAACCCCCTGCAAATGGATGCTATCCCTCAAAATCCCCTATCTCTCATCACACCGCAGCTAACGAATTGTTATTAAAACTGTTGATGAGAGACTTTCTTCTGTCTTACAACCCCTGGTGGAGGATGTACTGAGCCAAAACTTTCTGCTACTCAATCCCTTGCAACCAATGCACCCAAAAAGGGGGAGAGTTCAGCAGTGAAAGCTAAAAGAAAGAGGATGGAGAAGGAAAAGAGAAAGAGAAGGATAAAGAGGTGGAAAAAGAGAAGGATTGTGTGTATGAGGCCGAAAAAGAGAAGGAGAATGTGATTGAGAAGGGAGCTGAAATTGAAAAAGTACATGAAAGTCAAAAAGATTTTCATGTCACATACAAGAAAAAGAAAGAGTGCTGAGAAAGAGAAAACTTGAATGAATGGTTAAAGAGGCTGATGCTGAACACAGCAGATCAATGGACAATATCATTGATCAGCTGTTTAGGCAAGGTTTCGACACTGAAAAGCTGGATTCTGAAATAAGAAGATTAGAGATCGAAGAGATCAACAAAGATGGGCCAGCTACAGCACTATGGATAGAGAGAGACTTGAGATCATGATCAGATTTATCAGCAAATACCTTGGGAGATCATTGATCGAAGTAAAATCATGGACCAGGGACAGCATCTTGGCCATAACCTCCAAGATCTGTTCGTCTGAAGCATACACTAAGGGTTTAGTAGTCGAAGCTTTGAATGAAGCAGGAGCAGGGAGCAGGACTGAGCTAGCCAAACACTCAAAAGCCACACTCACCTCCAAAATGCTAACTCAGCCTGTCAACATTCCCTCTCCAAAACAACCACAACCACAACCCACAAAACCAACTCCCTTACCCTCAAAACCAACAGCCGATGATGCACCTAAGCAGAAGAAGAGAAGGGTGTTGAGGCTTGTGGAAGAAGAAGAAAATGATGATGAAGAAGATAGGCTGCCGATCTCAGCTGTTCTGCAGTTGCCTAAGGCCAAAGATCTCTCTCTTGCAATAACTCCTGAGCAACAAAGAGATGCAATCAAAGTGAAATTAGAAGAAGAAGAACAACACAGATTGCACGATGAAGAGTTATTGAGGAGAGTAGATAAAGCATATGCAGCCACTTCCTCCATCATTAATATGAAAAAACAAGCTCAGAGGATTTATACTCTTAGACATACTTTTCAGTATGTGAAAGAAAGAGTAAGAATTTGGCCTGATCCCAGGGTGGCTCACAGAATACAAAAGAAAAATATCCCTCAGAGATACAATGGGCAAGTGAAAAAGATTGTAGATGAAGTGATCTCCTTAGCCTTGTAGTCTCACCCTGGGAAATCCTGGAAGATTTCAAAAAGGCCTACACCTCAAACATGCCCCCACAAAAGATGCTGGAGAACAGAATGATCAAAAAGGGGCTGGTGTATAAGAGGCTGAATGAGATCAGAAAGGATGAGTTACCACTGCTGTTAGAAGGTCATCATCCTGATGAATTTGCTTACAGACAGATTACAACAGTGGTACTCAAAAATGGAAAACAGGTCAAATTCCTGTCTGAGTACTATGGGCCAGAAGGATTCTTCGATGGTGAGGCAGAGGA